>JAQQZY010000027.1:2359563-2375239 GCA_030068375.1 Ostorhinchus rueppellii | reverse complement strand
GTGTTTTTTGTTGATTTTACACTGTAGAGTGAACCAAAATTTTTCATTTTTTTTCCAAACCTTCTATTTTATTGCTCGCAATGCAATTGTGGGGAGGTTTTTAAGCCAAATGGTAAAATATGTGCCAAAAACGATCTCCCACCCCACCTTTAAAGGTGTCACTGAGGCCTGAGACGTGGGTTTGATCAGAGTTACATGACGTACATTTTCAGTTCCAGACGCCTGGTACTAAAGGTTTGGATAGATGGACTGTGATCCGTGAGTTCTAATGCACATGTGGAAATGATAAACTGAGGCAGAAAATGATTAAAATGACACAGATTCTTATCTGGGATTGTTTGTGGTTGTTCACATTTTGTGTTGAAGGTTTATAAATATGAACATTTTTACAACATAATGTAACCGTTTTCTGCACTAAAAGGGAAACATTTGGAACTATTATTATTTACAGATGATTATTATTTTGGTACTGGTTGAGTCCGACTGAGGTTAAACTGGGCTGAATATGGAACCTGAACTGCAGTGAGTTGGACATCTATGATCTACAGCAAGGATGGGCAACTCCAGTCCTCCATGATTTGAACCAGGTTTGCTGGAACAGGAAAACATCTAAAACATGTCGGATACCAGCCCTCAAGGACCAGGGTTGCTGACCCCTGCTCTACAGCCTCCGAACCACAGCAGCGTTCAGACAGACCCAGACCTAAATCTAATCAAACGGTCCTTCTCATGGACTCGGGTTCCACTGGTTCATCTTCAGACCCGAAAGAAATTTAGAAATTTACAAAGTTCTGGCACAAACCACATCTTTACTGATTCTGACCAAGACCATCTTCAACCATTGTATACCAAGACCATCTCAGCCCATTATAGACTAACCCAGACCATCTTAGTCCATTGTAGACCATCATAGACCATTATAGTTTGGCATAGTCTACAATCTTAGATCATCCTAGACCGTCCCAGTTGTTGTTTTTCCATGTTCAGTCCGTTCTTCTCGTTGCTTTTCGGTTTTCTCCTTCGATATCAGTCTGATTCTCGGTGCCTCTTTGACCTGGTTTCATTCTGATCCATCAGATCTGATGCTCAGGCGCTGATACTGACTTTTCTCATCTCATGTTTGTCTAATCACCATCATCTCTGTAGCTGGAATTCTGTTTCTGTTAGAAGATAACAAAAACATCCTTCAGAGAATGTCAAACATCAGCCCTCGTATTCATGCCTGCATACTTTAGCCTCCACCATAGGGGACGGGTCTAATCTCTGGATCTTCAGGTTGTAACTCCATCCTTCTCGTTTCAGAACGTCGTTACCTGTGCCCATGTTTTCCAGAAACACTGTCAGTATCTGGAGTATCCTGAAGAAATGCATCGGTCTGGTAAGGACAGAGCCACGGTGGACGATAAACCGACAACACAAACATTCTACAACCAGTTAAATAACCACAATGAACACGGTGGATGTTCTACCTACAGACGTAGAAAAATGACATAAAGCTTCTGTTGAACTCACATCAAACCCATTTTATAACACGAACAAAATAAGCTACAAACGGAACCCAAGAAATTAATAAAATGGGCAACAAAATGAAGAAGAATAACAAAATAATAAATAAAATGAGAAAAAAAAAACAGCTTAAGTAATAAATAAAATGAACAAAATCAAGAAAAAAAAGAGAAGCCACAAACTGAACCAAAAAAACTAATAACATTGGCCACAAAATGAAGAAAAATAACAAAATAATACATAAAATGGAGAAAATAAGCAAGAAAATGAACAAAAAAAGTAATTCATAAAATTAAAATCAATAAAATACGAGCAAAAGAACAAAATAAGCCACAAATTGAATGAAACTGAAGAAAAAAAAACTGTAATAAACTCGCGTAGTTTGATAAATGAGTGGATGAAACTCTTGTTTTTTCGTTCAGTTAACAATATATTTTTCTGAAAAAGTCACTTTCTTCAGTTTTCTCCGTTTCTGACAAAATAAAACTCAACTTTGATCTGAGCTTTAATGAACATCTACATGATCAGTGAATTAAATATAGAAAAATACATGATTTACACTGAAAAAAGCTGAATACAGAGGATAATGTTCTAATAAGTGGTGATAAATATAGCAGTAAATAGCTGTGGGTCTTTAAGGGTTAATATGTTTGTGTCTAAATGTTAGAATCAGTGGCGTCCTGTTCGTGTTTTGCAGGAACTGTCCAAGATCACGATGCCCATCGTCTTCAACGAACCTCTGAGTTTCCTTCAGAGAATCACAGAATATATGGAACACACGTACCTCATCAACAGAGCCTGTTCCATGTCCGACTCCATCGAGCGCATGCAGGTCAGGCCCCGGACACCGACATTTACAGGGTTTAGGGGAGTTTTAGGATCAATTTGTGTCTTTTACAGTTTGAGCCTCATTTTACAGATGTTTACAGTACATTTTTTTATTGTGACATTATTTTTAAAGGTTTAATTCATCTGTTTTATTGTGAATCTGCCTCTAACATCATCAGTGTATAAATTAAAAAACTCAAATACTGTTGTCAAATACAACCTGAAACTGCCATTTTATATGAGTGACTTAGAATATTTAAGTATTAACATCATTCAATCCTGTGTATTATTGTTTTAGCAGCTTTAAGTTCGTTAATTTACAAATAAACATACTGTAAAAAGTGGTTAAATGGATAAAGACCAGACAAATTATTAAAAAGAAGCAGAGTTTAACATCCAGGACATAATTAAAAAAGAAAAAACAGAATCATGTAAAGAAAAGTAATTAATTAAAACAAAAAAGAAATTCACAAATACACATGGATGAAGTTGAACCGTGATGTTGCAGGTACAACAGTATGTTTGAGTCTGTGCGTGGAAGTGAGTCAGATTAAAGTTACTGTGAATCATCAGAAACAAATAAATACGAACATAAGTAACACTCGTGTGGTCTTCAGGCTGTCGCTGCGTTTGCCGTGTCAGCTGTTGCGTCTCAGTGGGACAGAACTGGAAAACCGTTTAACCCTCTGCTGGGAGAAACCTACGAACTCACCAGGTACGAAAAAACCCAACTGTTCGACACATTTATACGTGAGCTGCTTTTGTGTTTGTCTTATCAAATATGGAACGCCTGGTTTAACCCTTTGTGGACGATTGTGTCTCCTGTGACACATTTGTGCCTGTACCGTCTAAATATATTCAACTTTATTAAAACGGAGTCAGAACCTGAACAATGTCCAAACAATGAGTTTATCACCAAAAAAGAGAGGCCATTTTGGATTTTCAACACCTTAAAAATGTAAACAAAGCTACACTGCTGCTGGTAAACACAGTCCTGATGTAATAGTATTTTTTCACTGCTTATTGTTGACATTATTTACAAGTTGTTGTGTTTATTCTACTGGTCTGACCCCTTTAGATCATATTGGACTGACTGTGGAACCGGCACTAACGTCTCGGACATTCGTGTAGTTTCTGTTTGGACGTGTCTCCGTTTTTTGTCCAGTCTTTGTCTCTGAGGGTAAACCCATGTCCTCCATGTCTTCAGGGAGGAGCAGGGCTTCCGGCTGGTGTCGGAGCAGGTTTCCCATCATCCCCCTGTCAGTGCTTTCCACGCCGAGAGCCTGGTCGGGGACTTCGTCTTCCACGGCTCTATTTACCCCAAACTCAAGTTCTGGGGTAAAAGTGTGGAGGCGGAGCCTAAAGGGACGATCACACTAGAGCTACTCAAGTGAGTCCACGCCCACGTCACATGTCCACAGTTTGTCTCCTCTGTCTTATTCCTGTGTCCGTCCGTCTGTCGGACAGGTACAACGAGGCATACACGTGGAGTAACCCCTACTGCTGCGTTCACAACATCATCCTGGGGAAACTGTGGATCGAACAGTACGGCACCGTGGAGATCATCAACCACAGGTACCGCAGACGGGGGTCTGAGGAGGCTGAGGAGGTCTGGGGGGGGAATTGAGTGGGTCTTGGGGAGGTCTGAGGAGGTCCAAGGACATTTGGGGGACTTTGAGGAGGTCTGAGAAAGTCTGGGGGTGCCCAAAGAGGTCTCAGGGGTTCAGGTAGGTCTGAAGAGATCTAGGTAGGTCTGGGGGGAGTCTGTAAAGCTAAACTCATGCCCCTTATCTCAGGTTTTCATTGTCAGTCATTTATATTTGACTGATTCAGACACTTTTTACCCTCGGCTCTCACTGCAGGGTATTATCATTGGTTCGTTGTCCGTCCGTCCGTCCGTATGTACTTGGACTGAAGGCTGAGGGTTTTTCAAGCGCACTCAGGTTATGTTTATTTCACCGGTCGATGGGTCATGTGTTCCTGTGAAGACGTTGTGTCTGGGGTCGTCTTCGTTACTCTTTTCTTCCAACAACCACTGATCAGATTCATGTCAGATTTTTTTTTTTTTGTACCTTTGTTGGGACAATGTTTACAAAGTCTGTTCACAGGTTTGAGAAATTTAGATTTTTGGTGACTTTTCCCCCCAAAACTAAATCCAACACCTCCAAGGTGGAAAATGGCAAAAGAAACAAAAACTGCACAAAACCTTGAAAAAAAAAAAAGAGGTTAAACCAAAAAAAGGGTCTTTAAGGGGTTTGAGGAGACGGAAAATAAGATTTGCAGTCACCGCTGAGTCTATACGACCTTAAACAGTATTTAAATGAGTCAGTGCTCAGGATGGGGGAGGAGCTAAAGGAGGGACAACGCCAACTGAACGTAACTGAGCGTAACTTCAATAAAAGGAACGCAACTGGACGTCACACAGACCACTGAGGTGGGAGGGACTCTAGTACTGACCAATCACAGGCAGAGGAGGGAAACATGACCGGTGAACCCGATAAACACTAACGTCCCGTGGACGAGACGACACAGAAAACCGGCTTGAGTCCGAAAATGTAACGGTGAAATAAAAACTAAACTATTCAGAGTAAAACCATGCAGTATTTATACCACTGGGTTCATATATGGATGAATTTAAACGAGGAAAATATGGAAAAAAACGTAAAAGCTTTAATAGATTTACATGTAGATTTGAGTTTCTACAATTTTGGTTTTATTTTATCATTTCGAACAGATAAGACGGACTGTTGTAAACCTGCGACGTGTCCAAACAGACTTTAACTGGTTTTGTGTTTGTGTGTTTTGTCGTCAGTACTGGAGATAAGTGTGTGTTGAACTTTAAACCATGTGGGATGTTCGGTAAAGAGCTGCATAAAGTGGAAGGATACATCCAGGACAAGAGGTCAGTGATTCATCTGTGGATCTGCTTCATCCACTCTGATCCTCTGTGTGTTTCTCATCCTCGTCTTCCTCCTCGTCTTCCTCCTCAGTAAAAAGAAGCACTGTGTGATCTACGGGAAATGGACCGAGTGCATGTGGAGCGTGGACCCTCAGGCCTACGAAGCCCATAAGAAATCCGAGAAGAAAGGAGACAATAAGAAGAACAAGCATGTGAGGACGCAGGGTTCTGTCCTCGTCTTTGTTAACCAGTTCTTCAAATAACGTCTCGGAAAATAAACTAAACGAACTGTTCTTAACTGTTTATATTAACGGTTTATTTTAACAGTCGTTTGCCGTTTTCTTTCCAGGAGGAGTTGGACGGAGCAGAGAACGACGAGGCTGACGACATGCCTGAGGTCCAGGAGACGGTGTCGGTCGTACCAGGAAGTACCCTGCTCTGGAGGATAGAGTCCAGACCTGCACACTCAGCCACGGTAAGGAGAACCAGAACCAGAACCACAACTAGACCCAGAAAAAGAACTAGAACAGAACCACGAACAAAACCCAAACTAGACCCAGAGACAGAACCACAAGCAGAACCAGAAGTAGACCCAGAAACAGAACCAGAGCTGGATCCAGAAACTGAACGAGAACCTGAACTAGACCCAGAAACGGAAGCAGAACCAGAACTAGACCCAGAAAAAGAACTAGAGCAGAACCACAAACAAAACCCGAAGTAGACCCAGAAACAGAACTGGAACCAGAACCAGAACTAGACCCAGAAAAAGAACTAGAACCAGAACCACAACAGAGAAACCATGGACTTCTTAGTCAGTCGTGATCAGTTTTGTAGATTCTGAACGAGGTGGAACCGACAACATGATGATGAAACATAAAGTTCTGTGTGTTTTAAATGAAATAAAGTAAAAGTTCTTCATCAGAACATGTTTGTGTTCATTAGCGAACGTTAATGTTTAAAAAGTTAATGAGTTAAATGTCACAGAAGAACAGAATGTTTTATCTTCTACCAGGTCATGAAGGTTCAATAAATGGACTTTATTAGTTTTTATTCATCTTATCGTGTTTTTTTTTTTTTTTTTTTTTTTACACAGATGTACAACTTCACCAACTTTGCGATGTCTCTTAACGAATTGGAGGCGGGGCTAGAGGCTGTCATCGCTCCAACCGACTGTCGCTTTAGACCCGACATCAGAGCCATGGAGAACGGCAACATGGGTAAATTCCACCAGTCTGTTTTACAGCAGGGACTCCAACAGGACAACACTGCCCCCTGGTGGACAAGTGTCCAATAAACAAAACCGAACACACGAGTGAGTGAAGTCTGAACCAATGAGAGGAGTTTGTCCATGAACAGGATGTGTTTGTGTTCCAGATGAAGCAAGTAAACAGAAAGAACGACTGGAGGAAAAACAACGAGCAGCGAGGAAAGAGAGAGCGAAGAACGAAGAGGAGTGGTCCACCAGGTACACAAACAACAACAACAAACACCCACAGAACAGATAAACAACACAACAAACACCCACAGAACACATAAACAACACAACAAACAAGAAAAGAGAGTGAAGAATGGAGGAGTGGTCCAGCAGGAACACAAACACAACAAACACCCACAGAACAGATAAACAACACAACAAACAAGACAGTGAAGAATGGAGGAGTGGTCCAGCAGGTACACAAACAACACAACAAACACCCACAGAACAGATAAACAACACAACAAACAAGAGAGTGAAGAATGGAGGAGTGGTCCAGCAGGTACACAAACAACAACAACAACAAATACCCACAGAACAGATAAACAACACAACAAACAAGAAAAGAGAGTGAAGAATGGAGGAGTGGTCCAGCAGGTACACAAACAACAACAACAAACACCCACACAAGAAGAAAAGAGAGAGTGAAGACCGAAGAGGAGTGGTTCACAAAGAGCACAGCAACAACACAACAGAAAAACAACATCACAAACAACACAATCACACAACAGGAACACAACAATACAAAAATACGATAGAACACGTACTCAACACCCTAATGCTGTGACGCGTTCACTGACAGATGCGTTCACTGACTGATGCGTTCACTGTCTGTGTGGTTTTTCTGCTGATGTGAACAGACTCGGTTCATGTACGTCTGTTTTCTAAACTAAACATGGCTCCACTGTCGTCAGCGTCTCAGCGCCGTGTGTTCGTTCTCAGTGACTCCATGTTGTGTGTTTGTTCCAGGTGGTTCCAACAGGGATCCAACCCGTTCACCGGATCCCAGGACTGGATCTACAGCGGCGGATACTTCAGCCGGAACTACCAGGACCTGCCCGACATCTACTGACAGCCTTCATCCTCCTCCTGCTCCTCCTCCTTATGTGACCACAGACTCCGCCTCCATCTCATCTTTTATTCCCATCGACCAGTGAACGCCACAGTGAAGCCACGTTCACACAACAACCAACGACTGGAGGAACCGGCGTCGACGGCGGCAGATCAGAGGAAAACACACATGAAGGAAAACGGATTCAGACGCACGTCGGCGTGTTTGTGTTTGTTTCCTCCTGGAGACGCTGACGAAGAAAACACTTCAGTCACAGAAGAAAAATGAAGAAAACTGGAAACATGAACAGCAGCAGATCAGTGGTGGAACCAGACGGACGACTTAACCAGGGGGTCAAACATACGGCCTGTGGGTCAGAACCGGACCACCAAAGGTTCTGATCCGGCCTGTGACATGAATTTATGAAATTATACTGAAGATTTTAACCATAAATGATGTTCCAGTCAGTTTAGTTCAGGTTCCACATACAGACAAGTATGATGTAAAAGTGGGTCAAAACCAGTAAAATATTATCAAACATCCCCCAAAACAAGTCTAAAATTTCTTCATTTTCATGTAAAAAATTACATTAAAATGTTTCCATTCATAAAAACGATGAATAACCTGAAATATGTTAAAGGAGTCAGTGGAATTGTACCAATATTCAGCCTGTTATTAAATGTTTTTGTAGATCCATCATAATGATAAACTGAGGCTGAATTAGTGAGAATTCTACTCATTTTTGTAAATACATTTCAGGTTGCTCACATTTTTTAAAGGATATTTTAGACATAAACCTTTTCCCTGATGTAATTTAACTTTTTTCATCCTAAAACATAAATAAAAGTTAGTATTTGTAATTATTTACATGTTATTTTACTTGAGATCATATTGGTCTGAATGTGAACCTGAACCAACATGACTTCGACGCCTCTGTCTAAACCCTCGCATTCGTTAGTTTAATTTAAACAAAAGTGTCCGACTAATGGATCCTCGTCCAAATGAAAAACACAAACATCCAAACTGTGGATGTGAACGTCTGATTCACTGAATAAACTAGAACCTGTTTCAGATCAAAACTCCACATATGAGCAGAAACCCGCAGTTGAACCAACACGTCTGATAAAAGCAAAACAGACCCGATAAATAAAAAGTAAAACCTCATATTTAGACACTATGGTCTGGAACGAACAGAACCCACCTGTTCTACAAACACGTTCTCACATAAAGTTAAATAAAACAGTGTTTTCAGTTTAATGGAAAGACAACAATACATTCAACTGTGACCGGAAACAGTCGTGATAGTACGATATTTGGATCAAATGATGAATAATTAACACAAAACAAGAAGAAAACGACGACATAAAACCAATCCATGATTCAGACTCTTCAGAACATTCACTGACGATAAAATCAGATAAAAACAGCAGCTTCTGTCCACGACGTCAACAAAATAAATACAATTTAACTGTAATAATATTTACAATTTAACATTAAGACGTGTCATGTGATGACATTTACTGAAAATCGATAAAATCGACCTCATCGTCTGATTCATATTCTGTTTTATTCCAGATGCATCGTCACTGGTTCAGCCCCTGATGATGATGATGGTGGTGTGTAAGTCTAAAAACATGTCCAGACACTAAAGACATAATGAACAGTTAAACCAGCATTAACCTTAAAAGGTCAAAAGGTCACAGGTTCAGGCTCATCAGAAAACGGCGCCAACATGAAGCTCCAGTGAAAAACTAAAACGGTCTAATCCGAAGTTGAATCGTCACAGTTAAACGCCGGTCAGTGTCATAGCCCCGCCTCCAAAGTCGACCTTTAGAGTCGACTGTTTTATTCAATTAGAACGAGACGGAAACAGGAAAAAACATTTACATTAAGATTCACATATGAACCAGGGAACATTTATCTGGAAATTCAGGCCAGAAAATGTTGTTTTATTCACATTTTTTAAGCATCATGAGAAAAACGTCCATAGAAACTTTATTCATTTGTAAAAATCACTCAGAAGACTTAATTAAAGAAACTGAAACAAAATTGATTATTAATGGATTGTTTACATACATTTAGATCACGTTGATATTCTTAAACAAATGTAAAAATCTGAATGTTGTAATGTCATTTTATTTCCATAATTTATTTAATTCCTTTCAGTAACGTGTGTCCTAATGAATAAATAAATAAATGGAAATAATAGAAAAGGAAAATAAAGCCTCAATAAACTCATGAAACAATTCAGAAAAACAGGAAAAATG
Organism: Ostorhinchus rueppellii; assembly: GCA_030068375.1. NCBI lineage: Eukaryota > Metazoa > Chordata > Actinopteri > Kurtiformes > Apogonidae > Ostorhinchus > Ostorhinchus rueppellii. The sequence goes on along the minus strand of JAQQZY010000027.1, from coordinate 2,365,433 downwards.
ATTCCATCTGAGAGTTACCGGTTCATATGTGGACGTTAATGTTATTATGTAAAATAAATGTGATTAAAGTGTTTTAATTTTTTTTTTTTTAATACCCGTTTCTGCTCATGTCGTTGTTTGTTTAACAGAGAAAAAAGGCCTTTAACATCACATCGATTCAATCTGAAACCGAATGTAAAGAAAACCATGACACTAAAGCTGGATGTAAAACACGTCATGACTGGAAATGGATTCACTTTTCTATAAACCTGCATATAATAAGAAACAGCCTGAATGTAAAGCCACAACTTAAACGCAAACATGACGTTATTCCAGTTTATTTAATTTAATATTATATTTAATTAGACCAGAGTTGACTTCAGTGACGCTCTGAATAATATGTACAATTAAGAAAAATGACAAAGTATGAAAAAAACACACGTTACAGCTCAGTTTAGTTTCAGATTTACAGATGAAGATGAAAAATAACGACATTTTCTTCAGTAAAAAGATTAAATATTTAGTAAAAACCATCAGAAAATGGAGCCGATTATTAAACGTCCTGGTTGAAGCGAGGCTGTGAATTGTAACTGAATGCAGGCGTCCTGTCAGGTTTTGTGGAGTTTTTTTTTTTTTTTTAATCTAATGAAGTGTTTTTTTTACATGATGTTTCTCCAGGACATTGAATGCATCATGACTTTTTCCATCGGTGGAAACTGAACTTTTGATGTTTTTCGCTCAAATCCAAGTCGACATCTTGTGAAAACTCCTTATTTTCCGTTTCAGTTTGGTTGGAATCAGAGGTTTTTTGGACTCTATGCAACCGGACGCTGTCTCCGCCCACCTCCAGATCAACCCGCCGCCGCCGCCGCCTACCCATCATCCATCTGGTTTTAACTCCACGTGTCGCTCAGTGCCTGCATTTTCCTCTTTCCACTCATTCCTTTTTTTTTTTAATTCATGTTTTATTTATGATGTTTGAGGTTTTATGAATGCGTTGTTTTTGCTCCTCATTTCTGTAAATGTGTCTTTTTTTCTGAGCGTGGTGAATGTGTCGGTGAACATTCAGCTTAACCACATGAAATCATGTACGATCTGAATGAATGTAGTCTGAACACCACACTGAGTTCAGGGTTCCTCACAGAACAGAACCAGGGTTTAGTCTTTATCAGACCCTGTTTCTGGAATATAGAAACTGTTTTTATGTTTAATAATGTATATAAATAAATGTATCAGAAAACCTGCATTAATATTGAAGACATTTACTGTTTTTTATCGTCCTCTAAAACTCAGACATTTGACAAAAAGTATGAAAAACGTCACAAAAAGGGCAAAAAAATTCAGGAACAGACTGAAGTCGTCATAAAAATGATCAAACCTGCTACTTCAAAGTTAAAGTCCGTCATATTTTAATGTGGACACGTAGTTCAAACTGTAAATGATTCACAAACCTTCAGACGTTACTGGTTTCCATCAGGATCCTCGTATCTGTTGAGATTTTTATGAAATCAGTCAAAGTTTGGTGTATTTTGCTGTGAATGTTCAGTCTTGTAGAGACTGTTTTAAATATTCAACCCGTTACAAAACTAAACCAGATGGTTCTGTTCAAAACCCACAAAAACCCACTTTTTTACAAAAACATTTTCATGATTTGTGGAACCAGCTGTCACTCAGAAGCCTCTGATTGATTCTTCCCCAAAAATTACAGCTCAGTTTCTTGGAGTTGACACTTTAGTGACAAAAGCGGCAGGAATCATTATACCAACCATGTAAAAGTGTGGGAATCACCATAGCAACCGTATAAAGTGGCGGGAATCACCGAAAGGACCATGTAAAAGTGCGGGAATCACCATAGCAACCGTATAAAGTGGCGGGAATCACCGAAAGGACCATGTAAAAGTGCGGGAATCACTTTAGCTACTATGTAAACTGGCAGGAATTGCCATAGTGACCATGTTTAAGAAGTGGCAATCGCCATAGCAACCATGTAAAGTGGTGGGAATCACTATGCTACCGTGTGAAGTTGCAGGAATTGCCACAGCCCTCATGTTAACCGAGTGGGAATCACCATAGCAACCACATATACACTACTTAACCGTGAGGGTAATCTACTCTTTAGCTGTAAAACATGATAAATGTAGGTTTATTCAGAATTTGTGTTGCGATGTTCATGTTTACATAACAAAAATCTCACTATTTGTTCTAAGTAATCAAATATGATCTGGAAAAAAAAAAAAAAAAAAGTCTGGAAATTTTGGAGGGAAAACTGTGGGAACCCTGATGTTCAGACCCAATGCCTTTTAACTCCAGTGTTTCAGTTATTTTTCTACTTAAATGTCCAGAGTTCACGCTGAATAGAATCTACACAAACTCTACTAATCCAGCTTCACCGAGCTCAGCGCTGGATTCAAATGTTGAACCCACATCAATGAAGCGTCCGTAAACGAATGTTCGTTCAGCACTGATTCACACTAACGGACCGACACTCGATTCTGCCTGGTTTTCTGTCCATGTTCTGTCGAGTGTTGCACAGAAATAATCACAAGCAAATGGCATATTATTTTGTGCAATTGATTTATTTTTATAGTATTTAAAGGTTTTTTTTTTTTGGTGAGAACATTGTAGCAGATGTTTTATTTGGAGGTGGGGGCTGTACTGTTGACGGCTGCTGTTTAATGAACGGGGAAATGTCTACTAATAAAATCCTAATTTCACTTTTTGACACTGTCTCTGTTTAATAGTTGTTTTTTTTTGGTATTTTCGTAGAGTAAAATCACATCTGTATACTGGTGGTGAATCCAAACCTTATGTCACACATTCATATATATATATTTTTTTAAATATCTATAGCTATAATTTGGACAAAAAAAATACAAAACCCACATTACCTCTAGTCTGGAATGTAAGGAAATGAACTGTGTGTTTAGTGTTTTCCATCTAATGCTGAAATAGAAATGCAGAAAAGTTCATTTTGTCATATGTTTTGGACATGGATGAGCTTTACATTAAAGAAATAAACAGTAAGGAACTAGTAAAAGAACTAAGTATTAAATAAATATTAAATAACAAGAGAAACAGTAAAAGATTAAACTTAAGTAGTTTAGAGCAATAACACAATACCTTAAAAGACTTAAACTAAAACCCAATGGATGTTGTTTTCATAACCTGTTTGAATTCCTTCTTCGTGTCGTCTATAACTAGTTCTGTCCCCACATTTGCACATATAAGGTCCAGACTTCAGACCAACATTTCTCCAGTTTCACAGAATTGTTCATCAGCAGCAGAGGTTGTAGATAAAACTGAAAATATGTCCAAACTTGGAGCCCATTACCTCATATGTTCGGTTGTTGGTTGAATGGGACAGAGCAGCACAGCCAACAACCTGGAGGGGGCGGGGCCTGAAGTGGCTCGTGCATTTAAAGGGCCAGCGCTCCAAACCGTCTTTCTGGTGTCATTTCTCAGAAATAGGGTTGAAGATGGACCTGAGGAGTTGAATGAATGAAGAATTCAGACCCAAGCAGAACATTTACAGTTTATGGAGACCACAGGGAAATGTGAGAAAAGGAAGAATTCCATATAAAAAAAGACAAATATGACTCCTTTAAACCTCCTTTTGTTCATTTACTCTTCGTACCTTTCTGTTTTTTGTCAGTCTGTTTCAGCCATCTTCATGTAATTTTTCGTGATTTTCGGTTGTTTTCTGCTCCGGGTTTTCCATGTCTCTCATTTCCAATAACTTCCCGTTTAATTAAAGTAATTTTTCGACTCTGTTAGGGGTCAAATCGGCCCATTAGAATCTCCCAAACCTGTTCATCACAGAATCAACTGCCGCCATTTTATAACCCTTGTTGCCAGGTTAGTGACAAATCCACCTTTTAGCCACTTAAGTAAAGTTAATCTAATTTTACTTTGCGCCGAGTGGCGGCAAAACTGGCAACACTGCAGTGTGGTATCCGTCTGAGACAATACTGGTGGAAGAAAGGCGAAAGGATATCTATTAAACTGAACGGGTTGAACCAGGTGTTATTTTACATGTGATGAGAAAAGTAATTAAACATATCAATATATGTACATAATATGAAAAAAGAGTAAAAATCAACTAAAGTAAAAAACAAAAAAAACATGAAGTAAAGATAATCAAATAAGTCACAAAATGAACAAAAATGAAGATTTTTTTTGACGAAATAAGTAACATGAACAAAATAAGCCAAAAACTGAACAAAAAAATGAATTTAAAAAACTAAAATTAATTTAAAAAATTATAAAATAAATAAATAATACATTTCACAAAATGGTAAATAACATAAATAAGCAAGAAGAGGAACAAAAACTGCCCAAGTAATCAACAAAATTAATAATCATTAAAAAAAAGCCAAAACAACAAAATAAGCTGATAAATGATCAAATTTGAAGAAAAAAAAGAATGTAATAAATGTAATAAAATAACGTGCTTTATTTTCAGTTAGTGAAATATTTTGCTGAAAAAGTCCCTTTTTCCTGTTTTATCTGTTTTGCTATAATTTTTGAATTTACTATGAGCTTTAACAAACATGATCAGTGACTTAAAGGAAAAATACATGATTTATACTGAAAAATGCAAAATACAGACGACAATATTAATAAGTGTAGATAAGTCACTTATGAAAAATTAAATGTACAGAGTTCATCTGTAAATCACCACATAAACCCAAGTTTGGACCACGAACCATCAGCTGATTTCACTGGTTCTAATGTGTGATCAGTTTTTCTACTTTCACTGGTGAAATTATAAACTGCTTTGGCCACAAGGAGGCAGCATTGACCTACTTTTATATCTTCAATAAACTGTAAAACTGTGGAATCATAGAACCGAAATGTATCATGATATAATTGTATTTTTCCACATTAAACCGAGGCTAACATTTATATTTGTCATTCACTGCTGAGAAGAATCAAGTCCAAACCATCTCTGAGGCATTAGATCAAATAAATCAAACCAAACTAACCAATGCAATGACATACATCCCATAATATAAAACTACATTCTTAAAATTCCTCATTATTGTTTTGTATCCCAGACCCCTGCTAAAAAACAGCGTCATGGTGATTTTCCTTTATTATTATATTATTGTTTCACTGTGTTTTGACCATGACTTTGCTTTATGGAGTTAAACAGGTGTCAAAAAGCAACTAGACTTTTTTTTTTTTTTTTTAAATAAATCAAAGTCCAAAATTAAAACTACTGGACCCAAATTACAATACTACTTGCTTTTTTGGTCCTCCCCCCATATTTTTCACATCATTTATTATTTTGTAAATATTCTATTAATTTTTGTTCATTCAGTTGTGTATTTTGTTTATTTTCCTTATTTTTTTCTTCAATTTTGTTCCGTTTGTGGCTTGTTTTGTTCATGTTACTTATTACTTTGTTGGTTTATTATTCAGTTTTGGTCACTGCACTGATCATTTGAGCTGTTTTTGTTCATTTTGCTGCTTATTCTATTCTATTCTTTTTTTTTTTTTTTTTTTTTAACCACGTAACTTCTTTTTGGAGTTAAACAGTTGTCAAAAAGCTGCTGGACTGATTTAGGAAAAAAAGGGCCAAAATTAAAACTACGGGACCCAAATTACAATACTAGTTGCTTTTTTAGTCCCTTTTTTGCATATTTTTTCATGTCATTTATTATTTTGTAAATATTCAATTATTTTTGTTCATTTAGTTGCTTATTTTGTTATTTTTTTTAAAAAAAAAACACTTTTTCTTCAATTTTGTGGCTTATTTTGTTCACATTATTTTGTTGGTTTATTATTCATTTTTGGTCATTTCATTGATCACTTTGGCTGTTTTTGTTCATCTGTTTGAACTGCTATTTGAACTGCTTTTGGGAGTTCAACCAGGTGTCAAAGTGATA
>JAQQZY010000027.1:2340320-2350444 GCA_030068375.1 Ostorhinchus rueppellii | reverse complement strand
CTGCTAAACTATCTTTAGATTCATTTGGACATAAATCCAGTGGATTTGTCCAACCTGTTTGAATTCCTTCTTAATTACTGTGGTCTATAACTAGTTCCGTCCCCACATTTGCACATATAAGGTCCAGACTTCAGATCAACATTTCTCCATCCAACATTTCAGGATAACTACTGCAGAGAAAATGTGTGGACACTGTACGGTACAGTATGGACTCCAACACTTCCTATTTGTATTAAAAATAACATCAGAATTATCTTGACAAGTGAACACAAACCAGAGGTGAGACGGAACGTGGACTTACTGTCTATCCTGTCAGAGAGCAGCAGTCGTCCTCTCTGACAGTCGTCCTCAGGCCTGAGACGTGAAGAGTCCTCTGGTTTCAGTCCACGTTGGCTGAAACAACAAATTAATGATGCATGAGACTACGTGACCAAAGACCCTCTAATGGTCACGATTATTTGCATAACACGACAAAAAGGCAATATGTATGCACAGAAATCAAAAAGGGTCCAGATATGAGCCCTGAGGGACACCACAACTGAACTGCAGTGAACTGAACTAAGAGATCAAACAGAAGTCAGCGTCTTGAATTCTGTCTCCTATTTCTGCAGTACTAGCTTGAATGTCATCTTGTGCAAGACACCCCTTTGTGCCCCCCCCCCTTACAAATTTATTTTTGGGAGGTGACATCGTCCACATACAAGCTAGCAGTTAGTGGGGTTTTGTACAGAAAAGCTTGAAAATCACTGTATTACACAATAGAAAACCATTTCACAAAGTAATTTTTTAAAAATTATTTTGGGGGTGCATTACTGCCCCCCCCCTCAAGCATGCACATGTCAGAAACCACCAGTGGGCTGATAATAATAATAATAATAATAATAATAATAATAATGGACTGGATTTCAACAGAGCTTTCCAAAGAACCCCAAAGCGCTTTTAAAAAAAATTCTGTATCCATATTTACGCTTTTCTTTTAAATTGTTTTGCTTTATACACCACAGGAGAGTTGTCTCTTAATTTCGTTGTACATATTATATAATGACAATAAAGGCGTTCTATTCTCTTACTGATCCATTATTCATTCACTCTCACATTTTCACTCTGCTGGTGTTAAACTACGTTTGTCGCCACAGCTTCAGTGTGAGGGACACTGGAGCCGAGGTGGGGGAAGTGTCTTGCCCAAGGACACAACAGACTGACTAGGACAGAGCAGGATTTTAACCGCCAACCTTTCGGACCTTCTCTACCTCCGCTGATAGTTCCTCCATCTGCTGACGTAAACTCAAACTCTTTTGTACCATGTGACGTCCTCACCAGTGTGCTCTGGTCTCCTCGCTGCTGCCCCACCCTCCTCTTCTCTCTCCTCTCCTTGAATCTCTTTTACTTCAACAAAAACAGGGACGATTTTACAGGTTGTTCTGGTACGAGGCCTTGTGACTTCATCAGCAGAAATTTACATAGTCCTGCAAACGAAAGAACAGCCTCGGTCAGTTTATGGAGCTGGAGGGTGAAGGACTGACAGACTGAACTTTTTATTCATTCACTCTGAAACAACAGTAACTACAGCATGTGCAGAAATGATCCTTCAATATACATCTGACTGTTCTTTTCATAGTAGTAGTGTTTAGTTCACAGCTCATGTCTCTGTTTAATACTGATGAACTTGTGTTTTACTTCACCACAATGAACATGACTGATATTATGATCCTTCCTTGAAATAAAAACAAGCATAAAAAATATAAAAAGTACATCATTTTTGAGTCCTCACAATTTCTGATGTAAAACAACCTGAATCTGAGTAAAGGTTCCGTGAACAGTGGATCTAAAAAGGTCCAAACTAGAGTTAATTCTTAAAGACCGACAGCTATTTTTGTCAATTTTGAAAGGAATTGTTCTCTACATTTAACTATTATCACCTGTATTTTAAAATTTTCAGTGTAAATTATGTATTTTTCTACATTTAATTCTCTGATTATGTAGATGTTCATAAAATTTCAGAGGAAATTTAAAAGTTATTTGATCAAAACAGAGAAAACTGAAGAAAAAGTCATCAAAATATTTCATTAACTGCGCTTAAATACTGTCTTTTTGCATCTTTCACAATGTTTTCATCTTTTTTAAAAATGTTTGGTTTTGTATTGTCGCCTTCATTTTGTATCTTTTGAAACCATGTAAAATCATAAAAAGAATCAAATAAAAAAAAACCTTTGAACCCAAACCAGCCTTTAAACTGTACAGAAATGATCATTTAACATGCGTTGTGATCATTTCTGTGTTGCTGTCAGGATCCACTGATATGACAGCTCTTCTCATGACATTTGAGTATGTAAATCAGAGGATGTTACAAGAGAAAAGTCCTTGATAAATATGACCCACTTTCATAAATTATCTAGAACTGGAAAGCACACGACTGAGGAGCATTCTGACTTGAGGTTAAAATCAAATATTACCTGAATATCCAGGTAATATTTAATATCATTAAAGCTGTTTTTGTGTCTTTGGCTTATTAATAATATAATAAAATAATGAAATAATTTGCGCAATAGGACAGAATGCCAAAGCAGAATGTTTTTTTTCTTCTCATTTTTAAATCCGGGTTAAAAATCTTCGTCTTTTCATGTGCTTATGAGTAAACTTTTCAATCTTGTCTTTTAAATCCACACTTTAAAGATTTAATCTTAATTTTAACCCTATAACACCAAATGTATCATATTTGATACATGAGTTTTGAAGCCCTATACATGATCAGTGTGATATTTTTTGTCTTGAAAAACCTGATGTATACAATTAGATACATGCAATACACAGATAATCCACCAGGGGGAGGTGTTCGTTCACCAGAGGCCTTTCCAGTGACACTACAAGACTGTCATTAATGAGGAAGGAGGAAGAACTTTGGCAATTCAGAAAAGGAATTAGCAATTTATTGTGCCTGTTTGTGTTATATTATGTTTTTGTTTGTTCAAAAATAATATTTAAGCATTGAGACCTCATGTATCAAATACAATACAAAACTGAAAGTGGAAATATGGAAATTGATATTTGAAAAAAAAAAAAAAAAGTTTTTCTGGTTGTTCAGAAGGACCAATAAAAGCTCCAGTGTCAAAGATTTGGAATTTTCTGTCGATTTAATGGTTCAGACTTTACAGGGTTAACGTCTTTCTTTTATTCTGTGAATGCATTTTAAAATAATGCTTTGTCTCTGATGATCTTTAACGGTCTTTTTCCCCATTTTTTGATGTGAATGTAATTTCAATATCTGGCTTTTCATCTGATTTTTTTTAATGACTTTGAAAGCACTTTGAGTTCCCCTGTGTATGAATAGTGTTAAACAAATAAATTTGCCTTGCCTAGAAACAAAAAGGGATCCGGATCTGAGCCCTGAAGGACACCACAACTCAATAGAACTGAACTGAGAAGTCGTAGTCTTCACTGTGTTTCCTGTTTCATAGCTGCAGCAGAGTCAGATCCAGGTTTGGGAGCTGTGATGTCTGAACCTGAACCAGGGCTTTCATCAGAGTCTCTGTTGGTCTGATAAACTCTAACCCTGTGTGTACAGCTGTTCAACACACTTTGTTGGACCTGGATCAGGCCGTCGGTGAAGCAGAGCAAACACACAATGCTTCCTCTGAATAAGCCACTTAAAGCCGCCCACTCGCCGCCGCCTACGAAAGTCAACACTCCATCTGTCAACGTCCACAGACTTTGAAGCAGCACATTCACATTTATTTTTATCATGTTTGAGATGCACTTACTACAGGAAGACAGAAATGTTTCCAGCTCCGTTACATGAATCACCGTCCACAAATACTCCTGCTATCTCATCATTACCTTCTGGGTTTGAAACTTTGTTTATTGTCTTTCAGATGTAGGCCACGTTTCATTACTGCACTCTGGTTTATTTTTACTTCATCAACGCTCTCGTTTCTTTAAATAAAACTCCTGCATCATTTGTCATCTATTAATATCAAACACATTGTGCTGGTTTTAAAGGAGCAGGACTTTAATGGTGATGCACTAAACGCTGTTAGTCAGTTTATGTCAATATTACGCATTAGAACGTCCTAAATGCAGAAAAATAAGATAAGATGAGATAAAATTAGATAAGATGAAATAAGATAAGATTAGACAAAATGCCTTTATTGTCACTGAATTTGGGATACATTGAAACCTGAAATAAATAGAGTGAATAATACTACTACTACCACTAATAATAAAAATACTATTAATAATAATAAAAGTTTCTATTCATTAAAAAAAAACAGTCAACCAGGAACTACTCAAGGAATGCAAAAGATTGTTTGGACTCTCGCAACACAAGTAGCTGTAAAGATAAAAGTTTAAATTTTTAAAGTTTATGTGTTGAAATGAAATTTTTGCTGGCTGAAAATAATGAATTGTAAACTTGTTTTATTTATGTATGTATTTTGTAACTATTTCCATTTTAATGGACCCCAGGAAGAATAGCAACCACTATGGCAGAAGCTAATGGGGATCTCTATAAACAATAATAAATATATGTAGTAAAATATATGTGATAAAAAATTATCACAAATAATGCAAACAATGTAGACTATTTTATACATGTCCTTTTATTCCCTCTGTTTCTCATTACAAATGATTATTTAACTTTTAATGTTTCTTTTTCTGATTCCACATCCAAACCTTAACTCAACATTAGATTAATTGTATTGAATAAAATTAGATCCAATCACATGATATTTAATCATTTGTTTATTATTTATTTATTTGTGTGGGATTTACTTCTCAGATAGAAACTGAATGTCAGCTTTCATACCTGGTCACATGGAATCAGTGTATTTCATGTAATTTTTATGAAAAAAAACTTGATGTGAACATCCTCTAATCAGAGGTGGAGGTGAAATGACTGAATGACAGCAACAAAAAAAGACTAAAAATACTAAATATAACAATAGCTTAAAGTGGAAAAGCCAAATATATGAATGAATGAGTAAGTTTTTCTGAACATGTAAATGTTCATGTAAAGTAATGTAAATTGTCACAAAAAAAAAAAAACGAGCTTCAAAATATTTCAAAAGTTGCATAAGTTCATACAAAATACAGAATTTGGGGCCCAACACTGAGCCCTGAGGGACACCAAAAGGAAGGTCCAGAGAAACGTTCAAGGAGCAGCAGCTTAAATTCAATAACTTTTCACCCACTGTGAGACATCCCAAATGCCTTAAATTTGAGCTTTTTATTCATATTTCATGCTTTATTGAGTGAAATTCATTTTTTTTTTAGTCTGAATAATCTGCATTGCTTTAGATAATCTGATTTCACTAGTCAGCGCAGTATTTTTTCATTGTTTTATGGTCAAATAAACAGACTGATTGGATGTCACTTTGGCTCTAAAAAAATACGATGAAGGAAATAATCCAAATAATCTTCTGTTCAGGTGCAAAAAACCAAACCAGTGCCTTTCACAACTTTAACAGAAAACAAAAAGTGCAGAAGCAGAAGAAAACATACCTTAATCTTCGCACCTCAGAAGAAAGAGGTGAACTTCTTGCCAAAACCGGAAATAGCTGGAAGAAAGTGGACAAGAAAGAGTTCAGTTCCACTTAGGCTCCGTTCAGATAAAGGTAAATGTGTCCATATGTGATCACCTGTATGTGATCTGTTAAAGACAGTCTGAACAGCACTAATCTGACCCAGACCACTTTCATGTGGCCCTAAATCTGATACAGATCTTATATTTTACAATGGGACTTCCGTCTGAACGTCCAGATCGCATTTATCCGACTTTTATGTTATTGAAATGTGAGAAATGTCCCAATTCTGCGTCCCAGGAGGAGGAACGTAAACTCAGTGTGTGTCTGTGTGGACACAGATTCTATCAGGACCTCTTTACTCCATGTGGATCACTTCAGGACCTCTTTAATAATAATAATAATGGATGAGATTTCTATAGTGCTTTCAAGTCACCCAAAGTGCTTTACATTCCATTATTCATTCGCTCTCACATTCTCCCTCTGGTGGTGGTAAACTACATTTGTAGCCACAGCTGTCCTGGGAAGCGTGGCTGCCATTTCGCGCCTACGGCCCCTCCGACCACCACCGAACATTCATACACCAGTGTGAGAGACACTGGATGCAAGGAGGGTGAAGTGTCTTGCCCAAGGACACAATGGCTGAGAGCAGGATTTGAACCGCCAACCTTTTGGATATTGGACGACCCGCTCTGCCACCCGAGCCATAGCCGCCGCCGCTTTAGTCCATGTGGGTCACTTCAGGGTCACATTCAGTTCAGACTAAGACTGATAGAAGTCGTATTTCATGTGAATATGGACGAACATTTGAAAAAATTGGATTTCGCCCAAAAATCCTAATTGTGCATCAGACCTGCTGTGAACGCAGTAATAAGTGGTGATCATCTTTTTAATGTTACCGGTGTTTTTCATTCTGTGTGACGTTAACCCTCTGCTGTGACTAATGCATGTGCTCATCAGTCGTACCTTCTCCCAGTTTTCCGGCCTGCTCGGCGGCTCCTCCTGGAAGGATCTTGGAGAACATGCCTTCTCCTTCCATACCAGGTTGACCGGCTGCAGCGCTGCCGATGCCTCCGGGTCTGGGGGCTGCTTTAGAACCTGGACACAGAGACACAAGGATTCAAGATGTTTTAGAGCTCAGAATTTTTTTATACCGTAACACAACAGTTTTATTGAGACTTTTACTAATTAACCTGTTACTTCCTTATAATTTGTGCTGTCTGTTGTTTTAATTAAATTATTCAAGACATACGCTGGAGTCAGACTGTTCCACTGGTTTTTAGTTGAAATTAGATGAAGACCCACCAGTGTAGCATTATAGTTTTCTCAAGACTTTATCCTCATTAACCTGTTACCCTCTACATAATTTGTGGTAATTTTCCCCTAATTAACCCTTAAACACCCAAACATCCACCTTTAACCTAAACCATCTACTGATCTAACCTGCTTAAGATCGGTTGATCCATTAATCCTGTCAATCCATGTCAATAACTGGTGTCAAATACAGTTCTTCATGTTTTCATGGTCATCAGATATGACCCATTTGGATGGTCAGAGGTCCTGTAGTTACCATGGAAACACCGTCATCTTCTCCAACATCGATTCACCAGTAAAACCCATGGAGTTGGATCAGTGACAGTGGATGGCACACTGGGTTTATGTTCAGTTAATGACAGATTGGACTGAAAAAGACACTGATTCTTAATTTATCTATGTTATGATATAATTAATTTTGAATTTACTCTGAGTTTTACTGAACATCCACATGATCTGTGAATTAAATACAGGAAAATACAGTATTTACACACACAAAAAATGCAAAATACAGAGGATAATATTACTAAAAAATGGTGATAAATCAGTTAAAAAAGGTAGACATAGAGAAAATTCATTTGGAAACTGCCACAAAAGTAGCGCTGGGTCTTTATGGGTGAACCAAGTTCCAACGTTTATAATGAAAGAACTACAAGGGACAGAATTCATAAATGACAGCTCATTTAAAGATCATGACCTCCAGTTTCAGAACATTTCCTTCTTTAGTTTGTGAATAAAATACAACTGAACTACCTCAGGTTTATTATTTTTTTATGCTTATACAGAATATAATGATGGCGTGGATCAGTCATGTGACCAGTCATGTGACCTCACGACACCAAAAACGTAGGATGTACCATTAGATTCAGTCTCTATCCAGGTGATTCTGTCACTAATTATGATTTTTTTTTTTGTTTAGGAATACTATAAAATAAACTTAGCGATACAACTGTGGAGAATCTATGCTTTCAAACATCTATATCATGTATATGCACTGACAAACGTTTAATTGTAGAAACTTTAACCCTTTCATGCATAGTGGTCACTCTTATATATTCAAGAATTTTGTTGTTTTAGTTCCATATCAGCCAACACAGTGGACACTTATGCATCATCCCATAATACACTGACATTCACACCATTACTGTATCTTTGCGGTTCTTGATAAATCTGATCTGCACTAACATGTTTGAGTGTAAATCAATTACTAATAGTTAATTTACAGGGTTTTTTCTTTTGGCATACTAGCTCCATGAAGTGAGTCATAACTGGTATCAGAGGATGTTAAATTGTGAGAAAACATCAGATTAGCAGCATTAAAGCCTTTTTTGTTTCATAGCTTTCACACAGTATATCAGTAAATACATGTTTCTTTGCTACAGCTGAGTGGACATTTTTGCAACTATGAAAAATAGGTTAATAAAAAATTTTAATCGCATTTTTTTTTTTTATGCCTAAAGAGGACTAAAAACTCTCAGGAAAAAAAATCTGATTAAGGTTCTCATAATTCATGCGTGAAAGGGTTAATGTATTTGATATGAAACAATGACTGGATCTGCTGTGAAAGGAGACGTCAAAGAAAAGAAGGCTGAGATGAAACCTTCCTGTTCAGACTAATGTCCGACTGTGGTGCTGAAGTTCTGCCTGTGGTTCCTGAACAGACCTGGTCCAGTTCTATCTAAAACCTCTGACTAACCTGTTCCACAGTGGCTCGGCTCAGATCTGAAGCCCGACCCTCCTGTGTTTGTTCCACCGTGGGATTATCTGCAGATTCATCTTAAACATTAGATGTGACAGCGCCCACTGGTGCATAACGGCGGCCCAGTGTGCGGCGCCGGTGGGAAGGATGGGGTACTCTACCTATTCCGGTGAGAGGGGGCTGGGCCGCTTTGGTCGCCGTGACGGGTGCCGCCTTGGCTCCGATGGCGGTTATCGGAGGAGTGTCGATCTTCGCCTGCAACAGAGAAGAAGGAAAAAAGAGAAGAGATGAAACAGCAGGAGCCACTGTGAAACACAAACATTTATCCTCGTTTCAGGGTAAAATTGTCGGTAATTGAAGACGGTGGGAGAGAAATGGCTTTCACAGTCACAACACTGCTGAGGCATGATGGGATACACAGGGACTCACTGGTGTTTACTCAAACAAAACCTGAGTGAAGCAGAAGACACACAACGCTGCTGCGGTTCAACACAGTTCTGACAGAATCCTGAAGGATGAGTCACTGACGACGACTTTCAACATCATTAAACTCTGTTTGTCGCAGTCAGTCAACAGATACAAGTAAACCCACTTTTCTGTCTGCCAGGGAAGGTCCCTGCTTCCCTAAAAGAAAAGGAGGATGCGATTCAGTCACTTCTAATGCTAGTGAGTAAAGCCATAATGGTCAGATGGTGGAGAAGACCCTCCTTCTATTCCTCTGTGGAAATGCCTGATCTCAGAAGTTGTGACTAAAGTAAAACTAAACACTATATTAATAAACTGACTCATATTTTCCTGCAGAAATGGAGGAAGCCACTGGAACTGGATGTGTCACTTTTTGTTTTGTATTAACTGCTTGTCTTCCTTTTCACTTTCATTATGAAGAAATACCATTCTTGGTTTGCCTACGTAGGTGTTTTACTGTAGGACATGAGTTAATGTGTAAAGGCGGTGTACTGCCTGGGTGTGCTGGGGATGTTACACAGACATGTATTGCGTGAACCAGTCATGTAGCATCATTGTAATTTAGAGTTTTGCTGACTGTTCTTCTTTGTTTGTTTATTGTTTGTAAAGCTATAAAAAAAATTGAGAAAAAGAAGTAAAAAAAAACCAAACTTTAAAAACTTGGCCTTTGAACAGAGACACATGGACGGACCAGGCTCAGGTAACCCTCTGTTGTCCAGGTGAGCACGTTCTGCACATGTTGGACTCTATGGTACAAAAAGCTCACGGTATTTTCACTGGTTTTAGGCTAGAATTCAGAAGTTGTTCATTTTTGTATGAATTTTAAAATGTTAACCCATCCACTAAAATTAGCACAGTTGATCCTCAAATTACGTGAATATAACTTGTGCATAAAAATGTGCGTAATGGAAAAACGACAATTTCATCAAAGCTCTTGCTTTTTGATTGAAAGTTTTTGCACTGGAAAGACATGGTTTTTAAGGCGTAGTGGAATAGGGAGCCTAAGTGACGCGAATCTATTTCCGGTCGATTTCCGGGCCATTGGACCTAACTTGTCAAAAAAAATGAATGAGAGTCAATGGAGGGATAAAAGTTATTTTCTGGTCCCGTTTGAAATGTGCTACGGTTTT
>JAQQZY010000027.1:2325362-2335475 GCA_030068375.1 Ostorhinchus rueppellii | reverse complement strand
GCTATGGATTTCTAAAGACTAAAGTCAAATGGAAAATGGCATACTAACATTTAAGCAGATCTAGCATTCACTGTAATCCCCCCCCCAATTTCATAGTCATAGTAACTGTAATTGTAATATTTTTCTTATATCTTCTATTTTTAAAAAATATATAAATATTGAATAAATATTACATAAATATATACATATAAATATAGAATAAACCTTAGATCAGTGGTTACAGTTCAACTTTGACTTCATGTATTTTAGGAAGTTATGGCCAGGCAGCAGCCATCTGTGGAAGAGAGAAGGAGGGAATACCCTGTTGAAACATTTAAGTTTATGGAAAAGAGACTGTTAGACGTAATTGTTCATTTATGGTATTTACAAAGAATTTCTGTTCTTTGTCTTAACAGTCTCTTTTCCACAAACTAAAATGTTTCATAGTTATTTATTTATGGTATTTAGAAAGAATTTCTGTATTTTGAAACATTTTAGTTGATGGAAAAGAGACTGTTAAGACGCAGTTATTCATTTATATTTATATGACCATTTCATATGATGTCAGTTATGACCAAATAGTTCAATAAAGTTGTTAAGCGAGAGGCCATTGACTTGACTAGTATAAATTTTAGTATTATATGTTGTAATGAGGCCCCTGTCACCACAGTCAGATGAGTGTCACCACCATCAGAAGGAGTTTGAATTTTTTAAAACTGAATACGTTTACGATATGTTTCTTCAGTGGTGCTGAGTTATGAAAGAAATAGCCTCTTTTAATACAAAAACAATATTTTTTCTATTTAGGCTTAAAGTAAATGTTGTATGACGGCAGATCTTTTAAAGGAGTACACGTGAATATTCAACATTTAACTGCATATGTGTACACTAAGAATGCCAGATGATGATTTCAAAACTTAAAATACATATAAGACCAAATAAATAGAAAATAATTTGCTTTTAATTGTGTCTTGATGGTGTTGACAAAAACAAAGTATGAACTTGAAAAACGCCTGTTTTATGAAAAAATACAAAATGAGGAGGTTGCACCAGTACATTTTCAAACAGCCAAGACCTTGTACTATAATGATATACCTTCATATTTTGTAATTCAAATAATTTTTTTTCCAAAATTAAAACCTGTTTTATCCAAATTCCCAAGAATCAGTGTGCTCTAAAATACACAAAATGTGCTAAAATATAAAAAAAAGGCACAGTACTCTAGAATACATAGTAAATACACAACAATACAGAAAAAATGACTAAAATACACAAAAATACTTAACACAAACTATAATAACCAAAAATTTACAAAAATGTGCTAACATACACAAGAATATGCTAAAATAAAATATTCAAAAATGGTTTAATACACAAAAATACACTAAGATGCACTAAAATGCATAAAACTTACAAAACTTACAAAAATACTGTAAAATACATAGCAAACACACTCAAATATACAAAATGTATAAAAATGCACTAAAATACACAAAATATGCTAAAATATCCAAAAATACACTTTTAGTAAAATACACAAAAATATTCTAAAATACACTTAAAATACATAATACATACACAAATATTTACTAAAAATGCACTAAAATACACAGAAATATACTAAAATGCACTAAAGTACACATAACATAGACTTTAAATATGCTAAAACCCACTGAAATAGAAAACCCAGTCAACTCTAAACACTAATAAGCTACAAGTGGGCGACGACCACAAACATTTGAGTGGTCGTCATTGTAATAATCTGTTCATCCTAATAATAAACCCGGAACAAATAACAACATATTTACAGGATATGATATAAGACATCCAGCTGGAATCAACTGAGTTTGATCTGAATACATGTTTGTAGAACTTTTAGGTGGAAACACA
This sequence comes from Ostorhinchus rueppellii, assembly GCA_030068375.1. Lineage (NCBI taxonomy): Eukaryota > Metazoa > Chordata > Actinopteri > Kurtiformes > Apogonidae > Ostorhinchus > Ostorhinchus rueppellii. The sequence goes on along the minus strand of JAQQZY010000027.1, from coordinate 2,333,606 downwards.
AACCACACAGTTTAATGGGCAATTCTTTTACCAGGTAAAGGAATTCCTTGGAAATTAAAGTTCCTGGGAATGTTTAGTGGAACCACTCCAATTCACTATCCTTTACACAAACGTGGGAAAAATAAATAAATAAAAGCTGAGTTTAACTTTAGTGACATGTGTTGCTCTGTGCTCATCCCTACCTGTGGGGGGCGCTACAAACACAAACCTACACTTTAATACTGCTGTAAGACGTAAAAATGTAGAAGAAAAATGCAGACAAAATCCCTTCTGATGTGGTCCAATGTGGTGGATTAAACTGATACAATGGCTCAGTCTAAGCTACGCATTCATGTGAGTTTACGTAAATGGAAAGTGTTGAAGTCTGATCCCAAAAGTGTCCTTATAAAACTAAAGCTCTATCATCCAAAGTTTTGTGTTTAAGTCAAGCTTGTGTCTGTTTGCAGTGACGTCTCCTGTTTTATTCAATAGGCTGTGACAGTAAATGACACGAGAAACAGGAATAAAAGGGACGGTGACGTAAAACTGAAGTCCAGATCACAGATCAAACCAGTGATTTAATGAGAACATGAAGAACATGAAGCACACAAGAGGCTTCCTCCCACTGGATAAAGTTCATTAAAAGCTGTCGATCCCTGAGGGGACGTGGATTGTAAAGGATTAGACGCCGAACAACAGGGTTTTATCGATACTCGGCTGCAGACACTTTATACAGGACATGATTCAGAAAACCAAATGGATACTGGTTTACATAATTAAAAACAATCATGTGATTAATGACAGAGCAGAAAACAAAAGACAGATGGACACGCCCCTTATGTAATTTAGTTACTATAAATCTAATCATGGAAAAACATACACATGAAAGGCCGATAGTTACTGCACTAACTACTAATTTAAGTTATTTTATGCTTTTTTTCAATTATTTCACAATATGTATTTTTTATTTTGTACTCAACATTTTTCATTACTTTTATATAGATTATTTTTTCTGTATAAGAATTTTTCAATTATTTTTTATAGATTTTATTATTTGCTACTGAAACTTTTAAATTATTTTACAGAATTTCTTTTATTTTGTACTAAAATTTTTCCAATTATTATTATTATTGCCAATTAGTGCCAATAAAATAAATATATGTTTGATTTTATTGATCATTTTCATTTCTATTCCTGAGTAGTTGTCGCAGGGGCCCCCATAGACTGCTTTCCTTGGGGGCCCATAATGCATCAAAGGGCCCTGCCTGAACCCGGTCTACGCGGTCTCTGTGTACCTGGTTGTCCCTGCATGTCCACTTGCTGCTGGGACTTGCTGCGTGAGGACCGGTGGGGGTCTCCCTGCCTGGAGGACCGCTGGCCATGGTGGTGTCCAGATGGATCCCGGGAGTACTCTGAAGAGTGGTATCCTCCGGACCGAGACTCACCGCGTCGTCCTGAGGAGGAAGACCTCCCTGACGGGTCGTGGCGCATCGACGGGTCTTTGGGGTGTCCTTTAGACGACCTCGAGGACCTGGGCTCGTCCGAGTGACGCGATGAGGACGAGTGGCGGCTGGAGCTGCCGTGATGCCGGTGGTCACGGGATGAGGAGTGTCGCCCGTGGCCGTACTCGTCCTGCGGCCACAGGTCCTCCTCGGGGGGCTCATCGTAATCGTGATAGGTATGTTTGACGCCGTGTCGGCTCCGCCCGGAAGAGTGGCTGCCATAGTGTCGAGAACTGGAGCGCGGCTTCTCAAACCAGTCGGTCTCTTCCTGGCCCAGATGGTAGGCTTTGGAAACCGAGAGCAGATCACAGTCAATCTCCATGTCGTTTGGAGACAGCGGCATGCAGGCTGAGAGAAGGAAGGAGGCAGGAAGAAGAAGACCAACAGCATGCAAAAGAAAAGAGTAGGGTGGAGAAGACACAGGAAGAAAGGCAGAAAATAAAAACAAAAGATTTACATCCATGCACAATACACTGCACGTCGTCTTCACGCATTACAAGACAATGTGAACAAGATATAACAAACACTGCAAAACTGTCCACGTTGGCAGCTGCTTTTAAATCTACGAAGTCCAATAAGACCGCTAAAACAACTGCCTTGAAATAAGAATGTTAGATCAAATTTAATGGTGGAAATGAAGAAGTACTTTCATGTGTTGATGTCTACAAATTTTGGCTTAAATAAGTGTGTAAAAGTATAAAAGTATCTAAAAGTGGCTCCACGTGGACACAATCCAATGCTTAAATTCTCTTACTGCTCTTTTTTTTTTTTTTTTACAAATAATATCGCAAATTTATAACATTTTGTCAAACTTTGTAAAGGAGTTTAGGTTATTTACAGTAGTTCTGAACTGTTAGGTAATAATTTCAGTTCAGAAGTTTAACTTGGATGGATTATTTCTACACTGTGGTCTTTCTACTTTTACTTTAAAGGATTAGTAAAGGATGTAAGTACTTTTTCCACCTTTGTTAAAAGTGTAAATACATAATTTGCTGCGGGGCTGTTTTGCAGTGTGATCAAAGATCTCCAAGATGAAAACATGTAAACAAGACATCAACAGCAGAGACATAAGTACAGATAAAACCCTGTAAAGAAAACACAATGCATCAGTGACGTGCAAAGACCTTCCGTGTGAATCAGAGTGTAGCGAACGGAGAAAACGACCACGCCGAAGAACCATGCGAGAACTGGACAGACAGACTGACGACTGGACGAACAGGCGGAAGGAAGGACGGACGGACAGGCAGGCAGACAGACAGACAGCAGTCCACTTATACGAGAGCTCCAAGTGACTCTCAGGAAGAAGAAAACATCAGCATGCAACCACTAGCTCTGTCTCTTTTGCTTTCTCTTGCTTTTTTCTAATCCTAGCCTCTGGGTGGGTGGGGGACGTTTAGATATACGGTGGGGGCAGTAGTAGGTAGTGAGACTGTGGGCATTCAGCTCCCACAATTACCTTCGCTGTCTGACACAGCGCAATGATAATCGTCTATAATGTATGTATCATCCGATTTGTAGACATGTGTCCGAGGAAGGTCCCGTATATGGTCTTGTACGTCTGGCAGCGAGTGGCTGGAACCATACTGGCCGTAATAGTAATGATATCTACTGCTGCGGCTGTCGTACGGGTCGGGACCTAAGCTTGAGGATCGCCCCGAACCCATAAACCTCCCCAGGGGACTGAGTGGACTCTCTTCTTCGGAGTACTGCCGGGTCGGGTGGCGGCCCCGGCTGTAGCCAGATCGGTAGGGCCGGTCGTCCCGTTCGTAGGATCGACTGCGATACCCAGAGTAGTCCCGGGATGAGATCTTGTCCATGCCGTAACCATGGGAACGGGAGCGGCCAGTTGAGGTGTAGTAAATGCGATCGTCCTCCTCGATGTAGTGTCGACTACCGTGACCGGTGCCGCCCTCGTAAGTGCTCCTCTTGAAGCCGTAGTCCTCAATTAGCTGGCGCCCTCGGATTTGGGAGGAAGGGTACGTTCCCCCAGCCGCTGTGGAGTAGGCGGCCAAGTCTGCCTCCACATCCCGAGCCTCCTCGATGGGGGAGAACTTGGAGATTTTCTGCTCCATGGCCCCCAGCTTCCGGTGCTTGCTGCGCTTGGAGGACATGACTGCAGGAGCCAGGAGGCTTCTGGAAGACGCTGAAGGTTTCTGTACCCCGGAGCGGAAGCTGCCGTGTTTGTAGTCGTAGTCATAGTAATAGGAGAATCCCCCACCCATGCTAGCGCTCACGCTGCTGCTGCTGCCCCCTAGAGGTCCGTGCCTGTAGCTGCTCTTACCCCTGCCGTGGTGGTCGTACAGCTCTTCCTGCATCGCTGCTTCCTCCTCTGGTGCCCTGCCGTATGAGGAACTGCCAGTTCCCCCACGCGTCGTGCTGCTGTGGCCGTGGATGTCGCCCGGGTAACGCCCACTGCTGCCATGATGCATCATGTCCCCTGTCGTCGTGCCCAGCCCGTCTTTTGCCGTCAGCTCACTCACATCATCAATCATCATGTAGTTCCTTGGGATGTTTTGCTCTAAGCCCGGAGCCCCATACATGGCATCTGCGGTGCTGTAGGTGGATGGACTGTCGACAGAATGCCCGTAGGAGACGGTGGACGTGTACTGTCCATAGGAGCTGGCTGTAGTGGTGGTGTAGCCATAAGTATTAGCTGTAGTTGTGGTGTACTGGCCATATGAGCTAGCTGAAGTCGAAGTGTACTGTCCATAAGTGCTGGCTGGCATAGTAGAGTACCCGCCGTAGCTGCTGGACACCGGTGCTGAGCCATAGGGTCCGTATGAGCTGGCCATGGTTGTTGTTCCAGTGTATTGTCCATATGACGCCGCTGCACTGGAGTAGGTGGCATCCTGGGCTGTGGTGGTGACGACGACTGTGGGGTTACTGATGGTCTCGTAGTTGGTGGGCATCTTGTGCTCTAAATCGGCTAGTGAAGTCTGCCTGGGTCTACCCGGGTGGACTGTCAGGATGTCAGCTTGGGGCTGCCCAGGATATGGGGTGGTCTGGCTGGGGTAGGAGGACACAGCACTGGGATAGGGTGAGCTGTGGGTGGGGTATGGTGGCTGACCAGGTGGCGCAGGCGCAAAGCCGGTGTGCCCTGGCTGGGGCTGGGGCTGAGGTGCAGCTGGTAACCCCAGGTCTGTCTGGGGGTATGGGGGCTGGGTTTGGGGGTAAGTATGGGAAGGATAAGAGGTTTGAGACTGGTAAGAGGGTCCAGGAGGGAGGCCGTGACTCTGGAGGGGCGTGGGCTGGGGCAGAGCCTGAGACTGGGACACTGTCGGATAAGGAGGCTGGTTGAAGGTTGAAGACTGGTACGGCACACTGGATGGTTGAGCCGGTGCTACTGGCTGGCTCTGGGGGTACTGACAAGACAGGAAGGATGAGGTGGGGGGGTACTGGGCCGCTGTGTTCAGATCACTGGTAAACTGGCTGAGGGGGGCCGTGCTCGGCCTGGTTGTTAGTAGCCCATTGGTTTCATGAGACGCAGCTGCAGCTGCTAAACGTAGATTATTCAACTCACTGTCAGACATGTAGTCCCTAGTGTCCCCCATACACCTGAGGTAGGCGATATCCCTCCTCTCCCTCTCCTTCACCAGAGTCTCTTTCCTTTGGTGGATCCCCAGCTCAAGGTATCTGAGTTTAGCGTCAATCTCTTTTTCTTCTTCCTCCAGTTCAGCCTGTTGTTTTCTCAGCTTGGTCGACTCTTGCTCCACGGCCTTCAGCTCATGGGTCAGGTCTTTGAGGAGGCTGGCTTTGGCTGCCAGTCCAGATCGAGAGCTGGGCTTGAGGCTGGGCACGGAGGGCAGGTAGACCTGTTGGAGGGCAGGCGTCATCATGGGCAGGTGCGCTGAGGTGACGGTCTCATCCGGAGGAGGACTGGGCAGGGTCCGCTTGACCTTACGGAGCAGAGAGCTCTGCTGCAGGGCTGCCAACTGCAGAAAGAGAGAGAGGTAGAGAAGGAGAGGACGGGAGAGATGGACAACGGAATATAGGGTAGGAAAAGCAGCATGAGAGGACCAGGAATGGACGGAAAAACAAAAAGGAAATGTGAAGAAGAATCAGTGGAAGGAACAGGATGAGGAAAAATAAAAATGTACGATGACAAAACATCCATGAAACAGGGGGTGGAAAGAAATGTAGAAAAAATAAGAACACGCAGAGGTGATGAAGTCATGGAAGGATACGTGAGAAATGAAAGACATGAAGAGTAAAACCAGAGAAAGAGTCAAAGAAGATGAAGAGAGTGAAGAGGATGTAGAAGAAAAAAAAGGACAGGATTAATGGAGTACAAAGAAGTGAGGAGGAGGAGAGCAAAAGCAAAAAGACAAAATGGTAGAAACACATGGGAGAGAGATTAGAGAGGAGGAGAAGGAGGAGGAGAGGGAGGAGGAAAAGGAGGAGAGGGATGAGAAGGAAGTTTAGGAGGAGGAGGAGAAGGAGGAGAAGGAGGAGGAGGCGAAAGTTTAGGAGGAGGAGAAGAAAGAGGAGGTGGAGAAGGATGCACAACAGATGAAAAGAACAGGAGAAAGAGGAGGAAAACTCAAAAAGAGAAAAAGGTCAAGGAACAGAAGAAACGAGGAAAGGACGCAACAACAGGGAAATACAAGGGAGACGAAGGAGACGTAGACACAGAGACGAGGACGACAGGAAACAAGAGTGAGTTTGTGTTAGAAGACGTACGAAAAACAGGACAATTAGTGTCAAGACAGACAAAGCATTTGTTCATCAGACAAATCTACAGCAAATGTTGATTCTGCTCCTTTGTAACTGGTTGAATGTGAAATAAACTGAGCCACAGAAGTAGAGTGGATGAGCTCCTGAATGTTCAGGTTCATACTTCCATCAGCTGATCCACATGTGTGTGAACAAACAAAACTCAGGTAAATATTACAGACCAACTCCAACCTCTTGGAATTCTCTTATTCTGTGTGTACGTCTGCCTTAATATCGTGTGTTTTTATTGTTTGGCCACTTTTATTTTGTCGTACTTTCATTGTCTTAGCTGCATTCACTTGCTTTCACTTTAGTTTGAGCTGCTTTTAATTGTTTTTAGCGAGCTCTATTTTGGGTATAGTATATTAGGGCTGCACAATATATCATAAAGATCGTTATCGCAATAACAGAGTGTGAAAGATTCATATCACAAAGAGGTGCACTAATTGAGCTTCTTTTATTTGTATTAACTTTCTGTTTTCCGCTCCATGGGGTACTGCAGTGGTTTTCTCTATCACTCTAACATACTCGTTTTTCTATCAAAAAAAGTTGAAATAATTAGTAGTTCAGTATTTTGTCTTAAATTCTAAATGACTGAGTCAGCATACAAACAATTGACTCATTTTAATATTGTTAAGGAACACTTTTCTGAGGTCAAATTGGTATTTCTTTAGGTGAATGAGATATATTGTAATATTGCAATGCTGTATATCCATATCACATATCGCAAATTTTGCCAATATCATGCAGCCCTATTTCCAATATTTCTGAATGTCTTTCTTCTTCTGGCTCGAGTGACTCGCTTTCTGTTGTGAGACTTCAGCGAATCACCACCATCTTCTTCTGTAAATATAACATCTTAAATAAAACTACATCGCTTGTGTATTGCCCCCGCTGGTGATGTATAGTATTACACAAGTTGCTTCATCATGCCTAAAAAAATTGACTTTTTCTTTCTTTCTTTCTTTCTTTCTTTCTTTCTTTCTTTCTTTCTTTCTTTCTTTCTTTCTTTCTAATTCATTTATATTTTAGACTTTTATGTTTTTGCTCTGTTACTTTTGAGTGTGTTTAGCTGGTTTATTCCTTTCAGTGTAGGGGGTGGGAAGAGTGCACAAAGGAGAATGTAAAATGTAAGACCCAGTATCACTACGTTTGTACTGTATCTGGATAAATTTATTTTGTGAAATAAAAAGATTAAAACCCCCCCAAAAAAAACAAAAACAAAAAAAAACCGACAGCACATTTTGAGATGCAAGTACGGCGGACAGAGCATCTCAATGTGTTTGTGTGTCCTTGTGTTAACTATGAAACAGCCCTTAAAGTCCAGCATATTTACATGTTGTAGTTTTTATATTTGTGTCCATCATTATTACTTCTTTTGATCAAATAAATAAAGCGTAAAATAAATTGTAGGTTGTTGCTCATAGCTTGTGTATGCATTAAAGTGGTTCGGTTTGGAAAAATGTGTTAACAACAGAATATATGAGTCATTAATACATTGACATAAAACATTAATGAAATCATAAAATAAAACCAAAGCAAAGGAAGTGAAGGATGAAAGGAACAGTTTCATAAAATCCGTTCAGCTCGAAAATCCCAGAGGACAATCTAAAGAACATGAACCTAAGAGGAATTATCGTTCAGATCAAATATTATAACTTAAGTGAATGTTTCTTAATTAGTTTGTCTGACCTCAGATCATAACAGCTACTGTGGTCACTTCAATGTCTGTTTAGAAGTTGTAATTTGCGCATAAATAAAACTAACATGAGAAACAGATAAATATCACACATGCATTTCCATTGACAAATAGCACGCGCCATTAATGTAACATTTTCTGATTAATATTTGAATATAATAAATAACATCTTTCCTAATTAGATGAAGTTGCAGAAATCTGAACAGACAAACAAAGGCCCTGTCCCCACTGATACGATGCAGCATTTTTTTCTAAACCATCTCAAAAAGATGTAATGTAAAAATTGAAACGTTTCAGTAACGATCTGCATCAGCATGGAGACGAATCGCTTGCTGAACACGATGCAATTCA
>JAQQZY010000027.1:2309987-2320382 GCA_030068375.1 Ostorhinchus rueppellii | reverse complement strand
TCATATCCTGAGCGCCGAGTGGAAGTGTACTTTACTGTAAAGCATGTAATAATTGCGCCTTTCGTAACTTGAAATTTTTTCGTTAGTAGAGTCAATATTTTACCATAAAGGATTTTCGTAACCTGGAAATTTCGTAGGCAGAGTCGTTCGTAAGTAGAGGTACCACTGTAAATACATTTATGGCAGGAACATAACTTAGCATTTAATACCTTTTAAAGCAGGGGACTAAAACATGCAGCCTGGGGGCCAAAACCAGCCCGTCAAAAGGTCCAATTTACACAGTGCAAAAATAGAAAAAAAGACATTAACGATCACTTTGACTCCAGGTTCCACATACAGAAAAATATGATGTGAAGTTAAACAATAACGTAATATGCTATAAATAGTACAGACTCCATTTTTCTAGGTTCAACTGGATTAGTTTTGCTTTTTTGAATCAAAACTAGTCCAGTTGAACCTGGAAGAAGTACTAAGAACAATGACCTGGGCAAATGAGAAACTGTTGTTATTTTAGTTCCAAACTCCAAATTTTTACCAATCTTCTGTCAGTTAGCACATGCTTGTGTAACACTGTATCTAATGCAAATGTGTAAATGATAACCGTACAACAGTAGTTCTGTAAGGTTTACATCTAAAATGTGGTCTCACAGGTGATAGAGCCTGTATGTGTAAATACTATATGGATTAATGCAATTTCTTTTTATTACCTCCGTCAAGGAGGTTATGTTTTTGCCGGGGCTTGTTTGTTTGTTAGCAACATAACTCGAAATGTTATGGATGGATTCTGATGAAATTTTCAGGATATGTCCGCTCTGGGTCAAGGAAGAGACAATTCAATTTTGGTGGTGATCCAGATCACTGTCTGGATCCAGGAATTTTTTAAATGATTCTTTATCATTGCGAGATAGGGCATGACGACACAGAGCTGCATATTAGGTCATTCAGTGCCATCTCGTGGAGGAGAGTACAAACACTACCAATATATATATATAAAAAAAAAGTACTAACATTACCTTGGCAGAGGTCTGCGCTCTCTGAGTGCTTTTCTAGTTGTGTATGTTTCTATTTTATTCTATGGACGTAGTTTTACCTAGTTTTAGTTTTATCTACAAATTGTACTTGAACATAACATGAAAAAATATGAACAACCTGGAAGTTCTTAAGAAAAATTAACAATTTCAACAATATTACACCGTAGTTTATCATTTATGCATATGCATTACAACTTATAGATCACAGTGGATCAACAAATATACAAAACATTTAGTAACAGGCAGAATATTGATCCAATTCCACTGACTTTTCTTAAGACATTTCAGGTTATTTACATTTTTTGTGCAAGGCTACTCTGTAAATGTAACATTTTTGTGTAATTTAACTTTTTTTTCAACACTAAAACAAAGAGGATTTAATTATTTACATGTTATTATGATGGTATTTTACTGGTCCAGCCCACTTTAGATTGATGTAAAATGATTTTAACATCCTTGATTGCTGTGTAATTTTTGTAGCCGAATTGGACCCTTTAATGGGCCGGTTTTGGTCCCCAGGCCGCATGTTTGATAGCTATGTATTAAACATTGATTTGTAAATTCAAGACTTTTATGACTTTTTAAGACTCTGTGGGAACCCTGGTTTGACACCCCTGCTAGAACCGCACTAATTGTACCTGGATATGAAATTATGTGTAAATGTTGGGAAGGTCAGATAAAACAGTTGGAAGTACATCAGGCAAGTTGTCACAGCAGAAGTAAAGTGAGAGAATCTGCCTTCCTGCCTGTTCCTTCACTGTGAACGACTTCTGGCCGACGGCTGCAGCCCCCACCGCCAACGCCAGCTGACACCTCCACCTCTCCGCTCACCTGAACGCCCTGAGCGACGGCGGCAGCTGCGGCGGTCTTCTGCCTCTTCTGCTCCTCGAGCTGCTGCTGGAGCTGCTGCTGCAGTGACTGGATCTGGTCGAGCTGAGACTTCTGCTGGGCCAGCTGCTCCCTCTGCAGAACAAGTTGTTTCTCTCGTTCTTGCTGCTGTTGCTGTAAAACCTGAAGCGTGTTGTTGTTGTTGGAGTGGGCAACAGAAAAAAAAAAAAAGAAAAAAAAAACAGAATGGAATGAGGCACGAACAGAGGGAAAAGAAGAGAGAGAGAGAAGAGAAGGGATGTGTGGGTAAAATAAATTATGAAATGTGGAAAATGAGACAGAGATAGTGAAGACAGAAGACAAGAATGTTCACTTTTTCACATCCAGTTGAATAAAAAAACATCAAAAATGCAAAAAAGTTTCCTGAAACTGAACGTGACATGGGGTTATGGCTGATGGATTAGTCTTACAATGGTTCGAAGTTAGTCTGACTAGTACATCCAACAAAAACCACAGGTAGAAGCGCAAATTAAATGAAGCGCAGCCTTCAATCCACTCATGTAATGCTCATAAGAAAATATTTGATGCATTTTCTTTTCTGCATAAATGAAAGGCTGGTGCGACGGAGGAGTTAGGGTTCTGCTTGTACTGGGGGGTATGAGATGCATATTAATCAAGTCATCTCTGGAGTAAATCATTCTCATTATGAAAGGCTTCCACACCTGTTTAACAGAGTTAACTTGAAAGATTTTCAACTGCTTGTTCTATTAAAAGAAGAAGAAAATTGTCACGTTAGGCCTTCCTTTAACTTTTAAGAACATCTTCACAAGGCGACTACGAGCTGAGAAAATCAACTTATTTAATAAATAAAATATGTACTCGCTATTGATTAAACCAACATGGGATTCAATATTACTATAAATCAGACCAACAAATACACTACAGAACTGTTCTTCAGTTTTCTTTAAATATAGATCAGACAAATGCATATTGAGCATCATCATTTTCTGTTTCACATACGAACATGCACACACCATATACAGGAAATGTACAGTAAGATTAATAAGAGCATGCAAAGCCCAAACAGAACAACCTTAAAACACTGGACAAAACGTATGGACTCCAATTAGAGCCAATAAGATTCTGAGCAGGTCTGTAGTTGAAAAACCGGTGAAATAAATCTGCATTTGGAATTCATGTTTAATTTATATTTGTCCAAAAATGTGACAAACATCTCGTGTTTCATTGAACACTTGGATTGTTTTGTTTGTGCTCACTGTCCAATCAGATTACAGAGTCTTTATGTTCCTTTACAGCTTTTCTTACAGATTTTACTTTAACTTCTCATGCAGGTTTTCAACGATAATCTCTCAAATTATTTGTGAATATAAGATCAAAATGTTATTATTTCTAATTTGGTCCATAAAAATGTCCAGTAAGTGTGTTTAGATGGACTCGAGTTTCCTGACCTGACTGTTTTTTTTTTTTTCTCAAACTGGCGTCCTGTAGTTGTTTACGACTTAAATAGGTCGACATTTGGATGCTTTTTCCATCTAAACTGCACAGGTATGTATGTCATTTGTGATTACTAAAAGACTTAAAGGCTCCAGGAGTGGCATGTTTGTGACTTGGCTTAAGAGGTTCTCTTTATAGAAATGCACCAACTGTGAAATTCTGTATGTTTGTTATTGTTCACCAGGGGGAAAAGAGTGCTTCACCATATTTTTTTAACTAAGAACAAATTAAATCACAGAAATTTCTGAAATTCCACAAATACAACACAAAAAGTAAATGTTGTCCATGGTCATCAGTAAAACCAAGAAGGCCGATATCATCTGATGCGGATGTTTGATACATCTGTGCATCCCCAGACGTTTACACATGTAAATCTGAAAAACAATAAATACTGGGATATAAAGTCCATGTAAACACATCTACTGTCACAGGTTTTTGCAGGAACTTTTCAGGGACATTACTAAGGGACATGCATTTAGAAACATGCATAATGTACTTTGGATAATTTCATAAAAGGATGCGTCTCGTAGAGAAGGTCCTTTACTGGTAGCACAACAAACAAGTGACACTGAGGAAACAAAATAAAACTAAGGAAACAATAAATATCACCACAAAGAAAACAATGATTTACACCACAAAACACTAATGCAAGAGCACAGATCATTCAACAATGCACCAACTGCCAAATCCCACTGCACTAGATGCGCCTCCCTCTACCTGTTCCTTGATGTTCTGCAGCTCCTGTAACTCCCTCTGCACCAGAATCTGCTCCTTCTCCCTGTGAAACTTCAGCTCCATCCTTTCTCGCTCCAGCTCCTCATGCAGCCGAAGCTGGCGGATTTTCTCCAGCTCTACACGCTCCCTTTCCATCTGGAGGAGCTGCTCCTGCTGTCGGTGCAGCCTCTCTGCCTCAGTTTCACCCTCCTTGTGTATGGCACCTGGTGGAGGGAACGGAGGAAGACCACCTGGAATGGGAACACCACTGGAAGGGGCAGAAGGGCCAACAGGAGGCTGGGTGTAGCCGAGCGTGTTGGCGGCAGCTGAAAGTGGGTAGGCATGGGCTGCTGGAGGCGGCTGCTGGGCGCTCGTTTCTTGTTGCTGTTGGCTGTTGAGGTGAGCCTGCGATAGGTTTATTGGCTGCTGCTGTGGTTCTGTTGGGATCACAACTGTTCCTGGAGCAGTTGTCACCTCAGTGGACATCACTGTGGCGCCTTTGCCTAGGTAGACTGGTTCATCTTGGACTACAGCGCTAGAGGTTGTCATGGCGACGGACACTGGTGCACTGACTGGCGCAGAAGTTGTTGCGGCAGCAGGTGTCGTGGCAGTGGCTGATGTTGTCTGCAGAAGACCTGGTGCTGGATAACGGACTGGAGCCGGTCCAGACAGAGGCATCCTGGGGCTCATTGGCAGTCGGCTGAGACTTGAAAGGGGTACAGGTGTCATGTTAGCAGAGGGGTAGGGTCTGTAAACTCCCCTCAGCAGTGGGCGGAGCACAGATGCAGGCTGAGTGGTGATGGGAAGCGTGGAGGCAATTGGCGTTTGGATGGTGGAGTAGATCATGCCATCAGAGGACCTGATAGCAGCAGGATACATTGCTCTAAGACTGGCCTGTCTGGCATTGATCAAATTAGTTAGGGCTTGATTGTGGGAGATTGGCTTTCCGTCGAGTCCAAAGAGCAGGTTTGATCTCATTCCAAGACCTGCAGCAAATCTGGGGGTCCCAGGTCCTGCTGGTCTACCCAAGCTGCCATACTGCATCAAGTCTGGGTTGCTTCCATAACGATCCATAGAGTTGAGTGCTGCACACATACGGCTGATCTCTCTGGCAGTTGTAGCACTATATTGAGCCAGATTAGCCTCCTGGAAACCGGCAATGTCACGAGCAGTGTATCCATAATCTGAACTGATGTTAGACAAGGAGTTATATCTCCTTATAGGCAGCGTTTGAGCTGCAATGTCTCCTCCATGCCGTAAATCTGTGTAAGAGCCATACATATATCCTCCATAGCCTTGTTTCATTCCAGTTAGATCTACAAGGTCTCCTGTTGGCTGAAGATGTGGTTCTAACTTTGAGTGGTAGGACTGTAACCCAGCTTCAGCCAGGTTTGTATCAGACATCGAAGGCTGAAGCCTGCCAGGGTATGGCAGTGTGTAGGCCTTACGTCCATCCATAGGATACTCATGGTACCTTCCATGATGTCTTTCTGTGTCTGACTCGTAAGTAAGAGGTGGAGCAGAAGGAGGTCTTATGCCTTCTTGCTCGGATGTACCGACACAGCTTCCACCAAATGGAAGTCGGTAAACAACATCACAACAAGCTGGTTGGTTGTCAGGTTTGATCTGGCCTCCAGTCAAATCCATGGCATCCTGGCCTTCTTCTACCTTCACTAACTGGGTCACAGTTCTGACCTGTTCTGGTCCTGAATCCATCTGGACTACCATGCTATGTGGCGATTTACCCCCAGGCATCAAACCAGGAGGACTAGTTTTCCCTTTCAGCTCAACAGGACCAGTTCCGTACAGGTCTGGATTAATAACAGGGGATACAGCACTGACCACTGCTGAGGTTGTGCTGGTCTGACTCACAATCAGGTCCTTCTTCAGCAAAGGGGAGATCTGGCTGGTGAGGTTGTACCTTCCCAAAGCAGTCACTTGTTGCTGCTGTTGTTGCATGTGGTGATGCTGCTGCAACTGTTGCTCAAGCAACTCTTGTTGCTTCTGCAGCTTCTCTTGCTGTTTTTGGAGTTCTCTCTGCTGGATACTGAGGTCTTCCAGTTTGGCATCAATTTTAGGGATTGTAGGATCAGTTGGAGGTGGTTTGTTCTGAGAAAGACACACAGCTGAGCCCATGCCCTGACCGAGATCCACACGGTTTTGAAGTGGATCTCCGTAGACAGTTGGTTGTTTGGGCTGGCTCATGAACATGGAGGCTGCCACAGTGACACTCACAGTGGTTGGTGTGGTGGTCTCCTGGGCATTCAGATTCATAATCAGTGGTTGTACAATTGTTGAATGTCTGCTTCCCTCTGGGCCACCATGGTATTTCCTGCTTTCAGTGGCCAAAGAGGTGAGATCCATCCCCTGGTCAGTTATGATAATTGGAGCAGGTTTAGTAACTGTTCTGAGGTCCACAACACTTCCACCTTGTATCATTTGGCCCTGCTCCACCCTCGAGGTGCCAGGGACCGTGGATATGCGACACAGGGAGATATTGTCCATTGACATTGAGCCCCTTGTATAAGTGCTGGCTGTGGTGACCATACTTGTTCCCACGTTGACTTTCTCCACTCGTTGTGTTCGGTAGAAGCTGCGTGTTGGAGACTGCTGATATGGTGGCGTGTCTGGTGGGCTGCCACAGGGAGAGTATGTTTCAAATGTTGATTGCCGACTGAATCGGGTTGGTGAAGACAGAGGAGACGTAGCAGTGTTCACAGTCATTGGCCTAGCTGGGCTTGCAGGTGGGGAGTACGGGGTTTCTTGGGAAGACTGTTGGCGATAGAGCCGAGGAGATACCGACCGATGTGATGTTTGAGTTCCCTGAGCCATCACCGGAGATGTTGGCCCAGACCCAGCTGAGGTGGAGTCCATGCGTAAAGCTGAACTGAAGGTTTGTGTAGAAAATTCAGCTGTGGCCCGTCTAGAGGGTGAACGGGTGGGACTCTGTGGTGGTGGTGATGGAGAAAGAGGAGGACTGGTGCTCCTGTAGTAAGTTGTATACTTTGGAGAACGTGGCTCGATGATTCTTTCAGCAGAAGATGTTGAACTGTCTCGCACTTGGACTCCTCTTGTTTCCCCAACCCTTCTGGTGATCACCTCCCTTTGGCTGTAGGCTTGGGTAATCTCTGCAATTTTGCTGCAGACACTTGAAACTGTTGCAGAGGATGTGGGAGTACCATCCCTATGTCGGCCATATATTGAAGACTGTGAAGATGTCATAGTTTGGCTTGAGCTTGTCTGGGAAATGGTGACTGCATCTCTGGCATAGACGCCATAAGCTGCAATGGTGGTGGCAGCTACAGTTGGAGTTATCCCATTCTTTCCTGCTTGGGTCTTTATCCTGTCTTTATGGCCGTCCTTTGCAGAGAAATGTTGTGTTACTCGAACATCAGGGATCCGCCCTCCTGTCTCAGCGAAGGACACTGGTGCGGAGATCTGAGTCGGACTGGTTCCTGGAGTCAGAAGAGCATTGCTTTGCTCAAGTAGCTTAGCAAAGGCTGACCCGGTGTCCAGGAGCTGCTTGTCCGGGTATGAGCTTTCAATCTCAATCTCTACTTGCTCGTCAGTTGCCTGCTGCATTTTGGTGATGTTCTGAGAAGTCTGACGGATCTCCTCATAAATATCTGTTTCTGTCTCTGCAGCCTCATTGTCATAACCTGTTTGGTCTTGGTCATAGTCATACTCATCATCGTAGCCTTGTCCGTTAACATCTTCCTCGTAGTACTGGCCGTGTCGTGTATGTTGCTGCTGCTGTTGCTGTTGCTTCTGAAGCATCTCAGCTTTCCTCATCATCTCCTCATACACCTCTTCTGCACTCTTCAGTGGTTTGGAAGTTGATGATGGTGCTGTAGTGGTTGTTGTAGTTGATGATTTCTCTATTGGGGAGTACAGGGACATAAAGGTAGGCAGGTTGTACTCACTACCAGACTTGTAGAGTTTAGACTCATATCCTTCAGCCTCTGAGTCCAGACTTTGAGGTGAGTATTCAGAGGCAGATGATCGATGGAGTTCCTCCATTTCTGCAGCTTGCCTGAGCTCCTCTGTTGGGGAGGCATCTTCAATAGGTGAGAGGTTACTTGGTGGTGTCTTGGACCTCTCTCGACGCCTCTGGGCCCTCAACTCCTCTTTATCCCTCTTGGTTTTTCGGGCTGTGCTCCTGATCCTCTGCTGTTCCACCTCCCTCATCTTCTCCTGCTCCCTCAGAAGCTCTTCTTCCTCTCGGAGCTCATCCTCTTCAGATGAATCTTCGATTGTGGGAAGAAGTGGGCCATGGGAGCGATGCCGTGCTTTCCTTTGCTGCTTGGCCTCTTCTAGACGTTGCCTCCTGCTGGGGCTGCTGTCGCTGTCCTCTTCCATGGAGGAGATGGAGGTTGGAGATTGGCCTGAGCCGTATGAGGAAGAAGTGGGAGGAAGAGTGGAGGAGTAGTCGCCTCTGGAACGTTCTTCAGGAGATCCGGTCAAACTCTCCATCTCCAGTTCTGGTTCCCGGTCAAGACTCAGGTCATTTTCATTGCCCAGCTCCATGTCTCGGCTGTAGCTGTTGGTGTTGTTGAGTTCAATGGTTTTAAAGCGCCTCAGGCCTCCTTGTGAAGCCATCACATCTTCTTCCCCTTCTTCCACAGAGCCCTTGTAAACATCTGTTGAGCTCTTTGTTTCCTCCTCAAAACTGCTGGAGTGATGTTGAAGCCGCCTCTTTTCTTTCCCTGAGTCCGAGATGATGTGCTTATGGTGACTTTTCTTCGGTTTCTGATAGCCATATCCTTCATCTTCCTCATCATCTTCCTCCATCTCCTCCTCCTCTTCTTCCTCATTGTCTTCATCAGCACTCATCTCCATTATCTGCCTCCTCATGAATTCTTCGTCGGTCATCTCTGTGGGCTCGGCCTCTTTGTCTTTCTTTTTCTTCTCCTTTTTCTCCTCTTTTCCTTCCTTCCTCTTGCTCTCCCAGTCTCCTCCATCCTCTTCCTCCTCCAGAATGTCCTCCAGTTCCTCGTCAGAGTCATATGCGTCCGGTGGGATCGACAGGGAGCGTGGGCGTTGCTTCCCCCTGTCGTCCAAATCCCTGTCTCTGTGTTTTCTGCCCCTTCTGTCCGGCTTCTCTTCGGAAAGGCTCTTTTCAAGCAATGGCCTCATGGAGCTTTCCAGTTTGGTGATTTCCGAGGGACTGGGCGGCGAACCCCGACCGCTGATGCCCCTCTCACTCAGCTTCATCTCCTCTTCTTGGATCAGACCTGTGATTTCACTGTGGGAGCTGGAGATGCCATCGGACGAGTAACCGGTGTCACTGAGGCTCTGAGGGCTGCGTGACAAGTCTTGAGTGCTGTTGTTCTTCGTGTCCTGAAGGAAGTAAAGAAAGACAGAAAAATCAATTAGTCCATTGGAAGAAAATTTTACGCAAAAAGTAAATAAAGTGAGTTCATTTTATGCATTCAACTTAAACCCTACGAAATGAAGAATCAGTTTCAGAGCTTCCAAAGAAAGGAAACTTGTAGAAACAGCAAAAAAAGAGCAATTTTTCCAATAATTACTTTTTTTTAAACAAATATTGTCAAAGTTAATAGATTTCCAAATATTTGTTGTAGACGACATACGTTTTATTTTTAACACTAAATATCAACATCGACATTTTTAAGAATATGTCAAAATATTTACTGAGATTGTTTTTTTTGTCAAATACAACTTAACATAAGGATTTAGTTCAGTTCAAGAGTCGAACCTTAGAGCAGGAATTTTAGATGCTAGATACTTGCTTGGAATAAGACGTAAAACTAAAAGTATTTTTTTTCCCCAATAATGATCTACATAAGAATAGATTTTAATGAGAGCCATTATTGTAAAAATAAGCCGGTTATTCCAGTATCTACTTAATGCACTTTGCTGCTGATTCCACAGACAGTTATTAAAGAACTCTGACTAAAGATCAGGATTTGATGAGGATTTTATTGATGCAAAAATGATGCAGAATGCCATCCAGCCAATCAGAATACAGTATTAGGCACCATTGTATGACAAAACAAATGACATTTTCTTAGGCGGCCTTAAATCAGTTTCATATTTAGAATATTATTTTAGACTTCTTGAGTAAAAACTGTTTGGTAATATTGTTTTTCAGGTAATATCAGATGATAAACACACAGCTGATGACAGGAAGTCAATCGTACACTTTCATCAGGGTTTCTGCAGGTATCAGTAAATCTAATTTAATGCGTTTTAATGCCACTTTAAACACATTTAAAGGAATACGCCACCCCCAGGCCAAATTCAGTGTCTCCCCACAGCCCCCAGACCTAAGTAAGTGTGTGGA
>JAQQZY010000027.1:2285301-2295523 GCA_030068375.1 Ostorhinchus rueppellii | reverse complement strand
TAATCCAAAGGCATAACAACAACATTACAAGATATTTTTATATAGCTATTTAACAGGAGAGCGTTTTTTTTTTTTTTTTTTTTTAATGTTCAATAAATGCAGCTCTAAATTCAAGACATAATCGTGTAAATAATGGTGATCAAAAATGGATCAAAATAATCGTGACTATGATTTTTTCCATAATCGAGCAGCCCTAGTACATGTACTGTACATGTATCAGTATTTTAGCTCTGCCTCCAGTGATGTAAGTCTGACGTCACCGTGGAAACACTCAGCTCTGCTTCATCTCAAACATGAACAAACCCTAGATGTGATGTTCCAGTGTATCCGTATGTACATTGTCTGGTTGTTACAGTCACTTTTCAATCATTTTCTTTATTCATTTTTAGATGACATTACTTTTTCCTTCTTTTAAACAAATAGAATCAACAGTTGATGGAAGTGTTTTGCTGACTGTTGGATAATTGATATATTTCCAGTCTAGACAGCATACCCCGCCCCCTCCCTCGGTGTTAGAGTCAGTAATGAGTGTCAAACCCAGACAGTATGAGTCTGAGGGCAGCTTTCACTGTTCGCTGCTCAGGTTGCATCAGTTGTGTCATCGTACGTGAGGAGACGCCGAAAACCCTCAAACAGAAACTGCCTCTGCTCTGACTGACTTTAACTCTGACTTCAACTCTGTCTGTAACTCTGACTTTAACTCTGTCTGTAACTCTGACTTTAACTCTGTCTTCAATTCTGCATTTAACTCCATCTTTAACTCTGTCTATAAAACACATAATCTGTCATTATCAGGTCACATCTTTATGTTACTGTTTACTTCTATACTAGGGGTGTCAAACCAGTCCACCAAAGGGTCTGGTCCAACCCAACGGGATAAATTTGAAAAGTGTAAAAATTACACTGAACATATTAATAATCAAGGATGTTAAACAGGTTTTAGATCAGGTTCCACATTCAGAACAATATAAGTAAAATAATATAATGACGACAAATGCTCTTCTTGGTTTAATGTGAAAAAATAACACATTATGCTTTTAAATAAGAACACCTATTTTTTCTCTAAGTGCAAAAAACATTAAATTATGAAAAATATTTACAAACTATCCAGACAAAAAAATGGTGAATTACCAGAAGTAACTGAAAATCAAGTACAATTCTGATCTATACAAGGACAAAACATTTAGTAATCAACCAGAATATTATTAAAATTACACTTAGACATTTCATGTTCATATTTATTCAGATTTAAAAAAAAAAAAACAACCCATTTTATTGTTAAAGGATAGTTTGTAAATGTTTTCATGATTCAATGTTACTTTTAGCACAAACAGAAAAATTCAGAGCTATCGTTATTTATAGGCCTAATACTTTTATTTATTTATTATTTTTTCACTTTAAACTAAGAAGAACATTTGTTGTCATTATTTATAGGTTATTCTGTTATTATTTTACTTTAGACCTTACTGGTCTGTCTGGAGCCTGAAATAAAACCAGTTCAACACCATTAACTGTCCGTATCTTCAGCGTAATTATTGCACTTTATAAATTCATCCCAGGGCTCGGTATGTTTGACCCCCCCTGCTCCGACACAACAGCCCAGAAACATACAACAGGATGTAATCTGTATTGTGACAAAGTAGTGAAAACAGGCGTTGTGTTCATGTGCACAAACACAAACTGTGTGGATTAAAGGTGGAGGATTTCATCCATCACAGACCCACAACAGGCTCAAGGATGGAGGGAACAAATGAAAAGGGAGGAGGCAATAAAAGCAAGTCCAGGACAAAGGCGACTGGAGGAGAGGAATCCAAGAGCAGGAGAAGAGGGGGAGGAAATAGAGAAATAAATTAGAGGTGAAGCCAGAGAAGGAGGAGGAGGATGACATGAAATACAGGAGGAAATCCACAAAACAAGGTGGTGAAAGAGAAAAAATAGTTCCAGTGTCCCTGTACAGTCTATGTTCCAGTCCTGTGGTCTGGATGCAGGTCAATCTAACTATAGAAGTGGGCGGGACTTTCACTGGAGGAGAACTCAGCTCACCCAATCACAGTCCATATATGACTTCCATCAGTGACCAACAGGAACTAGACTGATATCTGGAACCATTTACATGTTAGAAACCATCAACATATGGACCAGTAGAAGGAAAGACACATTTTAATTAGCGCTGCAACAACAAATCGATTAATTAAACTGATCCAAATCGATTCTTCAAAGAGTTGGCAATGAATTCATCAGTCGATTCATTGGGTCTTGGGTACGTTAGTATTGAGGTATGCCCGCATGCTGTGTAGTGGAACAGAGGAAAACCCAGAACAGCTGCTGAGGCTTCAGATGCTGGCTTTACATTCAGTTCCCAGTGGTTACGACAGCCCCCAAACATAGGTCAAAACCCCTCCGTGCACTACGCTTCAGGCAAACAGGTCTAGTTCGTGGTTTCCTGCGTTGTCTCCTCTTCTTCTCATGACCACGGTGTCTTTGTGTTTCGCTTCCTTATGTTTTCATTCCGTTTTTTTCGTCTCCGTGTTTCCGGTTTCTTCACAGATCCTTGTTAAACTGGGTCCGGTTTCCTCTTCCCACCTGTTTCCTTTGCTCCTCCACATGTAGGAGGATTCATTAGCATATGTTGTGGATTTACAGCTGCCGTGCAGATGAATTCTGACAGGAGCTCAGAGTGTGACTGCTGCTCTTGTAATCTCATTTTTGAGTCATTTGTTTGATAAAGTGCTGCTTAATCTGCTTGAAGTGGTTTGGTTTCAAGTCTCATCGGTTTTCCACCCGTTTTCCATCAACGAGGGTTCGTAAAAGTAAGAAAAACTAGAATAAAACGGAAACTAGCAGCAAAACAAAACTATAAACTACAAAATAGAATGGAACAAAAGTAGAGCCACACAGATAAACAGGTTAGAATGGATCAATACATTAATCAACGAACAAAGAATTTAATAATTGTCAATGAGTTTAAGGATGTTTTATCTTTTTTTTTTTTTTTTTACATAATTTTCATCCTGTTTTGTTTGTTGTGTTTAATATTCACCAACCAATAAAACAGAAAGATTTCATAAAAGCTGCATCTTGGAAGTGTTTAGAGATAAAGTCATTACTGTAAATGAGAAAACAGTGGGTTTTACCCAAAGTTTAGGATGGGAGTACTGGTGTGCTTTTACTGTATATGTTCTGATGTACTGGTGTGTTTTTACTGTATATGTACTGGTGTGTTTTTACTGTATATGTACTGGTGTATTTTTACTGTATATGTTCTGATGTACTGGTGTGTTTTTACTGTATATGTACTGGTGTATTTTTTACTGTTTATGTTCTGATGTACTGGTGTGTTTTTACTGTATATGTACTGGTGTATTTTTTACTCTATATGTTCTGATGTACTGGTGTATTTTTTACTGTATATGTTCTGATGTACTGGTGTGTTTTTACTGTATATGTTCTGATGTACTGGTGTGTTTTTACTGTATATGTTCTGGTGTATTTTTACTGTATATGTTCTGATGTACTGGTGTGTTTTTGCTGTATATGTTCTGATGTACTGGTGTGTTTTTACTGTGTTTGTTTGAGCTGCTGGATCAGAGGTTTTGGAATCTGCAGTAATACAATGGCAGGAGGCCAACGCCACAGCGCCAACAGACCCGGGTCACTGCCAACATGAAGGCCGACGACTTCACTAACCTCTTCAACAGCTTCATCAGCGTATGCATGGAAATACTGCTGTGAAATATCACCCAAACACAGAAATACTATGGCTTTAAGATCATATACACACAGAAATACTACGGCTGTTGTCTCATGGACACACTAAACTGCTACAACAGCACTCATCAACATACATTTGGAAATACCACATGTTTGACAGCCATGTTCTAAATGAACCTTTAGAACTGCTTTGACTTCTGCTGCTTCAACACAAATACACTTCTACAACTGTGGTCACATTGGAAAAAACTTCAACTGGCTTATTACACGTACATAAAGTGTGTACCTACTTTGCCGACACATACGGTATCTGTTGTGTCAACATTTGCAAGTCATTATACGTCAGATTTCATGTTTATGTAACTTCACATCCGGAAAAGTCACTAAAACTGCTACATGTTACTAACCCATGCTTACGTGTAAAGTGTCAGTTTGGGCAACCATAACCCTTCTACTAGTCTCTTTTCCATTGACCCTCAAATTGTGTGAATATACTGTAAGTTGGTAAAAATAAGGTAAAAATGTACCTAATGGAAAAATGACAATTTCGCCTAAACTCTCATTTTTTGATTAAAATGTTTTGCACTGGCAAGAGGTGGTTTTTCCAGCCTAGCACAAATGGCATATCACACAAAACTGCAATGGAAAGACCTTTTTCTGCAACTAGAGTCACATGAATAAAAAAAACAACAACAAAAAAAACAGATGTTGACAGATGTTACAACAAGAGAAGAAGAGTTTTAACAGAAACATGGTAGGGTACAGAATGTGTGTGTATATATATATAATTTAATATAATAATAATAATAATAATAATAATAATAATAATAATAATAATAATAATAATAATAATAATAATGATAAATATATCTGTAAATAAACACCATGTTTATGGAATGACCTGTCGTGCCATCTCACAATAATAAATGAACAAATCATTACATTTGGGATTTAAAGAAAAAAACAACATCATGCACGTCTGTTTTTTTTTTACATTTAGTAAATATAGGTAAAGTTTTGCATAGACGTCCAATGGAAAAGCTGTTTGTGCAATCAGAAAAAAATCCAACAGTTTCGGAATCAGAATCAGAGTACTTTATAAAGAGGGAAAGTATTGGGTTAGAGTCGCTCCATTCAAGTAGAATAAAAAGTAGCAGGAATAAAATTATCAACAAAACAGAAAAAAAAATCAATATCATAAAAGAGGCTTCTGTGTATGTATGTGTGCATATATGTGTGTGTCCAGGGATTCACATTAAATCTGTACACAGCTGACTGCTGCAATTTGTCATACTTACGTATTTTTGGTCAATGAGCAGACTAGTGAAAACGGCAGGTTGATAGTACCAATATTTTGGCAAATAGTAGTAATTCTGGAATACAAAAACCTTACAGTCATGCTGTTACGGCCAGAACACTTTGGTGGTGACTACTGAACAAATGTGGTCCAGCATGTACAAAGACACAACAGGATAAAAATGACCACATCTAGAACCTGTAGATCCACACCTAATTTATTTCAATAAAAACAGAATTAAAAAACAATAACATGCCGAAAACTGTAAATGAGTGTACCATACTGGAAATACTAAATGTTCTGGAAAAATGGGCCAAAAGACTCATTCACAGCATATTATCTAACCTTTTTATCGTCCGAATAACAAAAAAAGCCTAGACGGACCATTTAAGGCTCAGGGTTTAAAGGGTTAAATTAAACGTGCACTTCACCAGTTCATCCATCGTGACTTTGAAAGTTTTTCGTGGCTTTACTAACCTGGTTAATTCTTCATAAAGTGACTTTTCTGAAGCTGTACGTCTAAATTTAGACGCCTTAAAAATACAAGTCCTGTTTTCTTGTTTTTAGCCCCAGAGCTGGAACACAAATTGCCTCTGCAGGGACATGGAGTCTACCGAAGTCGGAGTCGAGTAACGGGGTTGAATGGAACGTTGTGTGCAGGAGTGGGGGCTGCTGGGTATTATTAGGATTTAATTGATCTGGCCTTGGTTTTAGTATGAGAGAGAGAGAGAGAGAGAGAGAGAGAGAGAGAGAGAGAGAGAGAGCGTGCAGCCTTTGAAGTGTGTACTTTGAAGTGCAGGAGGCAGCGCTCACTTGCACAGGGGCATTATGGGTAGGCGAGGCTGATCCGCAGAGTGAAGACCAAGACATGTTCAGACCGATGGCAGGGAGGAAGAGGAAGGTGGGAGGTGAACAAGATGGGGTTTACACTCCTGTGATTTCTATGGAAACACAAACTGTCCATGTTCAACAGGTACAACATTCAAATCACTTCAACTCAAACGTTTTCACTTCACAAACTAAAGTAAACACTGTAAAACTAAATGTAAACACTGTCCTGTTTCTTTACATTTTTACGGCGTCAGTGCATAGCTCACGATAACAACAGTTTCACAAAATACCAATACAATTTCCTCAGATGAAGTTTTGTGGTGGTTTTTTTCTCCTGATTGACTTTTACACCCTGTATCGTATCAGATCATGTCGTACTGTATCGTTTTGTTTCATATGGTATAATTTCGTCTCATATTAAATAGTTTCATTTCATATCCTTTTATTCTGTATCATTCAGTATCACGTATCATTTTGTATCATGTCATTTCAAATGGTTTCAGATCATATTATTTTGTATCGTACAGTTTCATCTTGGAGTGCTTCGTATCGTCATATTGTATAATTTTGTTCCGTATTGTTTCGTATTGCATTCTTTTGTAGTGTCATATTGTAAATCCTATTGTTATCCTATTATTATTATTATTTTATGGTGTATCATTTTCATACATCTTTTCGTATTGAATCATACTGTGTGACCGATTCATATTGTTTCATACCGTTATGTAGGATTTTGTATCGTATCAGTTTGGTTTCATATTGTGTGGTATCGTGTGGTTCTGTATCGTGCCCCGGTCTACTGTGACAGAAGGACATCCAGGTGTGAGAAGAAGAGGAAGGAAAACCTAAAATGGACAGAGACACGACGATGGGAGGCGCTGGTAAAATGGAGGAGAGGGAGTTTGAGAGTGAAAGAGACTGCAGGGGCAGAGGATATGAGAGAATAAGAACCAGAGATGAGAGGAAGAGAGAGAAAGAGAGGGAGAGAGGAGGGAGGCAAGAGAAAGAAAAGAGAGAACAAGAGAGAAGAGAGAGAGAGAGATGAGACAGGAAGAGAGAGGAGAGAAAGAGAGGCGAGTTCCAAAAATGTACAGTCAATTAGTTCTGCTTCATAAAAACAGCAGCGGCAGTGAAACGCTCTGGGCTCAGTGGTGGGCAAACCCTGATGGTGGGTGTACACTGATGGTGGGCGTACAGTGATAGTGGGCGTATACTGATCGTGAGCGTATACTGATGGTAGACGTATACTGATGGTGGGCGTACACTGATGGCGGGTGAATACTGATGGTGGGCGTTTACTGATGGTGGGCGTACAGTGATAGTGGGTGTATGCTGATTGTGGGTGTACACTGATGGTGGGTGTATACTGTACTGATGGTGGGCGTACACTGATGGTGGCCGTACATTGATGGTGGGTGTATACTGATCGTGAGCGTATACTGAGGGTGGGCATATACTGATAGTGGGCGTACAGTGATAGTGGGCGTATACTGATAGTGGGCGTACAGTGATAGTGGGCGTATACTGATAGTGGGCGTATACTGATGGTGAGTGTATACTGATGGTGGGCGTATACTGATGGTGGGTGTATACTGATGGTGGGCGTATACTGATGGTGGGTGTATACTGATGGTGGGTGTATACTGATGGTGGGCATGTACTGATGGTGGGTGTATACTGATGGTGGGTGTATACTGATGGTGGGTGTATACTGATGGTGGGCGTGCAGTGATGGTCATAGGTTGAGTGCATGCGGCGTGGTTGGACTGTGCTCGTCTTGTGGAGTGTGTGTGTGTTTTGTGTAAAGAGCATCAGTGCTTCTCCTGAACAGAGCTGACGTCGCGTTGACATTTCGACAAAACCACACGGTGGGTTTTTCCAAAGAGCAGCTCTGAGAGTGAAACTCATACAGAGCTGACGGGGTCGGACACCACTGATCCCACCAAGGACAAAACACAGAGAAAACACACAAACGGTACCCGTCACCTCCCAATGCGTCACAACAGACAGAAATAGGCCTTAAAGCGGAACACGTCATGTTATAATAAAGAAACACACCCAGGAACATTCCTGTCCAAGGCCACGGAGACACAGAAAACCTACTTTGAGTCTGTGTAAATTTGATTTTTAGAAACTCTAAAAAACAACAAAAAAAGGCACATTAGTCACATTTGCATCCAAAGGAAGTATTTACAACAGTGACATGAAATGTATAAGTGTGATAGACACTTATGAGCAAACATGAATAAAACCATGTTCATGGGCAGGACTGTGACCAGACAGGAACTCAGCTCATCCAATCACAGTCCAGATATGACTCCTATCAGTGATCAATAGGAACTAGACTGATATCTGGAACCATTTACATGTTAGAAACCATCAATATATGGACCAATAAAAGGAAAGGAACAGTTAAAATATTTCAAAAGTTCATCAAAAATGCAAAAATGAAAATTTCTCAAAACTGGGAAGACACTTTGTAGACATTGTCCCAAAGATGCTTCATAAAAAACTCTGAAATGAATCACAAAAGTAGTTTCATTTAAGAAGGTTGAAGAAATTGCGAGAGCAGACCACTACGACAAAGACGACGATGTTCATTCTGTCTTTAGTCATTCCTTCTTTCATTTGTTCACTTCTTTTTCTTTCATTCATTCAATTGTTTATTCCTCTTTCATATTTTTTTAATACTTTCTGATTGACCACTTTCATTCCTCCAATTCATCAAAAATACAAAAATCTAAAGAATTTACAAATTAAGATGATGCTGGACACAGCGCCTTCAGAGCAGCTTTGAATTCAACTAAAATCTAAAAACAGTCTGTGTTAAAACTTTACTGGGCACTCAAATTCATACAACATTTCAGCCAAACAAGACTTTATAACTTTTGTGAAATTAAAAATAAATAAATAAATAAATATACATATATATATAGCTGCATTCAGCTGCCAAAATATTAAGAGGTTGTCCACAATTCACACAGGACAATGGTTTTCCATGTATATATATAGTGCCATTACTTCATTACATTGGTACCATTACTTCATTACATTGGTACCAAACAAAGCTTGTCCACTCACTGTTCATGCCCTGTAGACCACATTGGACCTCAGACTGGGGTCTCACTGTCCTCATTGGAACTGTTACTGCACTGTCTCGGAAAGTGTGTGGAATTTACCCAAAATAGTCACTTGCCTGATAAAGGGTTAAATGACTGTAGGGGGCAATAAAACTCTCTGTGTTTGTTCAACTCACTGTGTTGTATGTTGGCAACTGAAACTCTACCAGTGAATTATGCACGACCTCGCATGACCAAAGGGTAGACACTTCCTGTTGGTGCAGATCTGACTGGTTCCCTGCAGCGATACAGTACGACCACACACACACACACACACACACACACACACACACACACACACACACACACACACACACACACACACACACACACTAGAACCAGTGCATAAAGGTCACAGTGGTCCGTCCTTCACCGCCTGACTCACCTCCTCATCCTCAGGTCTGAATGTTCACTGTGTTTCAGCATCACGCTGACTCAGCTCCTCAAAAATAACACAACTTTATCTGAGAAGCAGAAATATGTGGGTCACAGGGGTTCACCAGGTGTGTTTGCATCAGGCAGCGTTCATTTGCATTTACAGTTTGGTCCGAAAGAAACCCAGAGTGGACCCAGATATAGTCAGGGGAGCAAAGACACTGAGTGTGGACAAAAGTATGTGGACACGTTGAATTCAGGGGGGTTCATCTACAAAACAATAATGACTAATGTCAGAAGGGGATTGGTTAATTAAAAATTGGTGTTTATAAACTGTATGGACAAAAGTATTGGGACACATCATGTCTACAGCTGTCAGATGTCCTGTTTACGATCATTTCAGATAAAAACATCTATATTTCCTTAAAGTTTAATGACAGATTTTTGTTTCTCAGATGTGATCAAACTAGATGGCTAGATGAGGTAGAAAATGACTATTTACAGTCAGATATTATAGAAATATAGAAATTTAGAGGTAGAACATTTAAAATCAGTCATGGATTTAAAAAAACAACAATTTTGAGAGAAGTTAAGTAAAAACCATCTCTGAGGGATTTTGGAAAATAGAGATTTAAACCAAACAAACCAATGCAATGATATGTATCCCATAATATAAAACTATATTATTTACATAGGGAGCCTAAGTGACGCAAATCTATTTCCGGTCGATTTCTGGGCCATTGGACGTAACGTGTCAAAAAAAATGAACGAGAGTCAATGGAGGGATAAAAGTTATTTTCTGGTCCTGTTTAAAATGTGCTACGGTTTTCACATATGATGTCTGTGAATTTTAAAGATACATTTTGACATTGAGAGAGCACTCATTTTG
>JAQQZY010000027.1:2268543-2280014 GCA_030068375.1 Ostorhinchus rueppellii | reverse complement strand
CCCCCCCCCCCCCCCCCCCACACACACACACACACACACACACACAGTGAGTTGAAGCCACCAGTCATGAAACTGAATACAGATGCATAAGTCAGTTCTGAGCCACTGTAGAAACAGTAACGTTTATGTCCTGTTCATTCAGAGCAGATTCATCTATTTACTGATAAAATGTCAATATTGATCCCAGTATTGATGTGTTCCAGTAGTTTGTGGGTTATTGTGTTTTTGTGGTGTAAAGTGGATCAATAGCCCACCTGCTCTTATCTATGGATCCAACTGGTACGCCACTGTAACCACGGAAACGCAGTGATTGGTTTGACGACAACTACACAAATTAATCCATATCCTCTGGTGGGTTCAAGTTCAGTCACACTGGGGGGAATTAACACTTAATAAACACTAAAAAACACATTTCCTCAGACTGAAGGCAAAGTGAGCAAATACAGTTGAATTAAACACATTTAAAGGTTTTATTTCCAGTATAAAAACTGCAAAAATATAATGTAACGATGACAGATTATATGTTTGTATCTAGAACCTGTTATAAGAAATCACTAAGTGTGTTTGTGCTTTAAATAATAAAAATGGTGAAGGAAGGAGTAGTAGGAGTACAAAAAAACAGGTATTTAGAGAAAAAAAGTCATAGTATTACAAGAAAAAGATCTGACTGCCGCAAGAACAGTATAATACTATAAAAATCTAAACACAATGAAAATAAAGTTGCAAAATTTGAAGAATAAAATAACAAAAATGCAGCTTATTTAAAGTGTAAAATGCTGAATATCATGGCAGTTTTCAGAATTCCCAGGTGACCTGAATGCAGCAAATCATAGATATAATTTAATAACATGATTATATATATATTTTGGGATTTTTGTCACAAGATTCTTTAAGTCTATCAAAATATTCAGACAGATAAACCTCCACCTTTTTCTCTAAATACAACAGAATATTCAGGTAATTTGGATCAATTTCATAGTTTTGACGCAAGTATTCTTTCATAAATGCTTCATTTCTAATATAATTTTGTTCTGAATTCTGTCTAATCTGTAAATTTCTGAAATGATCCACATTGTTTCAACTAAACCTGTCGTTCAGATCCTTGGTTTTGTGAGAGAACAACACTTATATTAAATATAAAATATAAAATGGGGTCACATTTCCGTTTATCTGTGAGTCACATCAGTTTATTGAATCCTGTTTGTGTCTGAGCTTTGATTCAGGTCATGTTTCCTGTTTTTTTCAATTCGGAAAAAACAACAGAAGCCACTTCAATTAATGCTTTTGTTGGTGCTTTTCTCTGTAATAATCCACGTTTTAACGAGTCATATTGAGAACATGCTGTTGCCACAGTGACCAGAAGATACTCAGAGACGTAAATGAGCCTTAAACGGTGCAGAGTTCAGTGAACGTCTCAGATTCCTGTTTATTTATGTGTGGAGTCATTTTACCGACTGTAAATACAGACGGAAAAAGGCTGTGAAGGCTTTAATCACATGGGAATAAATAAGACGAGGAACTGGAATAAATACACACAAGATGTAATTTACAGATTTATGACTCTTTTTTATGTTGATACTTCCTGAGTCTGAATATTTCACATTAAAATCCAGTGTTGGGGGACATTTGTGGATCTACAGCTATGAATTCAAACCTGGCTAAAGCATCGTATATAAATGGGTTCTTCTGTGAATCTGGTCCTAAAAACAGGACAGAGGGTGAAACATTCAAACCAGATGAAGACCAATGTTCTGAAGCAGGTTTGAAGAACTTTGGGTCTGTTTAAAATAAATATTTACTGAGATTAAAAGAAAAACTATTTTTCAGATATACAGTAACACATTTATATTTGATGCAAAATCTGCATAAAACATTTTTTGTATACAAATTCACATATAACACGGTAAAAAGGACATGAAAATTACATGCTACTATTTTTCCAAATATCTCTTTATTCTCTCACAGGTGCATTTTGAGAATCAGAGTAAATAGAGTGTTTGACAAAAATGGCTGCTGTTGTAAAATCACTTGCAATTTATTAGTGTTTAAATGTTCAGGTTCTGCGTGTAACACCAGTGGACACGATGGGTTCCACACCAAACCTGGAATGAGACGTAGATTGATGCCAAACCACATGTGTGGATTAGAAAAACCACTAGGATCCACACATTTAACATAGTGTCTGTATTTAGAGTCTAGAGTATAGAAGAGCATTTACACACGTTTACATATCTAGGTAGATTTAATGTCCATATTTGGGTTCTATTTTTGGACCCAATATTTGATTATAAATTCATTAATTATGGGATGACTCATAGCATTTATCTGAGGTCATTATTAGGTCCATCCTGGGGTAAATATGTCCACATTTACCTTTTATTATTGGGTCTAAACGGATGGAACAGTGTCCGATACTAAAATAAACCACTTTCATGGACAGACTGGGAAATGTACATTTTAGGTTTTACATGTTATAATAATGACTCAACTGTAAGTGAAACTGTCTTTTAGTATCTTGTTTGAGAACTTTTTTTTTAATGACAATATTTGTTCAGAACATTGCATCTGTGTTGATAAATTTCCGTTTTTGTTGCTTGTTATAATCACCACCTGATTGAATGTTTTTTTTTGTAGTTTAATATTTCAGTGGTTCAACATTTATTACAGTTTTAATCAAACCAACCAAACCACCTGCACATATTATACATAATCATGAGGTAAATCTGTTCATGACTTCTGTTGGTAAAAGAGTTAAAAGACAACATGTGACGGATCAGATGAGTGAGTTACAACATCAGAATGGATGGGTTTATATTTAGAAAATGTGGTTAATTTGGTGAAAACTGAAAAACTTTGAACTTAATGTTTCAACAAAAATCTGATCATTTAGATTTTACTGAATTTTAGAAAATGTTCCACCTCTCTTATATAGATTTTCTACAGATTCTAATAATGGATGTGGTAACACTGGTCTACAAGTAAACACTTTGTACCATACATGAGTCACTGATTATGGGGGGGAAAAAAAATCCACTCCCATACAGTCTTGGGTCAAAATGTAAAATTGTAGAATTAATGATAGAATGAATTTAACTCCAAAGGATTATTAGTGTCAGAGCGACAGATGTACTTCAAAACACTGTCTGCACATGACAATACATTCACTTCTCAGGTTCAGTGGAATATTTTTAAATCTATTGGATTAATGTACAAAAACAAACATGTGTAATAACACTTCATCACAGACCTGGAAAACATCAGTAAATTGACACTTTGGTCATTTGTTTTCAATTAATCTGAATAAAATATGTAACATTTAACAGATTTAATCACCGAAGCAGATAATTCCTGAAAGAAAAAAAATAGTAGATGAGTGATAACTGATAACCGCTCATAACCTGACTGATCATCAATCATCAACAAGCAGCTGAGATCAGCACCATGGACAGAGACAGTGGAGTGCAGTACCAGCTGTGGTCAGCAGGGGGACAGACTCACTATCACCACTGTACAGCAGCAGTTCAGAATAACAGAAAAGAGGAGACACAGAGAGGAGGAGGAGGAGGAGGAAGAGGAGGAGGAGTGGAGCGGGACAGAACAGCAGAGGAGTAAAAGCAGAGAGCTCCTGCCTGCAGCTGGATTTATCTGGTTCTACACACATTAAGGAGGTCGAGGGTTGGAGGAACCAATCAGACGACACCATTCCAGCGCTCTGATGCTCAACACGACTACAAGACCAGGTTTCAACTGATCTGAAGACTGCAGTTCAGGTTTATTAGGAACCACTGCAGAGGTTGGAACCGAAAACACAAATATGCTGACATTTATCGACTCAATTCCTCCAATAATGAGCAAAAATGATGTAAAATGTGAATTATGTGCAAGAAGTCGTACAATAATCCTCTGTTCTTACAATAACAATGCAGTGTTTATTTAAATATAAATGCACTATTTTTATAAACTTTCACAGATATACATACTGATAACATTATTAGTATTCAAAGAAATATATACGGTTAATATTATTAATATGAATAGACACACTATTAATATTGTGTCTATTCATATTTTATGTTTATTTTATTCTATATTTAGTTCTAGTCTTAATATTATAAATATATAATTTCATTGAACACACAATGACAATAAAGGCTATTCTATTCTATCCGTTGCTCGTGTTTTCATCCCATTTGTATAAGTTAATTTCATGCACATATGTTCATTAAATCTTTGTAATTGGCTGAAATGATTTCCCTTCTGACTCTAATGTTAGTGGATGTTTCCAGCTTTGAACATTAACTGTTAATAGTATTTACAGCCCAGAACAATGATGTGTGAAAACCTTGATTTTTAGACACATTTGACGGTTCAGATGGTTTGTGGGAGCACAGAACTGGAAAAGGAAATATAGAAATGTAAAAAATTATTCAGAACAGTGTGGAGCACAGAGGCAGGAGACGCACCATTAACTGCAAACTAAACCAATCACTGACAAGAACGTTCAGACCAGTCCAGCTGCATATTGTGCTCAGTTTTTGCAGGTATTTTGTTCAGTTTTTGTCATTTTTGCTTCTTTTTTTTTTTCTTTTTTTTAAACCCATCTTGTGCTCTTTTTGTTAATTTTGATTAAATGTTTTGAGTGATAAAATGATTTTTTTTTTCTTCATACTTGTTTTGTTCATGTTTTGGTTCTTATTTAACTTCATTTCCAGAGAAAATACCACAACAGGTGAAGTCAATCTGAAGAAACTTTCAGTGTTTTTCAGTCAGTGACGCATGATTTCTGTCATTTTTCATTTTTATTACTTCCTTTCCTCCTGTGACAGTAACTGAACATCTTCGGACCAAATGATACATGGACAAATGTTGTCATTTTTCACTGTTTTCTAAACCAAAATGAAAGCAGGTTGTGATATGAACTGACGTATGCAGAATATTTTTGTCTACATCTGTTGTCCCCTCTGTTTTCCGTCGTGGTACAGTCCACCCTAACCCTTTTCCTTTCTCCATGGCTCTCTTCTCCTCTCTCTATTGTGTTTGTGAGGAGCTTTATTGCTCAGATTTGTCACTGTGGATGTAATGCCAGCGTAGGCGTGTGCATGCAGGCATGTATGTCAATGTGTGCATGTGTGCGCTAACTGCTCCCTCTCTCTCTCTATTTGTGTTTGTACCTCTCTCGCCCCCTTTCTGCACCAGCTCTTATTGCTGGGATTTGTCACCATGTACACAATGAGTGACAGAGAATATGTGTGTGTGTTAATTGATAGCTCCAGGCTTTGATGAAACACACACACCACAATTAGTCATCATGTCTCCCACTGAGCTCAGCCCATCAACAACATGCTAGGGACAGAGCTAATTCAACAGCCCACGCCTGAATTACACAAGAACCAGTGGAGTATGTGTGTGTGTGTGTGTGTTTTGTCTGAAATCACCGTCCATTTGTTTGGTTTTGTCTCCTGCTTCTCGTCCACTCGGAGACAGACACGTCGTAAAATGGATTTTCAATTACTTCTACAATGATAAACAGCCTGCTGGTAATCTGAGCCCGCTCTGTCACTGTCGATACCAAAAAGGACCATTAGAAACTGGTGTTGGAGTCAGAGAAACAGAGTATAAACAGATCTGGAGTTGGTTCCACTAGTGTCTACAATGGCAGATAACTGCTTTGAATGGGTTAATGCCAAAAAACCCTGAGTTTAATTCACTATTATATACAATATTAACCTTTAAAGACCCCAAAATCCACTGGAAACCAAAACCATGCACTGATCTAAACTGTTTAATACCTGTTGATTCACTAATCCTATCAATACATGTCAATAATTGGTGTAAAACACAGTTCTTCATCTTTTCATGGTCATCAGATATGACCCATTTGGACGCTAAGAGGCTCCGTAGTTACCATGGAAACACCCTCATCTTCTACAACATTGATTCACCAGTAAAACCCATAGAGTTCGATCAATGCCAGTAGATGGACACACTCGTTTAATAATATATAAAATGACACAATAAGGAAAAAACCCCAGTAAATTAATAAAATAAGTAACAAGAACAAAATCAGACAGAAAATACAGAAAAAACCCACGAAAATATAATAAAATAGACAACAACCAACACAAATTACATAATACATAAAATGATCAGAAATGAACAAAATAAGGTTGTGGACACTTGGTTTATGTTCAGTTAATAGGGATGGGCACCTTTCACCATTAAACTGATACAGTACTGATACTCAGCTCCTGGGAGCCGGTACCGGTATACAACGGTACCTGTTTTTGGCACTTTTTGTCTGTATATGTGGTGATTAAAGTCATTTTGTCTATTTAAAAAAAAAAAGTAAAAACCTTTTGAATTCTGAATATTTATCAACATCACAAGTGAAAAAAAAAAAAAAAACATGACATAAAACTTGAGGAAAGTGTGTGTGTGGGAGGGCAAATAACTTTAAAGTAAATACAACATTTTCAAACTAAAGTATTCCAAATAAAAACAAACCCCTCCCTCTACCTTGAACTGTATTGCACATGCTCAGTAGTTCTTTTTCAGGAACACCAACAGATCTACATTTTCTGACCAGAGCTGCTCCGCACTGACTTTTCCTTCTTTTTTTTTTTTTTAATTCTTTTTTTAATTTTTCCACTTATTGTCCCCCTTTGAGCCTACACTCCTTGAGTTCTTTCCAATACTGTCCAGTACTCAGCCTTCAGGGGTAGATTAGGTTTGACTCAGTGTTTCCTCAGGTTTGAGGTGTTGCCGTGGCTACCTTTACCTTCAGCATCGCATACATTCTTGTCGTCACATCAGGCAGACACTCCTCCACTCTGTCCCCGACACATGCAGCACAAGGATGTAATGAAGTACCGACACGTGTTACTGTTTGAATTTATGCGAATCAATACAAGGAATTTGGTCAGTTCCAATAAAGGACCAAACTCATTACCCAACCCTATCAGTTAATGGTATATTTTGGCTGAAAAAGTCACTGTTCGTTCGTTCGTTCGTTCTTTCTTTATTGCAAATTTAGGAAAATACATGATTTATACTGAAAAAAGCAAAATACAGAGGACAATATTATAATAAATGGTTATAAATTGCTTAGGAAAGTTAAATAGAGAGAAAAATTCCTTTGGGAACTGCCATAAAAGTAGTTGTGGGACCTTAAGGGTTAATAGAATAAATGTATTCAAGCATTTTCCATTCATTCATAGTCAGTGAATCCAGACTAAAACCCAAACACTGCACACGTTCACTATGAAAAACAGCGGTTGCTCTTTGACCAGTAGGTTTATTGTGTTTTATTGTGTTGTTTTATTGTGTTACAGAGCACAGCGGCTCTGGCAGATTTGTGTGGGAGGGATTTTCCTGTGCAGCCTGAAGGTCTGCAGTCTGTCCAGTCTGTAGTGAAATTAGAGTCTAAAGAGCTGCTAAAACCTCTGAAACCATGACTCTGGATGTCAGGAGGCTCTGGAGGGCTTTTTAATTGTATCAGGAAACGCAGAGATCAGAATAAAACACACTGGCTTCTGTTTCCTCATGTAGAACGATGTGAGAACGGCCCAGTGGTCTGATGACACATTCACAAGTCAAAGTATCCTTACGCCGCATAAATGAGTCCCTGAACCCTTCAACCCCTGAGACATGATTTCAATGGTCATGTGTTTCAGATTTATTTTTATTTTTTTAACTTCATTTATTTTGTTAATGGTTGCACATTTCATCAGCAAACATTCAATAATCATCGATAGAACAAACATGTACACACCCATGCTCAAAAAGGAGCAGGATAAAGCAAGCATTATTATTATTATTATTATTATTATTATTATTATTATTATTATTATTATTATTATTATTATTTCCTGCCCCCTTCTCAATAATAACAGCCTTCATGGTTAGATACACAACTACCTCTACAGTCATACTGTATGTAGTCAGACAAACCAAACTAAATATATCCAAAGGTAATACAAAATGAATACAAAACCAGTGTAAAACTGCATGTCCAGGAAGTAAACATATACTGGAGGAAATGATGCAAAGGCATAAGACCAGACCAAAATAAGTCAAAAAACTATGTCACAAGATGTAATACAAATACGAAGCAAAATGTCAAAACTTATAACTGTTCATATAATCTCATTGTTCTTTCTTTCTACACTTTTTTCAGTATGTTTTTATGTTTTGTTTTATTAAAGCTGCTGTGAGTATGTGTTTGTGCTTCTTTTGTTTAGTGCTTTTGTTTTAATGTGTGTTTTAGGCTCAAAACAAGTAAAAGAACAGAAAAAGACAAAGAGTGGAACTAAAGTTTGACAGGTTTGGATTAAATAAAGCACTAGAGTGTACATCAATGAGAGATTTAAGATGCTGAACATCAACTGTGAACTGGAACAAGGATTTGAATTTGGACCCAGTAGTTTTAGTTTTGGGCTCTTTTTTTTCTAAATCAGTCTAGCTGCTTTTTGACACCTATTTAACTCCATAAAGGAGATCCATGGTCAAAACTCAGTTAAAAGACAGTACAAAAAAAAAAAAAAAAAAGGAAAATCACCACAACACTGGAAACAACAGTAAAAATAAAAAAACTACAAGGAAAACGGTGTAAATATTTTTTTTAAAAAAAGCCCAAACTGTCTGTTTTTATAGTGAGTCGGTCTCATTCACTGCTCTGTGTTTTACCCCCCATTCCACAGGCAGCGGGGTGAACTGAGCATGCTCAGATGTGGATGGAAAGAACAACGTCTATTCTATCAGTGTATTTTGAAATCGTTCCTATTGAGCAAAGAGTTGAATTTATATGAATCTGTAAAATAAATCATACATTCAGAACAATCACCGTAGACACGTCAGAGGTTAAAGCATGGGTGTCAAACATGTGGCCCGGGGGCCAAATCTGGGTCAGGGTCCAAATGCAAATATTCCACTGAGAATATTATTAATCAAGGTCATTAAAATCCTTTTAGTTTTGGTTCCACATTCAGCCCAATTCAATCTGAAGCGGATCAGAACCAGTAAAATACAATCATCATAACCTATAAATAATGAAAACTCACTCAGTCTTCTGTTTGATTTAGTGTGAAAAAAGCAAAATTGCACGAAAATGTTTACATTTGTGCACTATTCTGTCACAAAAAAGTGAATAACCTGAATAAATATTAATAACCTGAAATGTCAGAAGAGAATTTAATGTAATTCGACCAATATTCTGCCTGTTTCTAAATATTTTGTGTATTTGTAGATCTACTGTGAAGTGTATGTTATCATTTGTAAATGATAAACTGAGACAAAATGTTGTTTAAATTACACTTATTTTTCTTAAGAAATTCCAGTTTTTTCAAAGTTCTTCATGTTTTTTAAAGGAGAGATTGTAAATGTAAAGGTGTTCATGATGTAATTTCACTTTTTTCACTATAAAACATAGACAAATGTATGGAGTTGACTTTTTTTGTATATTATTATTTCACTGGTCCGGCCCACCTCAGATCACGGCCCCTGAACTAACATGAGTTTGACAGCCTCAGGCTAAAGGGTCAAAGCCAACACATTTCAGACCAAAGTATTAACTCAAACTCAGACGAATGAATCAATAAATGTGGATGTGAATATTGTACTGTAAAAGTTGGGAGGATTTTTCATCTTTCGAGCTGTTATTTTCCTCAGTTAGTTTACAGGCCTCATATTATCGATCACCTGCCATCGGAGTCGAGTTCGGCCGATTCCGATATTGTGAAACATCCACTCAGTGCTCTGCCTGCCTCTGTGAAGTTCCACTCATCATATATGTCGACTACACTAATAAACGTTTCTGATATGAAACGTTAAGAACCAAGACCAGCCTCAGTAACGTCTGTGTCGCCATGGTAACAATACTTATACAGCCACGAAACCAGAACAACATCAGTTAAAACCTCAACAAAACCATATGTCGGAAAACAGAACTCAACTGAAACAATAAACACTTAAACGGTCAAATCTGTAGATCAGTCTAACCGTCTGACACCAGTGTGTGTCAGCAGTAACTGAACAAAACGGACCAATCACACAAACGTTGCAGCACTAATCTAACACTACGCAGATCCAACAGTACACACAGCATTTCTACATCGCCCCCGTGTGGCCAACATGAAATCTGATCCGTGAAATCAACAAGTTCATTCCATTTATTTTTGTTCATTCTGAGCCTATTTTACCCGGCAACACATGATGGTGAAATCTGATTGGACAAACGCTCAGATACAGAATAAAGAGAATAACGTAATATATCCTCATGGAACAAAGACAGAAATGTAGGCTGTAAATGTAGGTCAGTGACTCTGATTCTTTCGGCTTCAGTGGAGCTGACAGACTAACACTAGAACACAAAGTTTGGTTCCATGCTCCTTCTTTCAGATTTCTGCAGTCGTCAGGGACAGCTCTGCTTCATGACGCTGCCACTGTTGTTTCATACTTGTATTAAATACTGTATCACATTACATGACTCAGCAGAGGCTTTAAAGGGTTAGAATCTGAAACAAGTCAACATCCATCTGAGGAGAGGGAGGACGCTCTAATGACATGGTTCTACGGTGTTTCTCATCTGTGAAAAGAAACCCGGTTCTTAGGTCTGTTAATAGAACCAACCCCGATATTAACCCTATAAGCACTACCATTATAACAGCCCCCCACCACCCCCCCATTTATTTGTGTAATTTTTTTTTCCTTCAATAAAAGTGTCAGAAAATGTATTTTTTAATTATATTTATATTTTTATTTCAAGAAATCTGACCAAGATACATTTTCACTTGTTTCACTGGCATTTTTTTTTTTTTTTGCTTAATTCACAATTTTTTTTGTGCTTGAATTAAACACACAAAAAAACATTGAAATAAACAAACAAAAAATGTTGAATTAAGCAAAAAAAAAAACCCAACCAAACAAACAAAAAAAAAACAACAATTAAGCAAAAATATATATGCATATCTACCAAGGGGACAAGTGACAACATTTTTTTCCTTAATTCAATATTTTTTGCTTGATTCAAGATTTTTTTTTTTTTTTTTTTTTTTTTACTTCATTCAATTTTTTTGGTGCTTAATTCAAGATTTCTTTGCTTAAGTCATACGGAAAAAAAATCTGCCAATGGAACGAGTGAAAATGATCTTGGTCAGATTTCTTGAAATCACATTTTCCAGATCTATTGTCTAAAAATCAGTTTTTATATATTATTATATTATTATATATATTCACTGAAAAGTTAGTCTTCAGGTGATTCTGTCTGATTTTAAGTGTGATGAGATATTTTGCAGTGATTAGCACTCGTGCCTCACAGCAAGAAGGTCCTGGGTTTGATTCCTAGGTGGAACTATGGGACCTTTCTGTGTGGAGTTTGCATGTTCTCCCCATGTCTGCGTGGATTTTCTCCGGGTACTCTGGTTTCCTCCCACAATCCAAAGACATGCACTGATAGGTTAATGGGCTAATCTAAA
>JAQQZY010000027.1:2162185-2174491 GCA_030068375.1 Ostorhinchus rueppellii | reverse complement strand
TGACTTGAAAAGCGCTATAAAAATCTAATCCATTCTTCTTCTTCTTCTTCTTCTTCTTCTTCTTATTATTATTATTATTATTATTATTATTATTATTATTAATTTGTGCGTACAGTCGAAAGAATGAAAAACAACTCTTTTTTGGAATTTTGATTTGTAAATGAATAATGAAATAAGTCTTTTTTTTTCATTTTCAGAGTGTGGATTCTCAATTGAGTATAAAAAGAATGAATGATACATGGATTTAACTGGATACTAGTATTTAACATATAAACATTCAACAGATTTCCCTCAGTTGTGAATAAATGACATCCCAAGTATAATCACAACCAGTATAAGCTTCGTAATCAACTGTATGTAAAAACAAGGTTGGTTTAGCGACTGGCTATGGCTGATATGCGGCACAAGGGAAATATCAAAACTTTGATTTGATGGGGACATAAACATTTAGCCACCAGCTGAAATGACTTCATGATTATCATAATGATGCAGTGTGGTCTGGATCTCCCATTAGACCTAACTTGGTAACATCCACTCAAGTTCAAAAAGCAAACAACAGTCTCCAGACTAAGGGGTCACCTGATTATGACCATGTCCAGTATAAGCTAAAACACACCCCTTGGTCCATTTCACACTCGTACACGTTCTCGACGGCTGGACTTACCTCGGTGAGGTGCGGGTTGGGGTTGAATCCACACTGGTTACAGACGGTGGCCTTACACTGGGTGCAGGTGTTGTAGTTGGGAACGGCCGGTGGGTTGGACAGCTCTGTGGTGGTGCACACAGGGCAGAGTTTGCTGCTCGGCATCGGTGCGATCTGTGGTAACGAGTACGGCGAGGTGGGGGTCACGCCACGGTCCGGAGACACTGACGGGGACCGGCCTGTTCTGGAGCCACCGGATCCGCTGAAGTCGACTTGGAGGTTTCGACGAGACGCATGTTGACCAGGACTTTGGCCACCGTGGACGCCCATGCCAGACCCCGCTGGACTGTGACCCATTCCGTGACCGGAGCCCTGGCCTTGTCCTGACTGCATGTGTCGTGGGGAGGAGGGACTGTCGTGGGTGGCCAGGCGGTAGGGTTCGCCAGCTCTGGATCCTATGCCTCCACTCATTCCCATTCCTGCTCCTATTCCTCCTCCACCCATTCCCCCCATTCCTCCACCCATCCCCCCCATTCCTCCACCCATTCCACCCATTCCTCCTCCCATTCCCCCCATTCCTCCACCTCCTCCCATTCCGCCCATGCCTCCTCCTCCCATTCCACCCATGCCTCCTCCACCCATTCCTCCGCCCATTCCACCCATTCCTCCTCCGCCTATTCCTCCACCCATTCCTCCCATGCCTCCTCCTCCCATTCCTCCCATTCCCCCTCCTCCTTGGCCACCCTGTTGCATGCCAGGCTTCGGGCTACCCATTTGACCAACTGGACCCCTGAAAGAGAAGAAACATGAGGAAAAATCATCAGTGTTGATCTGAATTCAGCTTCTACCCAACCTCCTATAGACCACAGTGGTGAGGATGGACCTCTGCCATAAAGGAAAGCTTGGACTTTGTCCCTCATCTAAGGTCACAACCTCTGGCTAAACTCCAAAACGGTAAGATCGCAAACACA
This sequence comes from Ostorhinchus rueppellii, assembly GCA_030068375.1. Taxonomy (NCBI): domain Eukaryota; kingdom Metazoa; phylum Chordata; class Actinopteri; order Kurtiformes; family Apogonidae; genus Ostorhinchus; species Ostorhinchus rueppellii. Next base: position 2,172,877 of record JAQQZY010000027.1, on the reverse strand, counting down.
AATAGCTGAAATTAATTTCCCAACAAGTTGACTGGGCTCCTTCTTCAAGAAAAGGTTTGGAAATCTGGGAAAAGCTCAGAGCAGAATTCTGTGATGAGCCGTTTAAGTGGGTAGAGGTTCATACTGTCACCTCCATGGTGACACCCTTCGACGAGACCAGGACTCACTGGAAGGATACTATATCTCCCTTCAGAAGGAGTTGGACAAAGGTGATGATGAATGGACTGCCTGATCATTTCTGTTCCTACTGATGCTGCCTTGGCCATCAAATGGACCAAAAGACTTGGAGGCATCCAATGTATTTTTATTTCCCCAAGGTTTTATTTCATCCATCAAGAGTATAAGAACAATAAAAGTATCATTACTGTCATTGATCAGCCAAACATTGGTATCGGCAGGACTGATAGTGGCCAACACCTGACTCAACGTTTCCCTACTGAACTTAGTCTGATGTTCAGTTCCACTGATTAAAATTATTGGGTCTGATTTACTAATGTCATCAGACAAAAATTCTATATTTACCTTTCAGCATATTCTAATTCCAGAGGTCTGAGAGGACATGAGACATCTGCATCAATTCCTTGTGTGTGTTTTTCAGGATGTAGACACAGATTTTGTCTAATCACAGGTGTTTACAGACATGCTGGCAGGTTAAAAACATGGCAGACAGCTGAGATGACCTATTAATGATCCAATTCTGTTGTTCTGACAGATGAATTAATTGATCAACCCTTTTGATTTGGACCAAGAGGACAGCGCTGCAGTAGAAAGGAGTGTATGTAGTGAATCAAAACCTAAAGTAATGAAGATTTCAGAACTCTGGGATACTGGCAGAGGAGGACTGAAACAACAACAACAAAAGTTTTTGACACTAGTAATAACTTAAAGGATACCTGTCGTGAATTTTCAGTGCTAGCTATCTCAACGGATTCTATATAATACCAGTTCCATCCAGTGACTTACGTTATAGTTCGTTGTCAAGTACTTGTGTGTATTAAGCCACTACTCCATCAGTCAGACAGGGTCAGCAACATGTTGCCTCTTTCACGAGCTGTTCCAGCACAGGTCGTGATGCAGACTTTTTATTTTGTCCCATTAGCTGGGCTGTGATGGACTGGTCACCGACCCTGTGCAGCTGACACCAGTCTAAAATGACACATTGTCGACCAGTGTTGGGTTGCACCTCTAGGAAAATGACATGTGCAAAGCTTACGGCTGCACAAACAACAAGTGCAAACATGTGCTTCCCACTCAATTGTGCTCACCGACTGCTGTTTGTTTACTCACACTTCATCACCCGGAAAGAACAATAGTGTATACCTTACAGTGGGCAATGGCTGCTCCCCATAGGTTCTGCCCCGCCTGCAATTCATATAATAAAAAGGTCCAGTATGGTGTATTTATGATGATTTTTTTTTTTTTTTTTGCTAAATTTGCATCTCTCTTGTTTACAAGTAATTAACAACTAATTTCATAGGCATAACCAGCACAGGTACACTTTAAGAACAGGTCTCTTACTCTCTAGTAATTCAGCAGTAACCTCACACCGAGTTACTGTCCATTTCTATTTTACGTAACATATTCATTGCTGAATGCAATTATAACATTGGTAATTTTCTTTCTGCTGCTGAGTAAATGTAATGAGCAGCGGTGGCTGATGCGTCCAAGAAATAAATGAAAAAATATCTTATTTTATTTAATGTATTGTTAAATGAATGAGGACTATCCAGGCTGCTAAATGTCACTGTATTCTAACAAATTCAATTATCTTCCAACTCCCAGAGACACAGCAGCAGCGACATTAAAAACGGCAAAATAATTACCGATTCACTCTCTGGTAGGTGCTGAAAGCCATGAAAAGACCTCTGAACATCCACAGGCATCAACAAATTAAAGTGGAACATAACAGGAAGTCGCACACAGATACACACTGCACACGTAGACCTTAGGCAGAAAATAACTACCACCTTCTGAATGTCTAGAAGACAATGTTCAGTCAGCATCCACCTGAGGCTGATGACAAAAACTGAAAAACGCACCTGAGGGGAAGCAGAGCGGTACAAAACTCTGCCTCAGGACACCACCAAGTTCCTAAAAGAGGTTAATGTTAACAATGAAATGTTCCTTTACAGGGCAATGAAAGGAAGATCAGTGAATATTTCTGACAGTGAAAAACAGAAACATGTGTGACATTTATGAAATTTCAGATTCAGATTAAAAAATACTGGTGTTGCAAATTTGTTTATACTATATATAAAATATATCCAAAAATACTGGTGTTGCAAATGCGGAATCAAAGAAATTTCACAGGTCACCAAACTAACGATCAGGACTCTCAAAAATCTCATGTTGCTCTGTTAAAATTAGGATCAATGTCCCAGTATCTCACTTACAGAATGAATACCCAGATGAATTTGCGAGTTTTTCAGGTTCTGCTGTTATGTCCTGTGGTCTTGATGCAGGAAATAAATCTCCCAATAGAAGTGGGCGGTACTTTCACTGGAGCAGAACTCGACTAATAAAAATCCATATATGACTTCTATCAGTGATCAATAGCAACTATATTGATATCTCTGACCATTTATACATTATAAACCATTAAAATATGGACCATTAGAAGGAAACTCTAAGGAAACCATATTTTTGAAAGTTTAATATTTCAAAAATATGCCAAAAAATTAATAAATCAAAATTTATCAAACTTGTGAACAAACCAAGTAGACACTGTCCCAAGGAAGCTACATTAAAGATATATTAAATTAATCTGACCAGTCGTTTTGTTGGAGGAGATGTTTGAAGAAATTGCTAACACAGGCAACAACAAAGACAAAAAAACAAAAATGACAAAGACGAGGCTGAACACAACACCGTCACAACAGCTCTTGGCCTACTAACCAGTGAGCTCAAAACCAAACTTGACCACTACCTAAAACACATCTAAACTTTAATTACACTTTGTTGATGGTGTGAATCAGGTCCTGTTGGTGCTACTTAAGATAATGTTAATTTGTAACATTTAAGTACTATGTTGAAACCCAACTGGGGCTGAAGTGCAGTTACATGAATATTTAATTTGCCTGATTAACAAATCCAACGGCGGACATGAAGAGCTGAACTGCAGCGGCGTCTGCTCTCTTCTATCGCCTGCTGTCACAGATAGACTTGGTCGAGGGCGACTGCGTTGCAAACTTTCAATGGTTAGTGCACACAGAAATTGGAAATGTTGATTTACTGAGCTGCAGTGTCACAGTGGAGACTGAAAAATGTTCCAGTCTGCCTCCCCTTTCACTTAAAGGGTTTCTTCTTGTGGACAGCCTCGTCAGGACAAAAACACAGACTTCACCCCCGCGCCGTATAATTTGTCTTTCCTTCTGACAATCTCTTCTCTCTATACTTTTGTCTTTCTCCATCCTCTCCTCTCTTCAATGCTGTTCTGTTTTTGTCTCTCTATTATCTTTTCAGCCAGCGTTGGCCATGGCCTTCCTCCCATGAGTTGTTTTTCCCCCTCATTCTCTTCTTGGACATTTTTATTTCCGCTCTACAGAGTGAAGTTCACCTTAGAAGGCCCTGTTTGCCTTTCTTTTGCCAATTCTACTGGTCAAATAAAACACCCTCCTAAGCACTGGTGGTGACAAAAATGAGATCCTGCGACAGTTTTTCTACTTTCGCTCCACACGGGGTCTGACTTTTAAAATGTTCTTGGCCAAAAGACTAAGCAAAGCAATGAAAATAAAGCTGAATAGTACTTTACTTTCAGGCTCCCCATGTTGGCTGTCAGTTCGCCTGAATGTTTCTGCAGGAGCTAAAAGCATCAACACTATTTAAAGAACAAGTGGCAGGTGGCCTTTTACAGCAGGGTGATAAGATTTTAATGTCTAAACACTGCAAAGTTTATAATGTTTACCATGTACATAGTCTATAATTGGGATGTCAAACTCATTCAGGTTCCACATTTAGCCCAATCCAATCTCAAGAGGGTGAGACCACTAAAATAACAAAATGATAACCTATAAATAATGACAACTCCAAACCTTTCTCTGTTTTAGAGCTGAACACATTTACAACTATTCTCTCACAAAAAATGTGAATAACCTGAAAAAACACAGGGCTTTTTACACATGAGCATTCAGAACAGATCTACAAAGGCACAAAACATTTAGTAACAGGCAGAATATAAATTTCACTTTGTTTTCTGTAGACATTTAAGGTTGTTCATATTTGTTCAGGTTATTCGCAGTCTATTGTTTATTGTTTTGGTTTTTTTTACACTAAAATGAAGAGAAAAAATTGCTGGTCCATCCCACTGGAGATTAGCTCGGGCTGAACGCGGTACCTCAAATAAATTGAGTTTGACATCACTGGTTTAAGGTCATGTCTAACTGATTCCTGACTGTGGTTGGTCAGATTAGAAACTCGGTTTTCACTACTTACTATGCTCTTTCAGAACTAGAAGCAATACATTGAGTAAACAGAATATACAGTCATGGAAACAATTATTAGACCATCAAAACTCACCAAAAACAATGGTTATGTAATCAAATTCTAACTCCTGTGTGTATCATGTGACTAAAACAGACAGAAAAGAAAACATGGAATGCCTAAAAGCACTGTTTTTGTCAGTACAATGACAGATATTGATGGAAGAACTGAAGGGATTTTGGTTATTATCAAGAAAACATGTTAAATGGATTGATATGAGCTCTGAAATTAAACTACTATGAGCTACTTTTGTTGTTTTCATATTTGTCCAAACAAATGGACCTTTGTTGGACCAGACAAGAAATTGAAGAAAACAAGGGCGGCCTAATAATTTTTCCCACAACTGTATTATCCACCCATAACAGTAATACATTCAATAAATGCTGAGATTTTTAAGGTGGTGGAGGACCAACAGACCATCAGACGGACTAGAGGACCATCCTTAGAACTGTTCCACTGGAGACACCGTCAGTAATTGTCGGTAGAAACTGAGTCTGACGAAGGCAACAACCCAAATAATAGGAGCGGTCCGTCTGTGAGTGTGTTTACATTCATCACCGTGGCAGCCGGACTGTAATGACCCAATACACTGGTCCAGTCAAAGTGATTTCAGACGCTCTCATTAGAGGAGGAGACAGATAAAGCACCTCTGTCAATCACATGGAAGAGACCGGACTGAGACTCAGAGTTTGGGACTCTTCATTTGGCCACCGTTTATCATCACGTTAACCTTCAGTCTCATTGGTGTGAAGCTGTACCTGGTCACAACAAGCACCAGTCAGTCAGTCAGTCTGTCTGTTAGTCTGTCTGTCTCCATCTGCGGTTTTAAAGCCTCACATGTACATAAATAACTAAACTGCACTTTCTGCATAACAACAACTATTAACTGGGTAGGATTCAGCAGGAGAGAAGATGAATTGTAGATCTCTGGCTCTCAGAATTTTCTGATGCGCCACATGTCTCTGTAACGTTCACCCATCATTTAGTTAGATCCCATCACATTCTAAGCCTCTAAATATCTCAGTAAAATATTTGAACTCAAGAATCAACTAAGTAAATCTTTCTGGTCAAAGTAATAAACTAACACATTCAACTATCTTGTAACTATAGAACTAATGTTAGTTCAGGTTCCACATTCAGCCCAATTTAATGTGGGTTGAACCAGTAGAATAATAAGGTAATATATAAATACTTTTCTGTTTTCAAGAGAAAAAGTAAAATTACATGATGAAAATGTTTACATTAACAAACTGTCCTGTCCAAAGACACAAAACATTTAGTAACACGGAGAATACTGGTAAAATTACACTATTTTTCTTTATACATTTCAGGTTGTTCATATCTGTTCAGGCTATTCACGTTTTTTTTAAATGGATAGTGAAAACATTTTCATGCATTTTTTCATTTTTTAGTATTACAGTATACACCAAAACCAAGATAAAATGTTGTAGTTGTCATTATTAATAGGTTATTATATTAATGTACTAGTCTCATCTATTTCAGAACAAAATGGACTGAATGTGGAACCTGAACTAAAAGGATTGTAAACATCTTCAATGTAATTTTTGTATTTGAAGGATGTAATCCCACTATTATTAACATTATTATTATTATTATTATTATTATTATTATTATTATTATTATTATTATTATTATTTCAGGACATATACCAATGCATGGTTATTGCACAAAACAATGACACAATCATTTTCCAGCTTTTCAGTTTTCCACATGGACACACAAACCAGATTTTAAAAATCGTCTCTTTGGGATCAATTTTTAGTGATCTATAATTCTCTTTACATGCAGATGAAAAGGCCCAAACAGAGGAAAACATTTGGGATTCCTCGCAAAACAGAAAATGTACCAGCAACTGTAGGCTGTAAAATCTATTAAATCTATATAGAATGAAAACGTTCAAAGGTTATCTTATCACCTTATCATGATTGTGTTTTCAGATGGTTTTATCACCCAGACTTCCATCTGAAAAAAGGTGATGTTTTCATCCCCTTACATCTGAAGAACACAGTGACGTTCCAGTTTCATACGTTTGCCTTCATCCAGAACAAGCTGTGGATATTTCACACAGACATCGGTGTTTGATTTGGATTAAACTGCATTTCAGGCCTGTGTCTTCATCAGCTGATGCATGTGATTAGGCAGCGACTATTAACAAATGTGGTTAAAAATATCTGGGCACCAGTGGAGGAAAACTATGAAACTATAATAACCATATGAATGAATAAGCAGTTTGCTGAAGACGATTATGGCAATGTTTTCTATAGGGTCGACTGGATAAAAGATTATTAAAACAACACAATGGACAGAGAAAATTACATTATGAGAATCGTAATAGAGCTCCTCCTTTATTAGACAGAGTGAAGCAAACACTAATTAAAAGCCAAATCAGATACTTTATCAATGAGATAAAATATCTGAAATCAGTCTAATGTTTTTAACACTTATGGGCAAACCAATGACCCGGCATGAAAAAGATGAATGTGAAGAGCTGTTTGGGCCGAAGAGAAAGAGGACGGACTGCACACCGGCTCAACTTTTTCATTTGTGATCCCAGGAGCTCCCTGGAGGAGGTGCATTCACTTATTATTGATCCTCTCTGTGGTTTCCTTCTCTTCCACTTGATATTGAGAGCAAACAGAGGTTTGGGGAGGATTTACCTGATTTAATTCCCCTCAGACATGCACATTCCTTATCCCATCTCTAGACCTGCAGCAAAAACAAGTCTATTTGGGTTATTGGTGGAGCCAAACTAAACATCTATTTCCTCCTCCTCCTCTGCCTTCATTCCCACTCAGGGCTGTTGACAGAATTGCTTTTGTATGGCCCATTTATTTCCATCTGCCTCCTCGTCTCTGCTCTTTCACTCCACCACTCCTCGCATTGTTTTGTCTCTTTTCCTCTGTTTAGCCTTTTTGCTGTTCTATTTAATGTTCCATATTGTCACTTCGTTAATTATTCAGTTACTGTATAATAACTATCAGATTACCGTCAATATGGTGGCTTTTATTTACTCTAATCCAGGACATTTATGGTCTTGGACGTTTAACTGAGTAAGTCGGTGACATTGGGGGAACTTGTCATAATGACAAATTAATGAATGACTTCAGAATAATGAAGTAAATACTTTCTTGTATGTTAACAGCTTAGTAGGAAACTTCATATTAAATAGAAAGTGACAGAAGAAAAACAAAAAAAAGAATATAGAAGCTGGGATGTAAAAATGTCTCATTTTAACATTACAGGGTTCAACAAATCTAATAGATATTTTTTGTCCAGTTGTGTAAATTGTAAACAAAATGTGTGAGTCGTTATTATTGTACTGAGGTAGCATCAGTATTGTTCATTTAAACTGAAGGCAAGGCTGAACGATTTCAAGAAAAGAGTTGTATTGTGATTTCTCTGGCAAATATTGCGATTTCAATTTCAACCACGATTTTTTTTTTTTTTTTTAAGTTTCAGTGCAAATTAATTCAAACAATGAATTCAATAAAGCTAATGCAAGAATGAAAACTTAAGTCACCGGATTTCAAATGCAGGACTGTTTATTAGCATTTGGTGCCTGAGAAACAACAGTCATAACTAAAAAACGTAAAAATAAAAAGAGAGCCTCTTTCTTAAGTAAACTGCTTATTTTACCTTTCCCCATCTACAAAATCAGGCATTAAAAATGTTGATCAATGGCTCAGCAGCACCAAAATAATTGCCCTTTTGCAAAAGGAGGTACATAAGAATTCTTAATTGTAAGAAAGAAAAAACGAGAAAAACAGCGGCTTTGATGATCCGAAAATCGTGTTGTCTGAAATCGCGATTTTCGGTCCAAAACCTGAGACATGAGACACCTGAGCTGATGTAACAGAAAACATTCTTCACTGCGCTGGTAAAAGGACATCCATCCATCCATCCATCCATCCATCCATCCATCCATCCATCCATCCATCCATCTTCTGTGATGTATCTGGGTCCAGGTCATCCAGAAGCCTGGACCTCCCTCTCCCTCCACCACCTCCTGCATTAACGAAGTGTCCCCAGGCCAACAGAGACATAATTCCATCAGCATGTGAATTTTATCTTAAAAAGCTAAATATCACTCCTTTAAGCAAAACTATAACCGATTGAAATCCTAAACACAAGAAAAACTAGCATTGTATAAAACTATAACTGTTTTTTTCCCCTCCTCTAGTTTTATTTCTGCTTCCAGAGAGGCTGTTCTATGTCACACAAATACTGTCCATGCTGTAACTACGTCCGTAAGTGTGTTTCATTTCTTTCCAACCTTTTACTGACCTTGTCACTCCACAGGAAACTCCTCTTCTGAAAAAAAACATCAGGTCATAAACTGAACCAGATCCCAGATTGAGTTTAGTTTTCCTCTGCTACAACAGGTATATTTCCAGGTTCCTGTGTGCTCTACTGTTGGTTGTTTTTTAATTGTAGCATCTACACGTCACATACTTCTGCCACAGTTGGATTTGGAGTAATTTTCAGATATGAGGAACCCATCTTAAACGGAGCATCAGAACCGCATTGATGTGAGGGACTCGCTGCTCGTACAGATGATTCAACACAACACAAACACACCCTGCTGATGGCTGTTACTATGGACACCAGGTCTACTGGGTACCTGCACCTACACATACACTACACACATGTAATGAATGCACATACATGCATATATTTTGCATGTGATTTATAAAATAGTGTTATTGACTCCCGCGGGGTAAATGGGCCTGTGCAGCAGTAAATTACAGTGTCATGAGAAAACTAGATCTATGAGACGAGGAAAGTAGAGCAGTACAACCTGACAAAGGATTCATCATGCCCACGCACACATATTCTCAGTAGTGCCTGTCACTGTTTTGGGGAGTGAGTAGGCAGCTCAGCAGGCGATCTTATGTGGAATGAGACAGGCTAAGTACAACACACCATGTGTTTCTGTTGTTTCTGCTTTTCCTCAGAATAAAAGAGGAGAAAATGGACAAGAAATGCAGAGTTTGTCAGAAAGATTGGGTTATTGTAGGAGTGACGGGCTTAGTCTACACAGGGGATTTCAATCATTTACCAGATAAGTGTTCTGTCATTTTTACAGAGGAATAAAGAAGTGAAGACCCACCCCTTTAGCCATGCATTATGAGATTTTCTCTTCAGATGAACATGAGTCTGTGACCAGAAACAAACTGATCCTGTTTGATTCATGTTATCAATGACACATTTGTTTGCCAACGTAAAACAAGTTCAGAAAACCACAGTCATAAAACTGTGCAAATATGCAGGCGGCCAGGCAGACAGACAGACAGACAGACAGGCAGACGTCGTTATATGCGCATAATGACAAAAAACATTCTTAACTCTAAATATAAAAATTGCCAAAATTGAAACATGTCAGATGTTTTTGTGTTACTGACGAAAATGGCATGACTTTTCACTGCTTCTATTTTATACTTTAGATTGCTTTTCCTTTCCAACTCTGCATTTATTTATGTTCTAAGACTGTGCATTTTCAGCTTCCTTTATATCATTTTACACTGTACTGGTCTGCACATGACTGTGCAATGACAACAAAAGGAGCTGTTTAACAATAAAGTGGTATTTATTTATTTACTTATTTATTTACTTATTTATTTATTGATGTATTTATTTATTTATTTATTTATTTAAATAAGGCAAACGTGTACCTGCATAATACAAATGGCTATGGGTCTAGTTTATTATATTTACAGTTGAGGTTAATGTTGTGAATCTTTAAATTACTGTATGATTACTACCAATAAAACCATGTAGAGGAACTGGAAGGATCAATATATTATGATATTTAGGTGTATTGTGATATATTTCAATCTACCTTTAAATTATTAACAATCCACCACCACAGGCACACAATCTGTTTGTGTGCAACTGACCTGTGGGACTTGTTTGTGCTGAACAGTGTGATCTGCATGTGACATTTAACATTAGGTCTTATTTTAATACTGTGGACTTCATATGCTGTACAAATACGTAGAGCAGTGCTGCTTTATTTAATCTGTATATTTTATGTACGAGTGCTGCTTTGTCTGAACATGCTTTTGTCAAACCTATTTTCCTTATTATTAATGTCAGTCCATTGTGTTTAAATAGTGTGTGTTCTAACTGTTGTTCCTGTGTTGTGTAGTTTGCATCGTCTCTATGTCACGTACACACACACACACACACACA
>JAQQZY010000027.1:2143891-2154101 GCA_030068375.1 Ostorhinchus rueppellii | reverse complement strand
TGATCGGATCGGTGATCGGTTTATTTAAACTCACTGATCGGTGATCGGCACAAAAATCGTGATTGTGTAAAGCCTAATTTACAACATGCATAAACTTTCATATTGATTCTAAAAAAAATCCTATGAGACAAAGTGGGGTTTTTGTCCTCAAAATAAAATAAAATTTGTAATAGACAAGTTAAAGTTATGTGGAATTACTGACTTTTAGGGAAAATAACAGTGGACGTAAACATCCATACAACAGGCAAAGTTGGATTCTTAGTCCACGTAAACACAGATAATGACATGTTTCTGTACAATCTGTGCGACTGATCGACTGCTTTAGTTTGTAATGTGGCGTTTTGCAGGATTAGCATCATGTACGGTTTGATACCAGGCTGGCGCATTGATCAGTTGAATTGACTATCTAACCAGTTCGATGAATGGAATGGTAGTGGACTGGCTTACTAAACTGACAGACTGTGTAATGGGCTACAATGCTGTGTTTCCTGCAGTAACTGATTGACCACTTTGGTAATTGAACTCCTTCAGGAAACCGTTGATTTACACGATGAAAAGTGGTCACTGATGAATACGCCGGCTCAGAGTCAACTTGTCTTTCTAATTAGACTGTTCATTATACTTAATGGAATGACGACTGTTTGAAGGAGCCATTCCTTATTTTTGTACTTGGGTGACTTAAATATAATTTCAGTTTTCAGCACTGACCAGAACGGAACACAGTACAAACACAACATAAATCCAAATAAAACTGTTGTGTTTCATTGGACCACATTATTTTTCCGTTCTAGCTGTTGTTTTTCTGGAACTAATAGTGGCTTACCTACTACAATTGAGTGAAATGGCAAAAACACTTGTGCGTGTGTATGTCGGGGGGGGGGGCTAGATGCCTTAGGGTGCCTGGATGTTGATGTAGCCTCTAACAGAAGGGAAAACAGGTCATCGAGACCAATTTATGGAGGAGCTGATAACAAAAGGTGTACCTTATGGTAACAGATGACCTATTGTCAGAAATATTGAGGAGAATACATGGCATAACCATCATAACGTTCTAAAACCGGTCTGTAACTACTTGATTTAACAAACAAAATCTGTGAAAATACCACCATATGGCTCAAGTCAATTTTCGGATTGTTTATTTCGCACCATTTCAACCTCTGCCTCTAAAAAATTACTTTTAGTCATAAATCGGATTGAACTTGGCTTTAGAACTATTAAGTAAATACGCTTTTTTCAGACTTTCAGTGCCCTGTGTTTGAGTGTTTTGTCTGAGTTATGGGAAGAATTTTTAGGTGCACAGATCCAAAATTTAAGTTTTTCAATCAAATACCTATAATTCTTCACCAATTTAGACCATTACTTTTACCATATCTGGAAACATTTCAGATTGAGCAGATAAATATACACATAAACTACATCCAAAATGATTAAACTATGTTGTTTTAATTTTCATTGTATTTACTTTTATCAACTCAACAATTTCTGTAAAGCCTGTGAGGAGACTTTGTTGGGCTGTAAATTAAATTAAATTAAATTAAATTAAATTAAATTAAATTAAATTAAATTAAAAGTCCACAGAGGACCAACTCCAACCGTTTGAATTGATGTTAAAAGTCACATGGTAGTTTTCAGATTCATCTTAATAAATTTGGTTTTGGTGCTGAAATCCTTACATCAGGGATGTCAAACATACAGCCCAGGGGCAGAAACCCAACTGCCAAAGGTTATGATCTGGCCGTAGGATGAATTAGCAAAATGGAAAAATTACACTGAAAATATTACCTGTCAAGGGTGTCAAATTACATCATAAACATATTTACAATTACAGACTATTCTCATGATAAAATGTGAATAACCTGAACAAATATGAGTAACTTGAAATACTTTAAGGCAAAACAGGCTGAGTTTTAACAAAATAATAGATGATCTGTAAGCTGTGTTAGTAATAAACTGAGACATAATATTCTTGAAATTGCACTTATCTTTCTTAACGCACGTCAGGTTTACATGGTTGCTGAGGTTATTCATATTTTCAGAATGCAATTTGACTTTTTTCGCGTTGAAACAAAGTGAAAAATGTGGATTATTAGGTACGTAAAAGTTATTGTGCCTATTTTTTTACTGCTCTGACCTGTTTGACATCACATATTGCTGCATGTGGCCCCTGAACTAAAATGAGTTTGACACCTGTGCCCTACGCCTCCTAATCTGTTCTGTTTCATTACGTTACATTAGTAGCTGAACCTCAGCTGATGGTCTGCTGCTTCGTTTCTACCCCAGCGTTTTGCTGACTGATGGTCCGGGTACCTGGTGACCACCTCTGCAGCCTCGCTCTGCTCAGACTCTAAAATGAAAGCAGCCAAATTCTGACAAATGGGAGCCGGTGTGAAACTGATCAAAGGGAGAAGCAGCGAGGTGCAGAGAGGGGAGGACTCAGACGAGGATGTCGCTGTTTAGCATTCCGCTCCATGCTCACAATGCCATCCCTCAGCCTCCACTTCTCCCTCTCTGCATCCACCGCACACTCTTACATTTATACATATTTATAACTCCAGACACACACACAAACACATTTCAAGGTGTTTCCCGTCCTGCTTGTACCTGAATTAAATCAAACCCCTACAATGGATCGATACCTACTTAATCTGAAACCTCAGTGTTTGAGCTTGTGGGTTGAATCACTTCATAAAAAAAGACAAAAATAAAGAAAAACATATAACAGAGGAGATGATCATTAGGATAGCTTGAATAAAAAAAACACAAGGTTAGTCGTTGATGCACCCGGGCTGGCTTTTTTCCTCTAAAACAAATATAGAAGTGTATATTATTGAACTGAGAAGACTGTGCACCATTTTATTTTTTCATTTTGTAATATGAGGAACCACAGGGGGTCGAGATACTTTTCCTCTCACTGCAGAATGAAACAGCCCTCGACCATTTCCTCTGCACTTTAATTGAAATTCCTATCAGTGCCGAGTCGCCTCAGGATTAAAACCGAAGGAATGCATTAGACAGAAGAATAAAAACCAAAGCGAGACGATGGGAAATGCAGGTGTAAATTCAGGGAATAAATAAGAGTGATGGAGAACATATTAAATAAATTGTTACGGAGTTAAAAGTTCTCAGTAGGAACAGAGGAAAAAATATGCTAAATAATGCACGATGACAGACGATAAAAACAAAAAAATCAGTTAGAGTAATGAGGATGACACTGCAGGAAGATGAAAACCATGGCTTTAAATGTGCATAAAGTACATTAGTGTATTATGTAATTTACATTAAATTCCCTCCGCATGTCACTGCATCGCATTATCAACACTTATGAGATGTTTCTGTACTGACATATAAGTACGACAAGACGACAAGAGCTAGTTTCTATTAATAAATCATCAAATCAGGGAATATTTTTACTTCACTCGGTCCCGTTTCATCTTCTACAAATAATATAAAACCACAAAAACCATCTAGAATCACATTACGTGGACATACATGGATTATAATTGACAGTAGCTCTAATAATACAGTTCTGTCTGTCAACTATTCCAGACATTTGATATTATTTCTTCTATAATATCTGATCATCGAGTTACTATAATGTCATAAAATAATGGAAATAGCCTCCCACAAATGTTCAGATCCTCAAGTTAGTGTATTTATGTTTGCAGCAACAACTGCAAGTGGCTTTTGGTTTTGGAAAAGAAAAAGTAACACTGGCCCGAAATTTTAAAGATATCTTTGTTACAGCTTTCTTCGTTTGTAAATAATTATTTTCTACCATGTCATTACTTTCTGCCTGTCGTCCATTTTCCATACACAGGTCACAGATCAGTACTAGTCAATATAAGTCTTCAAATTCAACAAGGACCAGGTATATTATCAAAATGACATATAGACCTGGTTTAGATACAGGTAGACCAGGTGATGACATTAAGAATAAAAACCCTCATTAGGAAGTAGAGCCGGGAATCTCAGGGTACATCATGATACGATACGATACCAGATACATGGCTCCAAATTGCTAAGCCTTGTTTTCATTAATGTTTTCATGAAATACATACACAACATGTACTGTTATCGCTAAAGGAAGCAGAAAAAATGCTAAACATTTGACACAATGAGGAGGACAGGATAGGAGAGCAAAAGGAAGAGAGAAGCCATGCTACCATGCTAAGGGTCCAATCCAGCCCGGGATGAATTTGTGAAATACGAAATTTATACTGAAGATATCAACAATCAATAATGTTAAAATATTTTAGGTCAATCCAATCTAAAATGGGTCAGTAAATTACCATCATGAAACACATCTACCTCTGTCAGAGCCACGACCACACAACTGGACTAAATCAGCCTTTTTGCACTGTACAAACACTGCACTATACTTAATGTTTTTTATGAAGAGATGTATGTGAACTTTATGGTATTTGATGTTATATATCATATTCATTCATACAATAGTTGTATCCCTT
Source organism: Ostorhinchus rueppellii (assembly GCA_030068375.1). NCBI lineage: Eukaryota > Metazoa > Chordata > Actinopteri > Kurtiformes > Apogonidae > Ostorhinchus > Ostorhinchus rueppellii. The sequence goes on along the minus strand of JAQQZY010000027.1, from coordinate 2,149,635 downwards.
ACATACTGTTATTATTATTATTATGTTATTATTACTATTATATTACATTATATACTGTTGCTGCTATATACTATTTTATACTGCTACTATCAGTAACATTGCCATCATACCATCAGAAGCACGCCATCATCTTGCCACTGCACCTTATCCAACTACTTAACTTGTGTTTTTCTAAACACCCTTGTTCCACTCTGTATATATCTTACTTATATTTTGACTTTATTCATATGTTATTTTATGGCTATTTTTCTCAACTTAAGTATTTTGTGACATTTTATTTCTTATTGTAGTGTACCGGAGTTCTGTGACACCTTAATTTCCCCTTGGGGGTCGATCAATCAATCGATCACTCTATCTATCTATCTATCTATCTATCTATCTATCTATGTATCTATCTATCTATAAAAAGCTGTAAATAATGAAAAGTGCAAATTTTTCTCCGTTTTAGTTTTGAAAAAGCAAAATTATACAAAAATGTTTACATTACGGACAAGCCTTTTTTTAAAAACAAATGTGAATAACCTGAACAAATATGAAAAACCTGAAGTGTCTTGTGAGAAGTGTCATTTTAACATTCTGCCTGTTACTGAATTTTTTGTGTATTTGTAGATCCACTTTAAGTAATCTGTAAGGTGTAATGCGCGTGTATAAATAATAAAGTAGGCATAATATTCTTAAAAGTGTACTTCCTTTTTAAATGAATTTTCAGGTTCATATTTGTTCATGTTATGTTGAAGTACAGTTCACAGATGTAATCATTTTCATCACAAAATTTGACTTTCTTCACTCAAAAACATAGAGAAAACTTTGCAGTTGACAGTATTTATAAGTTTGTATTCTATTATTTTATATTATTTTACTGGTCCGGCCCACATTATATCATATTAGGCTGTATGTGGCCCCTGAACTAACATGAGTTTGACACCTGTTTTAGATGTTAGCACTAAGAGAGTGTCACAACAGCAGAGAGAAGCTGCAGAAACCATTCTGTGCTGCAACAAACACAGGAAATAATGTAAGACGCTTACCGCAAAATGTCAGAGAACAGAGCTCTGATAGAGTCCGATCGGTACATCCCTCACTGTCTGTGTCCATGAAGGAGTCACTTTTCATCTGTCCATCATCTAAATGGACTTCATATTGACTGCTGGTTTCATTCTATTCCAAAAACACTGTTGTCATTTTGCTTCAGTTCTGCGTTATCTGCCAGAAGCTGGAGGACAAGCCCACTAAACACCGACACACAAGGTCAATATCTGCACATGCAATCTCTCAAAGTGTCTGCATGAACAAAATGTCACACTTGTGTCTTTTTCTGTCAATCTCAGACTTGGTTTCTCTTCCTTCCTTTACACTTTCCTCCCCTCTCCCTCCCCTCTGATCTTTGTTTACACAGCGGCTTGTTTCTCCTTAATAAGAGTCATTTCATAATTACTCTCATTAAGTCAACCAACAGGCCCACGAGGGGATCAACAAAAACAAAGGAAGGCAGCACTGAGCTATAGGGTTAGAGAGCAAACAGCCAGCGTTATAATCCAACCTCAGAACATCAGAGAAGAACTTGAGTAGAACAGGAAGGATTCAGTTAAAGTATGTACATGTAGAGAGAGTGACACCACAGGGCAGATCCAGCCAAAGTAAACCATGTCAAAAACTAAAGTTTCCCCCATCATTTCTCAAACAGGCCCATTTTTTAGCTTCAGAAGTCTATTTTATGGAACTGTTTACTAAATTTCAGTTCACGAGTAGAAAAAAGATACAAATATATAATCAGTATAAAAGTAAACCTAAAAAGTACTAAAACATGTAAATGCACTATTAAGTTTAATAATAATATTTGTTCTTGCTGGTCAAAGTGATATTTTAAGTCTCTGAATCTGTAGGAACTAATTATTCACCAGTAGAATATAGAAAGGTTCTGTACAATCCAATGTTTTGTCAAATATGCTCTGCTATCAGGCTAGCTGTAGATATATCACTGTAGTTGAAATATGTGTTAAATAACAGTTTATAATCATATTTGTAGTGTTTTAGTTCTGGTCATTTAAACATTTTTTATCTATTATTCTTCTTTGTTTATTCTTTACTGGGGATCCTCATTAGCCGATGCACAAACACCAGGCTAATCTTGTTCAGGATGAAAAATCACTATACATAGAACCAGTTACAATACATACACAGATGTAGTTACAGTAAAAAAACAAAGAAAGAAGAAAGCGAAAGACTGTCAAGACAGTAGTGCTAAAGGCCTTTGCAGAGGAACCCCCTCTAGATAGTTTGGTTGAACACTCGTTGCAAACTGCAATTCTTTTCTCGTTCTCCAACACTATAAAATATCTCCACACCGCTGACATTTTACCGAGGGCAAGAGGTCGCCGCACCACAGCACGTTGTTTGATTGTGTCATTGCATCACATGCTATTGTGCGGCCTTGCTTTTAATTCACTCCACCAAAGGGAAAATGTTGATTTTTTTGCAACATTCGGCCAAATATATTCAGTTAACGAATATTCAGTGCATCCCTAGCTTTCTTACTTGAAATGTTTCTAATATTAAAAGGAAGATTGTTCCATAAAGAAATAGCTCTATTTTCAAACAGTGCTTTTCACTGAATTAGTTTTTGGGCATGGTCATGTAACTAGACCTTGAGTGGAGGCTCTGGTAACATAGTGATGAACATCAGAATTCTATACAATTATATAATATTGATCACAATTGTAGTTTAATATCAGAGCTAAAGCCCTATGTTTCATTTAGGATCCATTTCTTATGAGAACAGCATGTTTTGTACATTTGCTCAAAGTGGGGAAAAAAAAACATGACATTCATTTTGAGTCCCCATGTCACACAACAGTAATGTAAGAATTTTTACCCTGAAATTTTATTTCTGTAAACTGTAATATACGTCATGTCAGAGTGTTAACTGAGACCTATTCATACATGAATTAAACAAGGAGATCAGTTATTTAGTTTAAACACAGAGACTATTCAACAGGAAATGTGTCCCCATGGCACCACTAGATCTGGACCACATTTAACACAACTTAAACCCTTCTGTCAGCCATTCTAATAGAAGACCTTGAGACAAACTTCCAACATAAGGTCCTCAAACAGGTTCAAAATGTTCCATAAAACTGATCCAATCAGTAATGCACATATATAAATGATAAGTTAAGGCACAATGTTGTAAAAAAAAAAAAAAAAAAAAAAAAAAATTGGAGTAATTTTTTGTTTTTCAGCTACGACTGGAGAATTTCTACAAGTAAATATTTTCAAAATGTAATGCTATTTTTTTTTCACTAAAACAAACAGTTATTTATTTATAGACACTTGAGATCAAATTGGGCTGAATGTGGCCCCTGAAAGAAAATGAGTTTGACGTCCCTGGCATAGGTTATCAAGCTGAAAGAGCGCATATCGCCACCTATTGTAGCAGAGGAGACATGATTTCAACAATACATCAATCACTCTCCTGTGCATGTAAACTGGGGCAAACAACAGTGTAGGGGTGGGGGATATATCGAATATACTCAATATATCGCGGGTTGTGTGACACGAGATGTATGAAATGATTATATCGCGAACATCGAGTACAAATTGTCACGTAAATGTTTAAGACGTCTGCATGTAATTCTCTTTGGAGTTTCGCTTCTTTTACTCTGCTGTGGCTCCTCACAGCGAGAAGCACACTTCCCCCACCCATCCAGAAAACTCTCATGCGCACATGTGTGTTTTGTATTAGGAGGGGAGGGCGTGTGCATGGAAAGAGCGAAAAAAAAAAAACCCAAACAAAGCGCACCAGTGGATTTACTAGCCACTAATAAGAGATGCTAATATGGCTGTGGAGACCCCTGAAGGGAAAAGCAAAAAGGTGCATTTACTTCCGTGTCATCTGCTCAGAAAGTTGCCAAAAACTCATTTGTTGCGTGTTGTCTCGTTTGAATGTTTCCATCGTCCACCACAGACTGAATCTGTTCGTCTGACCATGGTGTATTTTGTTCTGCCATCATGTGGGTTAATGTACCGCTATATTTACTGTCTACTTCTGCATCTGCGTTTGTAAAACGGTCACAGAGAAAAGTGTCTGACCAATTAGTGTCTGCAGTGTTTATACGTCACATTTTGGAACTACAGCAGAGGCGACAACAAAAAACTAGTACTGGGTACCAGATTCCAGGTACTTTTTCGTAAACACATGCATACCATTCTATTTTTTATGTTATTTTTGAAAGCTTGTGGTTTGAAATAAAAGGCTTACTAAACTAACTCAGGGGTCTGATTGAATATTTTTCTGGTGTCATTTTATGCTTCAAAGGGTTAAATTTAACATTTTTATAGTGCTTTAGAGGAGAAATCCCAACATTGAGGTATATATCGTGTATCGCGATATAGCCTAAAAATATCGAGATTTGGGTTTTAGGCCATATCGTGCAGCCCTACAACAGTGAAATTAAACGACTTAGTCAGGCTGCAATTGTAGCTCAACTAATCCGTCCATGTAAACGTACTCCATAATTAATTTGGGGGGAATTTCCTGAAAAACTTCTTGTCTTTGTTTCCATGTGACAGCTGTGTCTCGGTCCCTCTCCTTTTCTCACTTCTGAATCAGATTTAGTCTGGGCAGCCATCTTTTAGCTCCTCTAGCTGCAGCAGCAGGCTATTTCATGCTGGGTGTGTAATAAAAGGATTAATTTGGGCTGCTCAGACTCAGAATGGGCAGTAAATGGGACAGAGGGATATAAATAGAGACTACCTCACTCAACAGTTTCTATTTCCTGACACAGATTGCTCCAAAAGATCAAAAAAAAAAAAAAAAGCTGTTAGTAGAATAATTTCTCAATAATCATCATCATCATCATCACTGCTGTTGTGATTCGAATCGTAAATCTGAGCTGGAATGAGGGTTTTCCTGTTTATGGGGTTGTGTCCCAAAGAGTAAAAATCTCTATCTCCCACAGTAATAACTGAGTGATGACGTGTTGAAAATGTGTGTAGAACGAGATTAATACTGACTCAGCATCATTCAACAAGTCTGTCCGTCCAAACAGTTCAACCTTTCATTTCTTTGAATAATCTAAAAAATTATTTTTATATAGATTTTACTTACTTTACTTTCACTCAGTTCAGCTGTTTTTACTAAAACTAATATTAGTTATAGGAGAAATGATTCATTAAAAAAAAACTTCCTATTACATAACAGTTCCTTAAATTACTACAAAAAGTACCAAAAACCACTGGATGTAAAATCTAAGTCAAAGGCTTCACACACCAGAATGAAATTAATTTAAAAAAAAAATAATTTCTCAAAAACTAGAAAAAACAAGACACTTTTTTTTTTTTGCTGCATAATACTGAACATTAAAGGAATAAATACAACTGGAACTGAACACTAGTGAAAAATATTTAAGGTTTCCTAAAGAAGAACCATCTCAAAGCACCAACAAGGCTCAGTTGTGTGCTTTTAATCCTATTCAGTTCTATCTTTTCATATCTTTGTATAATTTAATATAGCATTATATTGCATACATATTACATACTTTCTGTTTCGGAAAAAAAAAATGCAGTTCCACTGTTGTAAAATACTAAAATTGAAATATTAAAATTAAAATAGGGAATGGTTTAATCTACTACAAAAACCATTGGATGTAAAGTCTTGTAAAATCATGGGCTCTGTTATGAGAAACCAAAGAGAGTTAAGCGCATGGACAAAACCTGTGCACCATGTCTTTGAGTGGATGATGACT
>JAQQZY010000027.1:2105290-2115934 GCA_030068375.1 Ostorhinchus rueppellii | reverse complement strand
CATTCTCTCATTAATTGTCAGAATTTCACATTTTGGCCTAAGACTGTATCTGAGAAACTACAACCAACTAGGACTTTTGGCTTAATTTTTCTTTATTTATGACTCAAATTTGGTAAAGTCGAACGACTTTTATTCTGGAGGTATTTTACTTGTAGACCAGTGTTACTGGTGAATTTGTCTGAATCATTTCTGAGAACATCCACTTCTCCATCCTATAGCTGTCAACTATAACGTTTGTCTGGAAGATCATTTCTTTACGCGTCTTTTTAAACATAATTATACTGGAAATGTGTGTTCGTTCTGTGCTCAGTCTGCAGTAATAATACAGTAGTAATTACAGTTTTTGTGCCAGTGTTTCACTGTGTGCTCAGTCGTACTATAAATTATTGTTATCAAACTCTTCTTCTTTTACGTTCCGTGCATTCAGTTGAATTTGATCTCAAATGGGCCCGACCAGAACCATCAGTTGGTCATCTGTCTGTTTGTCTGTCTGTGCAAAACCTTTGGCACTCGTCAGCAGATGCTTTTCCATTGACCCTCAAATAAAACTTGTGCATAAAAATGTATCTAATGGAAAAATGACAATTTCACCCAAACTCTTATTTTTCGATTAAAAGTTTTTGCGCTGGAAAGAGGTGGTTTTTGTTGCAAAATTGGTATATTACGCAAAACTGCAATAGAAAGACCTTTGTTGCAAATAATGTTATGTGAATTTTTTTTTTTTTTTATGGATGTGGATGGACGTTAAAACAAGAGAAGAAGAGTTTTAAAAGAAACATGGTGTGATATGTGTAGACACACAACTGAATAATTTTATAATTTAGTACAAGATAGAGGGTTAATATATATATTAATAACAATAATGAACATATCTGTAAATAAACACCACATTTACGTTCATGTTTGTGGAATGACTTCTCATGTCATCTCGCAATAATAAATAAACAAATCATCACATTTTTGATTTAATGGAACAGCCCACTTTACGCACTTCTGTTTTTTTCACATTTAGTAAATATCAGTAAGGTTTTGCACATAAGCCTAATTACTATTGAGTCTGCAGTAATAATACAGTAATAATTACAGTTTTTGTGCCAGTGTTTCACTGTGTGCTCAGTCGTACTATAAATTATTGTTATCAACTATTGATAAGGAAACCCTGATGTAAACTGAAGGCTGAGCGTTTTCAAATGCAGGCATGTTACGTTTGTCTTTCTTTTTGTGCAATAGAAAACATTAAATCATGAAAATATTCACATTTACAAACTATCCAAACAAAAAAGATGTGAATAAGATGATAAAACTGGAATTTCACAAGATAAATAAGTTCGATTTTAACAATATTACGCCTCGACTTTCGACTTGACATTACACATAAGGTTAGAATATGGGAGAATGTTGTTAAAATTTGAAACTAAAATAAGAACAATTTCAACAATATTAAACCTCAGCTTATTATTAATACAACTTATAGATCACAGTGGATCTACAAGTGAGCTAAACATTTAATAACAACCAGAATATTATTAAAATTCATAATTAATAACTTTCTTTAGACATTACAAGTTCATATTCATTCAGGTTTTTCACTTTTTTAATGTGTTTAATGGGATTTTCTTATTTTAAATGCACATGAAACAGAAGAATAGAAAAAAAACAAACAAAACACAGGCTGGGAGTGGGCAGAAAATAAATAAATAAAGTTATATACATGCATATACACACGCACGTGCACCCACATGTATGCACATACATATTCTAGACTGCACACATGAAAGGCACAGTACAGTTTATGATACAATGGACGGTGGGCAGAAAGAACATCACCTTCATAAATATCTGTATCAAATATAAAACTAGAAGTTGTAAATGATAAACAGAGCAAAGAAAACGAGTGTTGAATAGTGGGTTGAGTTTAAACATATAAACGACTTCACATTTATCCATAAACATCAAACTGCTCATGTTTGAAATCAGTGTTTGATAAAAAAAAAAATAATCCTAGTTTCCGTGTGTGTTTTCTTTAAGGTGAACTAAAAACCATCTGGTCTTTGATGGACTGTGTGGGTCCGGGTTCTCCTGGACCACATTCAGAGGTTTTCAATGGGGGTCAGGTCTTTATCTCCTCCATCGCTCTGCTTTATGGCTCTCATGCAGGCAGGAGCTAATGCATTATCTTTTCAGCGTAGCAGTACTTTAAAATTCAGAGTTAGACATTTTGGATGTGACATTTTTTCATTTTTAAAGCTTCCTCCTGTGGATTTAATTGGTCGTTTGCAGGAAAATCCAGTTAAAAAATCCATCGTTTGCTTTAGATCCGTGTGACTGGACTGAAATCTAATTTTAGGCGTTTCACATCCAAATAAAAAGGGATGAATAGTTTTAATACGTTACATTATGAATAAAATATCTGATCAAGTAAAGGCACGTTTTTGCTCAGTTGTTCAATTAAAATATAAATGTAGTAATAATAATAAAATAATAATAATAATAATAATATCATCAAATATATAAATGAAAAATAAATAAACAAAACTTGAAAGAATAAAAACATATAAAGGAAACAATAGTAATAGTATTGATGTAAAATGTCATCAATAAAACCTAATTTAGTCATTTTAAAACCACATCCATGTCTAACACTCCTCTTTTAAATCCTTACATCTTTACTATTTTTGTCACATTTACTCTCTTTTGTCTTTGCTTGTGTTCTTTCATATGTCCTGCCTCCATTAGTAAGATTTTTAGATTCTGATTTAATAAATAATGTTGATTAATTGATTGATAAACCCTGCACCGTCACATATTAACTGAGTTCAGCCATTGAAACTAAATAATCATTGAACTGAAGAACATCGTTTAAAACAAATTAAAAGCTCAACCTGTTCATTTCTTTTAAGACACAATTTGGGCACATTTTTCTCCAGTGAAGTACGGCAAATAATTTTAATAACACTTTATTACTATTATTATTATTAGTAGTAGTAGTGGTAGTAGCAGTAGTAGTAGTAGTAGTAGTAGTAGTAATAGTAGTAGTAGTAGTATTGGTAGTATTAATAGTAGTAGTAATAGTTCTGGTAGTAGTAGTAGTAGTAGTAGTAGTAGTCATATTTTTGTACTGGTAATAGTAGTGGTAGCATTGATAGTTGTAGTAGTATTAATAGTAGTAGTAATAGTTCTGGTAGTAGGAGTAGTGGTAGTATTGGTAGTAGTAGTAGTAATAGTTCTGGTAGTATTAGTAGTAGTGGTAGTATTGGTAGTAGTAGTAGTAATAGTTCTGGTAGTATTAGTAGTAGTGATAGTATTGATAGTAGTAGTAGTAGTAAGAGTAGAAGTAATAGTTCCGGTTGGTAGGAGTAGTGGTAGTATTGGTAGTCGTAGTAGTAATAGTTCTGGTAGTATTAGTAGTAGTAATAGTTCTGGTAGAAGGAGTAGTGGTCGTATTGGTAGGAGTAGTAGTATTAATTGTAGTAGTAATAGTTCTGGTAATAGTAGTAGTAGTCGTCATCGTATTTGTACTCGTAGTAGTAGTGGTAGTATTGATAGTAGTATTAATAGTAGTAGTAGTAATGGTTCTGGTAGTAGTAGTAGTCGTAGCAGTAGTACTGGTAGTAGTAGTAGTAGTAGTATTGGTGGTAATATTTGCTGTAGTAATAGGAGTAGAGGTAGTAGTAGTAGTAGTAGTAGTAGTAGTAGTATTACTACATTCCTACTGTACTTGTTCTTTCTACTAGTACTTTACAATGTATAATCTGCCTTTTTTTTCAACAGTTTTCTTTCTTATAGTTATTGTTTTACTATTTTCTTGTAGTATTTCTTGTGTGTATTTCCCAGTAAAGTCTGAACTATTGACCATTGACAGAAAATTGCAGTTGTTCTTTGAAACTGGAGCCTTTATTGGTCCGTTTGAAGAAGAAAAAAAAAACGCTTTTCAAATATCAATTTCCATATATGGTTTTCAATTTTGTATCATCTGAGTCTGCAAATGTGAAATACCTGTTGTCGATGTGATTCAGTCAGATCAGTCTGAGTAAAGGATTTTGGATTTAACTGAATATTTTCTGGTTCTTTCACCTTCTTGTTCTGACTGAATATTTTTGGTTTATGGACATTTTTTTTAACAATGTCTTTGGTTTTGGAAAACACTGAACATTTTTTTTTTACCACTTTAATCACTGATCAGTCATTGGCACATTAAAAATGAAAACAGTTGTTGCAGTCATTTCACTGTAAAATGACATGAAGACAGACTGAGGTCGTTCTAATGAAACTGTCTCTGAACTCACACTCCTGTTGTGTTTGGACATCAGTGAAACGCTGCACTTTGACCCCTGATTAACCAATGTCTGCTCCACAAACATCATCAAACACAGGACACAGGAGGTCCCTGAATGCACCATCACCATAGTCTCCATCCTAAACACCACCACAGTCCATCAGACCCCCAACACCACCACAGTCCATCAGACCCCCCAACACCACCACAGTCCATCAAACCCCCAACACCACCACAGTCCATCAGACCACCAACACCACCACAGTCCACATCATCAGACCTCCAACATGATGGTCCACACCATCACACCCCTGGCACCACTATAGTCCAAACCATCACACCTCCAACACCACTATTGTCCAAACCATCACACCTCCAACACCACCACAGTCCAAACCATCACACCTCCAACACCACCACAGTCCAAACCATCACACCTCCAACACCACCCCAGTCCACAGGAGCCAAACACCGCAGCCTTCACGCGGCTGTGGACATGAATGTGTGATGGTGTCGGTGTTCTGTGCTCGGTCACATGCCTGTGTACGCCAAAGCCGAGCAGGAGGAGGAGGGAGGAGAGGAAATACTATGACAGCACATGACACCGCGGAATAAATCACATCTGAGAATCTGAGAGAAAATCCAGAGGTGGAGACAGGACACCGGGGTCTGCTCCACCACTGGACCGTGTGGGTTTATTCTGGAACCGACTCATGAAGCATCCTCCTTGAAAGTCCAGCACCGCGGTCAGTGCTTCCATGTCAGCCTCCAGAGACGCACAGAGTAGAAACCCCCCCATCTGATGCCCAAACGAACCCCCCTCCCCAAGACCCGGTACACAGGAGGCGGACCCGGGTCCAAACACCTCGTCCGTGTTTCTTTCCGATCCGAAGCCCTGACATCTGCTCCCGCTCCGCTCATCCGTTTCCGCGTTAACCCGAGCCCCCAGCCCCCTTCAACCCGCTGCTCCTACCTCGTCATCCCCATCCCGGGGCCTCCCATCCCCATGCCTCCGCCGGCCGCCGCTCCGTTCACCGGCTTCATGTACTGTCCTGCCCCCGGTCCTGCAGCCGCGGCGGGTCCTCCTGTCATCATCATCCCGGCGGCGGCTCCCGGCTCCCCGCCGCCCTCCATGCTTGCTTCGTTCCCCATCTCGGTCTCTTCTCCGGAGACGGGAGGGAGGTGGAGAAAGGAATCAGGTCAAATCGGTGGCGGTGCGTTTATGTGTCTCTTCTGTCTTAATCGGACGTTACCATAAAAGAAGAATTAACCGGACACGGGAGAGAAATCCGGGAGAGCGAACTCAGCGTTGCGCCTCCATCACCGCCATCATCATCCTCAGCTTCAGCACCAGAGGCTGCCTCCTCCTGACGTGCTGGCGGGAGTGCGCAGCGCGGCCACGGCCACGGTGGAAGGAAATAACAGCGTGAGGCGCGAGAAGCGAGATTAGATGAGATTAGATCAAAGTTAAATGAGGCTCCAGGGGACAATTTGGAAACAGAGGAGATGAAGAAACAAGGAGAGAAGAGGTGGTGAAGGAGAAGGAGATACCAGCAGTCACAAAAGAAGAACAAACCGAAGGAAATGTTTTATAACACTTTACAGTAATGTGTTATTTTATCCAAATAAATCACATTAATGTAATAGTTTACTGTGTTCTGCAAATATCACACACTGTTTAATCTCAGAATGTAAATGAACATGACACAAAATAAGTTTTCATCTCCTCTTCCATTAAAACACTCATAAACCCTCGGTCCTCTTCCAGCCGGTTTCCATCTCTTCATATTCACTTCTGTCATTTATGTGCGCGCGCTGTGCGCAGCCACACCCGCGGGACCGCGCGTCCTGATGCTGAAGAGGAGAAGAATGAGGAAGAAACGGGAGCGAGCTACAGTATACGTGCGCGGCCCCGCTACTTTTCCTCTTCTCTTAAAAGAGGACAAGAGGAGGCACAGCCACGCGCCCCACACTGCACTGGAGCGTCACGTGACTGAAAACACCTCATGGTGTTTCACACCTGCAGGAAACAGACAACAGTGGACTTTAACCTGCAACTCACAGTGTATTTACTTTATACGGGCATCACATGTTTACATGAACAAACTGGCCTTCACTGAAAAAAGTAAAACACTGAATCAACTTAAAAAATCTTCTTCAATACACACGTATAAAAAAATTTGTTGAGTGAGCCCAATTAAATTACAATAAATAAAATAATGAATGCATTTAATGTCATTTAATTTGGTTCACTCAACTAATTTTTTGTTGAATTAATTTTTTGTGTTTAACAGTAAAATGTAAATAAGATGCACAAATATGAACAACCTGAACTATCCAAAGAAAAATAAATGTCATCTTAACAATATTCTGCATTTGACTAAATGTTTTTGTGCTTTATGCTAGCTTTTTTTAAATTTATTTTTTTATTTTGATAGTTTGTAAATATAGGCTCTGTGCGACCCTGGTGACACTAGTGAGGATAAAATGGGTACAGAAGATGGATGGATGGATAGTGTGTAAATGTAATTTTTTTTTTCGCACTAAAATTATTAAGAGAAACTGTTGTAGTTGTCATTATTTATAATTATCATTTTATTATTTTACTGGTTTAATCCACTGGAGATCAAACTGGGATGAATGTGGAACTGGAACTAAAATGAGTTTCATGTCCTTGTATTATGCTCCATTCACACAGCTGGTCTGAAAACATAATTCAGATTTTTGGGTGAAATCTGATTTTCTTTGTGTGCATGTTCATATTCCGCATTAAATGCATCTTCTGTCAATTTTGAATCTGAAGTGAATACAACCCTGAAGTGACCCACATGGACTACAGAGATCCTGAAGTGACCCACATGGACTACAGAGGTCCTGAAGTGACCCACATGGACTACAGAGGTCCTGACATAACATATATGTGTCCACACAGACACACTGTGTTTACAGAAATAAATCTTTCTCCTCCGCTCCTCCTCCTAGGACACAGAACTGTGATGTTTGCATTTCAATGACATAAAGGTCAGATAAATGCGACATGGCTGTTCAAACTGAAGTTCCATTGTACAATATCAGATCTGTATCAGATTTCGGACCACATATGAAAGTGGTCTGGGTTGGATTAGTGCTGTTCAGACTGTAACAGATCAGATACTGGTCACATTTATCTGTAATCTGAGCCTTGGATGCAACAGATTTGTACAGTTTTGTCTAAATGTTCAGTTTCATGCTGATACTTTGTCCATTGATAATTAAAGCTGAAACTGCATCGACTCAGTTTCATTAACAGAATCCGCATCAACAGCCAAAACTTTAAAGGAAAGAAAAATGAAGTGTGATGCTGTAAATCCAGTGCAGCGTCATCCAATGCTGATAATAAAAGTCTGGGCGTGTGGTGTCTGAGACGGGGCAGCTGGGAAAACGTCCGCTCTGTTCCACGGCCAAGAGTTTCCCTGTGAGGCTGGACTTTATGGAGACGAATAAACGTTGACAGCAAACTGCAGTGTTGTGTGGACACAGAGTAGAGGATGGAACGGGCTCCGATCAGCCTGTTTGGATCACAGATACGGTTGGCTCCTCTGTTCAGTTTGAGGCCGAAAACTGGGAAAGGATTCAGTTTGGTTTAAGCTGCTGTAGTGAGAGTTGAAACCACTAGAGGGAAGTTTTATCTGTGAGAAATGTGTTGGAAAATAGAAAGAATGGAAAGAAAACTAGAAAAACTATTAATAGAGCATGTTTTATTCAAATCTGGAATAATTTCTATTCCAGATTATATATATTTTTTAGCTCATAGATCATGGGCTGTTGTGAAGTCACTGTGTCCGTCGTCTTCATCATTATCATCGCCTTCATTCGTAATTTCTTCAGACACCATCTCTGATGAAACTACTGGTCAAACTCATTTCAAGTTTTACATGTATCATCCATGGGACAATGTCAACAAAGTTTTTTCACAGTTTTGAGAAATTTAGATTTTTAAAATTTATTTTTATTGACACTTTTTATTATAAACATTTTAGTTTTACACAAGAACATGAAAGTGAGGTCTAGAGTTGGCAATTATACCTTTAAACATACATACAACATCAGCTGTTTTGACCCTGAGCCGCACTGACCACAGGATATTATCATCAGTCGTCCATCCGTCCATATTTCTGTCTGTCCATGTACAGTCACAGAAAAAATTCTTATCCCACCCTTGTTTTCTTCAGTTTCTTGTTCCTTTTAATGCCTGGTTCAACTAAAGGTCCATTTGTTTGGACAAATGTAATGAGAACAACAAAAACACCCCATAGTAGATTAATTTAACAGCTGATATCAATCCATTTAACATGTTTTCTTCATAAAAAAACAAACAAATTCACTTCAGTTCTTCCATCAGTATCTGTGTCATTATACTGACAAAAACAGTGCTTTTATCATTCCATGTTTTCTTTTCTGTCTGTTTTAGTCACATATGGACACATTATGGACACATAACCATTGTTTCTGGTGATTTTTCATGGAAAAATGATTATTTTCTGCAACTGTATACTTCTACTTGAGGAATGAATAAGAATGCTGTGGACACCTTTGTTTACACACAGCAGTCAGGCCATGGAACACCTGTTCTCTAAATCTAGCATCTTTCGAGGCAGGAAGGAAATCAGGATCATACACTGGCCAGGATCTAAGGATTTTAATCTCCCCTGTAGATGTCATTTTCTGACCTCTGACTTCCAAATTGTAAGTGCTGGGTTGATCCACTGATTGGTTCGTCCAGTACCTTTGACTCACAAGATCAATAAGACGGGGTTCAGTCTGAATTGGCACATCAGATAAAGACATCTCAGTTGCATTCCATTTAGCATCATCAGACGGATTACACCAACAAACCAGTGGCCTCAGATGGGCACACATGGAATAGTCTCTTACAGAATGTAGAACCTGGCCTCCTCGCTCCTTCGTCAACTGCGAGGTAGAAAATGTACCTCTTGGTCTCTTCTTAAACCAGACAAATCTTGAAATGTGCTTATTCCACTCCCTAAACTGTCAGAAAAACAGAGAACAATTTGGAGTTGTGTTTATTTATAGACTATGACGTTATTATTTTACTGGTGCAGCCCAGGTGAGGTCTTATTGGGCTGAATGTGGAACCTGAGTGTGACATCCAGGCCTTAGTCTGAGCTGAGTTTGCAAAACCGATCATTCTGATGGACTGACTCATTGACGACACCAAGGGTTAATACTTAAGGAGATTAAACCCAACATCCTGCCAACGCTGCATTTCGCCACCATCGTCAGACTGAGACGGGGAAACCCTATCACTCAGACCACCATCAGCACTTTGACTGATGTGAAAGGCGTTGGGGGGGGGGGGGTCTTTAAAGCAGGTCTGGAGGAGACTCGGTGACCTATACTGGTACGAAAATGATTTATCTGCATTATATCTAGCATTTCATCACAATAATGGGAAAAACTAACTTTATTTGAGCAAGATAGAAACAGGCATTTGATAAAATCACAGTGAATTTAGGATTAAATGACAAAACTCATCCTGTCCAAACCTTTTATTGTGTCATCTATCAGTACAAGAAAATAACACAAAAACATCAGTCTATGCAGACATTCACAGATATTCAGACACAACTAATCTTTGTCTAAAATGGTCTTGTAGTTTGAAGGTCTGACATGTTGAACTCTAATGAATCATCTCCCATCAAACAGAAATAAAAACAAAGATACCAATGTCCGCCCTCATCTTCCAGTAAAAGCATCACTAATGTACTTCACAGATGAAGACAAACATTTTATTTCCAACATCTGTTTTAGTTTTGGCAGAATTGCTTACATTTTTGAGTAAATGTATACTTTTTTTCTAAAGGTAAAAACCTGGTAGATAAAGCAAAAGACGATAATCATGTCTTCAGTTTGGCCAGAACTTCATATGAGGGTCTTTGGAGGGTCAATATGAATTTGTGTAGGTTTAGTGTGTGTGTGTGTGTGTGTATGTGTGTGTGTGTGTGTGTGTGTGAGGTTGTGTGTGTGTGTGTGTGTGTGTGTGTGTGTGATGCTTTGTGTTGTTGTATTTGTGCATCATCTTGGCTTATAGTCTTTCAGTGTTTGTCTAATGTGTATGTGTAGTTAACACCAGCCACATGTTCTTGTTTTTACTGATTGTGAAGGTGTTGTTGTCTTTGCCATTGTTGTCATCATTGTCTTTGTCGTCATTGTCTTTATTGTCATCATTGCCATCAGTGTCACTCACGCTGGTGTATGAATGTTTGGTGGTGGTTGGATGGGGCCATAGGGGCAAAATGGCAGCCACGCTTCTGTCAGTCTGCCCCAGGGCAGCTGTGGCTACAAATGTAGTTTACCACCACCAGAGG
>JAQQZY010000027.1:2046009-2056782 GCA_030068375.1 Ostorhinchus rueppellii | reverse complement strand
GTCCCCACATTTGCACATATAAGGTCCAGACTTCACACCAACATTTCTCCAGTTTCACACAATTGTTCATCAGCAGCAGTGGTTGGAGTAAAAACTGAAAATATGTCCAAACTTAGAGCCCATTAACTAAAATGTTCAGTTGTAGCATAGCCAACAACTTGGAGGGGGCGGGGCCGGAAGTGGCTCCTGTGCATTTAAAGGGCCAGCGCTCCAAACCACCTTTCTGCTGTCATTACTCAGAAATAGTGTTGAAGATGGGCCTGACCCAAGCAGAGCATTTACAGTTTATGGAGACCACAGGGACATGTTGGAAAAGGAACAAGTACATTTCAAACAGACAAATATCACTGCTTTAATTTCTCTCAACATTGACTGAGTTTAACTCTTTAAAATCTGACGCGTCATCGCTGACACACCCTGCTCGTATGCAGTTTGAATGGTTGGAACTCTTTCACTGTTTGTGAAATCGGGAAAAATTCCTATGGATTCTCAAACCTGAGACATTGTACTTTATAGCTTTTACTGGTTCATTTTGGTAATTTTATTCACACTTGTACTAGGAGGTGGAGAATAAGCCGTTTTATCAGATTATAACATGTAGTAAATTGTAAATGACGGCTAGATTTTGAAAGTTCTAAGTGCTTTAGAAAAATGGGCAGAAGCACTCGCAGCAGATTTATATCCCTGAAATTGAGTTTTCAGGGATAATGGTTTTACTCCAACCACTACCAGATCTCCTTGGTGTTTTGATGATAACACCAAAGGAGGAAATACTGATGTTTCTAAACATATGGACATAAATAAATATTGGGACACATCATGTCTCCATTTGTAAGATGTCCTGCTCATAAGGATCTGAGAGAAAAACAACAATATTTGCTTAAAGTTTAATGGATGATAAACAATAATAAAACTATATTATAACATTAGTCATTATTGTTTTGTATCCATGACCCCTGTTAGAACAGAAACACCTGGATTCAACATGTCTACAGACTTTTGTCCATATAGTGTATGTACGACAATGACACAAATACACAACAATGAGGATAATGTAGGTTTAGGAGCTGACAAAAACAAAACCCTAATGGAGGGCTGGAAGGGGCAGATCAGAGCTGGTCTGGGGCAATAAAGCTGGCTAATCCTGGGTCTGAGCCAGAACACAAACCGGTTTTACACAAACACACACGCACTTACACAAACGCACACTTTTACACAAACCCAGTTGTATCGCACCACAGTGGCACAGTGACATTTGTGGTTGGGGTTGCATAACCAGTCTCCCCCTCCGCTCTAATCCTACTTGTATAACCAGCCATTCACTGCAGTTATATAAGCACTATCTCTCTTTCTCACACACACACACACACACACACACACACACACACACACACACACACACACACACACACAGAGACTTCCTCCCGTTGTGCCAGCTTGTGTAACTTTCACCACTTGATACCGTTGACATTGGTTGGTTTTTATCAGATATGGATTTCGGTCAAAAAGAAACATTATGTACTCTTCTATTATTATTTAAACCCCCCCACCCCCGACAACACAACACACTCAGAGACACACAGACACAACGACGTGGGTAAAGTAACATCGGTGGAGCCGCTGCTCAAATGTCAAGGACAGTGACAATGGAGGGATGATTGTTATCACCAAAAATCTGTGTGATGTAACCAGAGCGGATGTGGATCCATTCAAAGAACTATTGCACTGAAAACAGTCTAATCAAGTTTGGAGGATTTTGTTCTCTTTTCTTTTTCTTTTTTTTTTTTTTTTCCCAAGGTAAATTTGGCTTTTATTTTGAACATGTTATTGATTATTTTGAACATTTTCAGCCCTTTTTGTTGCAGTTTTTTTTTGTCCTTGATCTTCTTCTTTAATGTTTCTGTTTCTGGTTCATCCTCTTTGTTAATTTTTTGTAGATATTATTTTGAACATTTTGTAGGTTATTTCTGATAATTTTTGTTCATTTTCATCCATTTTGTTGACTGTTTTTTGTTAATTTTTTGTACATTTTGGTTTCTATATTTTCACATTTGTAGATTTAGTTAATTTTTGTTAATTTAAAAAAAATAATTTTGTTCGTATTGTTCCATTTTGTTTGTTTGATTTTATGAATTATTTTGTTAATCGTTTTCCACTTTTGGATTTTTTTGAAAATAGGTTTTTCATTGTTATAAACTTTTTGATTATTTTATTTTTTCATTGTATAATTTTTTTTTCATTTATTTTTATTTTATGCATTTTTGTTGAATTTGAATATTATGTTCATTTTCTGTAAATTTTGGTTATTGAACTTTTCTTTGAGTTTGTCATTTTGTTAATGTTTTTATTTTTTTTTTCAGTTCATGCATTTTTTGATTATTTTATTCATTTTTTCATTTTATTGATCTTCTTTAACGTTTGTGTTTGTCGTTTCTGCAGACGTCATAGATCTGAGCTCAGGAGAGGACGACACCATCATCCATATCAGCAGTGAATCCACCAATGAAGAAGAAGAGGGTGAGCCGAGCGGTGCCCACTCTAATGACGCCCTGAACCGTCCGGACGCTCAGGGCCGTGTGTTGATCAACCTCAACCACCCGACCGCCGAGGACGACATCTTCCTGTCGCCACAGCTGGCACGAGCGCTCAAACCCCACCAGGTACTGTCTAAAACCGTCGCCTCATCACATCTTCGACCTTTACTTCCTGCTTCCGTGTCTTACCTTCTCTACATGCTCCGCCTCCTTCCTCAGATCGGTGGGATCCGCTTCCTGTACGATAACCTGGTGGAGTCGGTGGAGCGTTTCCATGGCAGCAGCGGCTTTGGTTGCATCCTGGCCCACAGCATGGGTCTTGGCAAAACGCTGCAGGTCATCTCCTTTATTGACGTCCTGTTCAGACACACCGAGGCTCACACCGTGCTTGCCATCGTACCTGTAAGCCCCGCCCCCTTTGAACTGCTCATAATGACATCTGCTCAGTTAGTGGATCAATAAAACCATCAGAGGTAGTTTTAGACCAAAAAAACAAATATTTAAGGGTTGCAGAAGAAATTGCATAAAATTGCGTAAAATTCAATTATTAATTGTATTTGATTAATTTAATGCATGTTGCATTAAAGTTAATTCATGTAGCGTTGTGTAAAAGATGCCAGAACCTAGAAATAGGCCTCTGATTATTTTGATCAGTGTTGAAACAAATTAATAAAAATAGTGTCAAACAAAGAAAAGCTTTTGTGTATTCAGATAAAGTCTATGACGGGCAGACGACTCTGCTTCTGATTTCCCATGTTTCCTTTGTGCAGGTGAACACGCTGCAGAACTGGCTGTCGGAGTTCAACATGTGGGTCCCGTCCCTAGAGGCGTTACCTCCAGACGTGGACCGCAACCTCGTGACCCCTCGCACTTTTAAAGTTCACATCCTCAATGACGAACACAAGTGGGTGTTTTTCACTTGGTTTCAGACATTTAAGATAAGACTATTTATCCCATTGTGGGGAAATGTCACTTTGTTGGTCCATTTTCTCATCAGATGTTTCACCCATAAAGACCCAGAGCTACTTTTGTCAGTTCTCAAATTAAGTTTTCTCTCTGTTTAACTTTTCTTACGTGATTTATGTCCATTCATTATATTATCCTCTGTATTTTGCATTTTTCAGTGTAAATCGTGTATTTTCCTGAAATTAATTTACTGACTGTAGAGGGGAAAATTCAAAGGTTATTAAAGCAACAACGGAGAAAAATGAAGCTAAAGTGTCTTTTTCAGTCCAGTCTGTCATTAACTGAACATAAACCCAGTGTGTCCAGCCACTGTTGTTAATCCAATTCCATGTGTTTTACTGGTTGTAGAAGATGATGGCGTTTCCATGGTTACTATGAACCCTCTGAACATCCAAATGGGTCATATTGGATGACCATGAAAAAAAGAACTGTATCTGACACAAATTATTTGCATGCATTGATAGAATTAGTGGATCAGAAGTTACTAAATATTTTACAGCAGTAGATGCTTTTATTTGCTGGTGTTTGTTTGGGTCAAACATGACTTTAGTGTTATGTTCACATTCTCAAATAAAGTATTTGAATCAACACTGATTCGACAGTAAAACCCATGGAGTTGGATCAATGACGGTGGAGGTTGATGCTTGTTTTTGTGTTCAGTTAATGATATATTTAACTGCAAAAGTCACTTTTTCTTCAGTTTTCCCTGTTTCTTATATAATAACCTTGAACCTTAATCTGAGCTTCTATGAACATTTACATAATCAGTGAATTGAATTTAGGAAAATTCATGATTTTCACTGAAAAAAATATAAAATACAGAGGATAACATTATTATAAATGGTGATTAATCACTTAGGAAGGTTGAATATGGAAAAAAAAAAATTTAAACTTCCACAAAAGTATCACAGGGTCTTTATGCGTTAAAGGTTCTTTATTAAATGAAAGTTTGGGGTTTTTTGGGGGTTTTTTTATTTCTTCAAACTGTCAAATAAAAAATTCAGAAGCATCAAATATCCATTTAGGACCCTTGCATCTGTGGAATTTCCCTTGAAGAATGAGTAACAGTGGTTAAAGGTTTCATGTAGGTCTGTTCAGGTGATTGACTATTCATTAACTCTTCATTCCAGGTGTAAACTCATGCCTTAACGTGTCTCTTTCTGCAGGAACACGGCGACCAGGGCCAAGGTGGTGGAGGACTGGTCCCGGGATGGCGGCGTCTTGCTGATGGGATACGAGATGTACCGCCTCCTGTCACTGAAGAAGAGCTTTGTAGCCGGGAAGAAGAAGAAGAGCAAGAAAACCACAAGTCCGGTCGTCATCGATCTGGACGAAGAGGACCGGCAGCAGGAACTATTGAAAGGTGGGATGAAGGAAGAGGAGGGGAACGTCTGAAAATTAATAATTGGCAGGCACTGGAATGAGTTATCGAGATGTTCTCGTATCGTACCTTCAGGTATCGAGAGAGCCCTGGCCCGACCCGGTCCGGACGTGGTGATCTGCGATGAAGGCCACCGCATCAAAAACTGCCACGCCAGCACATCCCAGGCCCTGAAGAATATCCGGACCCGACGCAGAGTGGTTCTGACCGGGTACCCACTCCAGAACAACCTGATTGAGTACTGGTGCATGGTCGACTTCGTCCGGCCCGACTTCCTAGGTACAAAGACCCATGATCATTGTTCCTATCAACAGTGGGGTGCCACAGGGTTCTATACTAGGTCCCTTCTTATTTATAGTGATGATTTGTGTGGACGTTAGCCAGATGCTAATTTGCACTTTTATACTGATGACACCATTATTTACAGCTGTGGATCAACTCTTGTTCATGACCACTGAATCCCTGCACAAACAAATCTCATTGGTATTTTTCCTGGTTAAGTAAAGGTTAATAAAACTTACTAGTGGGAAGGAAAACTAAAACCTTGGCACCAAGTGGTTCTGACCAGGTAACCACTCCAGAACAACCTGATCGAGTACTGGTGCATGGTTGATTTTGTCCAGTCTGACTTCCTGTGTACAAAGACTCATTAACTTTGTTACTCTCCACAGTGGGGTGCCACAGGGTTCCTTATTAGGCCCCATCTTATTTCTTATTCATATTAATGATTTGAGGGGACATTTGCCAGATGCTAATTTGCACTTTTTTGCTGATGACACATTTGTTTACGGCTGTGGATCAACTCTCTTTCAAGCCGGTGAATCCCTGCAGAGACAAATTTCAGTTTGCATTTTATCAAAAAGGTTAATTAAGGAAAACTAAAACCATCTGCCAGGCAATCTGCCTTCAGCGGTGCTTCAACCTGAGTGTGCCGGATGTGTTTCAGGTACACGTCAGGAGTTCAGTAACATGTTCGAGCGTCCGATTCTGAATGGGCAGTGTGTGGACAGTACGCCACAGGACATCCAGCTGATGAGGTACAGGAGCCACGTCCTGCACAGTCTGCTGGAGGGATTCGTACAGCGGTGAGACGCCAACACTCACATCAGTTACACTCGATAACAACAGATAATATGTCTGCTGTTCTGTGACGCTGAAGGAAAAATGTGGAGGATGATTCAGAACTTAAAGAAAACCACAGTGTAGGAGACAAAACACAAAATACTGTTAAATACCATCCTATGATACGATGCGATAAGATATAACACATGAAAACGTATGATGCAATAACATACAATAACATACAATATGATAAGATATGAAAACATAACATACGATGCAATATAAGATATAGAAACATGATAAAATATGAAAACATAAGATACGATAACATATGATATAAGATGCGATAACCTATGATACAATAACATGTGATATGATGCAATAGCATATGATAAGACACGCTAAGGCTTTATTGATCCCCCCTTGGGGAAATTGCAGCATTCACAGCATCAAAAATACCACAAATAAAGTGCAGAAACATTCAAGAGTGAAACAAGAATCTGTTAAGTTCTAACTAGAAAACAGGGATTTTGATGAAGAGTAACAGAAACATCCTTAAATATAAAAATACAAAAAATGACTAATAATATTGTCTTTTATCTCCAGTCAAATTTGGCTGATATCTGACTCCTTCAGTTTGAACTGAATCTGTAAATACTGAAGCAGCGGCTGTTTCCTGGTCTGTGTTCCTGGTTTTAACATGAATCCTTGTTTTCCAGACGAGGTCACGACGTCCTGAAGGACCAGCTGCCCTCCAAGGAGGAACATGTGATCCTGGTGCGTCTGTCTCCCCTGCAGAGGGCGCTCTACACTGAGTTCATGAACCGCTTCAGAGAGGCAGGAAACAGCGGCTGGTTGAGTCTGAACCCGCTGAAGGCCTTCTGCGTCTGCTGCAAGGTGAGCAGGTTCACCCCAACATGGGAAAACAGTCTGCGTTTAAATGAAAATAGTCAGTCTGAAGGCAAATATGAAGATCACAATTAGTTCACTTTCAGCCTTTCAGATTTGGTTCTTTATCAGGATGTTTTTTTTGCCTAGTTTTCTGCAATATTGTAAATCAGGTTACATCCTCAATATATCTCCAAGTTTAAATAAAGGTTAAATAAATAAATAAATAAAATAAAAAATCTGGGGTTTACACACAAAGGCCAAATACGGAGCCTGTTAGCCCCGCCCACCATCAACACATTAGCATTCATTGAAGGACTTTGAAAACAGTCCGCACACATCTGGGTTTGTTTGGTCATAAGAACCGAATGGATTTGGAGCAAATTGCTTCTTTTGTGGAGGAGGAACTGCCTGTAAGAGGTCGGCTGCTGAGTTATCAGTGACGTCAGAGCTACAACTGAAAACTCTATCATCAACACTTCTGACTTTTGATCGCACTATTGTGAATTTATTTTCAAAATATTATGACTTTAATCTCATAAAAGTACAATGTTATTTTTGTTAAATTACAAGTTTTTTTTAAATTATTTTATTCTCACAATATTGCGACTTTCGTAGTGACATGTTTTTATTTCTCTTATGTAATACACTGTTGTACAGCTTTATCAGACTGATTACTTCATTAATCTCAGTCAAAACTGTGTTTATTGATGTTTGAAGTAATTTTATTATGTTAGCCTTGTTCTTTTTTTTTTTTTTTTTTTTTTCACATCGCTGATATTCTCCTCGTCCTTCAGATCTGGAACCATCCTGATGTTCTGTACGAGGCGTTGCAGAAGGAGAACCTAGCCAGTGAACAGGACCTGGACCTGGACGACATCACCTCCAGCAGATGCGCCTCCTCGGCCAATCAGAAGCCTAAACCTCTGGAGAACCCTAACCCCATTGGTGGACTGAGTCTGAACCAGCTGCAGGAGAAAGCCAATCAGGTCATCACCTACGAATGGGTGCGTAGATCCCAAACGGCCTGGACGCTCTAATACCAGCCGACAACACAGTGGACACTTATGCACATATGCATATATTTTTTCTAATGTTAATAATGTGTGCCTTCTTACGGTTATTTGTCATTATGCAAGTACAACGAAATAGAGGTAGAGTCTCCAGTTTAGTCCAAGAACACAAGGCAAAACAACAAAGACATTCTGATGAAAGGGTTAATATAAGGGTCTTTTTTTTTGCAGGCGAAGGACATCATGTGTGACTACAAACCTGGGATCCTGGAGAACTCTGCTAAGATGGTTCTGCTGTTTCATCTGATAGAAGAGAGCGTCCGTAAAGGAGACAAACTCCTGGTGTTCAGGTCAGAAAAGAAACCACGGCCGTTGAACAGAACTGTGCACGGCGTCAGGACCTGCTCTAATCCTCTGCTGTGGTTTTTGTTCTTGTAGTCAGAGTTTGTCCACACTGACGGTCATCGAGGATTTCCTGGCAAAGAGGCCGGTTCCTCCTTCACCCAACTCATCCAAACCGAACCAGAACTGGGTCCGAAACCTCAACTACTACAGTGAGTGACAGCTTTAAACCAACAACCTACTGGTTCTGTGTACTATTAAACTACTGACAGACATGCAGAGATCATGAAAAGTGTTTTCAAGCACACAAATAGTTGATTAATTTAATGTCAGAGGAGTCGAATCAGTTACAATCTGATCAGTGCTGCCACCTGCTGGTGTGTGTGTGGTACTGAATGCACTTTACATTTAGGGTTCAGAAGCTTTTGGGCAAAAATTTGCCTTTTTTAAAATTTTTAAATATATATTTTCTCCCTTTTCCTACATTTTTCTGATTTTTACTTTAGTTTCTGTTATTGCCTTAATCATTGAATTTCCCAAAATTAGTAAAATGAGCAGCAAATCCGTATAAAAATCACCTTTATTTTCCATTTATTTGTAACCACATACAAGGAACTATTTGACAGTAGGTGTTATCTGTCGAGTAAATTATAAATAAAAGATATGATAAAAATGTAAAATAATGAAAAAGGAACTATGTACATGAAGGCACATTAACAACTTCTGTAATAAGAAACAAAAAAGTATGTAATAAGAGAAAAACAAGATGAAAATGTGTAAAAAGGAGATAAATGATGTACAATTTAAAAACGGATAAAATAACATACAGGAGCAAAAAGATGAAAAAACCATGACAGAAACAAGGTAGAAGATGCAAATAAATATGTGTGGAGTTAAATACAGTCTTAATCTTACATTTACAGCAAACGTTGATTTCTGATTAGTTTATCTCAATGGAAAAGTGTTTTTTTCTTTAGTAGTAATAATTACTCACATTTCTTTTATATATTTATATCTTGTCTAGTACATATTGTATAAATTGCTGTTCTAATTGTGTATTCATCTGTATATTTGGTATATATTTTGACCTTTTATGTACATAATGTGTATGGGTTCTTCTATTAAACTGGTCTCAAAACAGGACAGAGGGTTAAACATTCAAACCAGATGGAGACGAATGTTCTGAAGCAGGTTTAAAGAACTTTGGGTCTATTTAAAACAAATATTTACTGAGATAAAAGAAACTCATTTTATATTATTTTACATTATTTTTATATACAAAAATCCCCATGTAACACAGTCAAAAGGACACAGAAATTACTCCCTACTATTTTTTTATTATCTCTTCATTCTGTCACAGGTGCATTTTGGGAATTGTTGTAAATATTCAAGGCAGGGAGTTTGACAAAAATGGCCGCTGTTGCAAAATCACTGTTGATTTATTAGTGTTTAAATGTTCAGGTTCTGTATGTAACGCCAGTGGACACGATGGGTTCCACACCAAACCCACATGTGTGGATTAGAAAAACCACTGGGATCCACACATTTAACACAGTGTCTGTATTTAGAGTCTATAGAAGAGCATTTACACACGTTTACACATCTAATGCACTGACACCTACACACATTTCATGTCCATATTTGGGTCTAATGTTTAGACCCAATATTTAATTATAAATTCATTAATTATGGGATGGATCATTTATCTGAGGTCATCATTGGGTCCATCCTGGGGTAAATCTGTCTGCATTTACCTTTTATTTTTGGGTCTAAACAGATGGAACAGTGTCAGATACTGAAATAAACCATTTTCATAGAAACACCCATATACTGTTGTTGTGTTGACCATTCGTTTTTTTTCCTACTCCTGTTTGTTAGACTTAAATGCAGCACCTGTAACGCACAATAATATCCCCTGGGGTTAATAAAGTGTTCTGGTTCTGGTTGTGTCTTTCAGGACTGGATGGAAGTACGACGGCCTCAGAGCGAGAACGGCTCATTAACCAGTTCAACGACCCCTCCAACACCTCAGCCTGGGTCTTCCTGTTGTCCACCAGGTAATGCAAACACACCAGAACCACACAATACTACCAGTGCAGAGTCAGAACCATGAACCCGTCTGATGGTTCCTGTCTGGTTCCCTTCTCAGGGCCGGGTGTCTGGGCGTCAACCTGATCGGAGCCAATCGTGTGGTAGTGTTCGACGCCTCGTGGAACCCGTGTCATGACGCTCAGGCGGTTTGTCGAGTGTATCGCTATGGACAGAGGAAGCCATGTCACATCTACAGGCTGGTGTGTGACTTCACCCTGGAGAAGAAGATCTACGACCGGCAGATCTCCAAACAGGGAATGTCAGGTGGGTCAAACCTGAGGAGATGGAGTAGATCAGTGGTTTCCAAATCCAGTCCTTGTGGCCCAGTGTCCTGCACGTTTTAGATATTTCTCTCTTCCATCACACCTGGAAGCCATTACATTGTTATCTGGCTTCTGCTGAGCTGAGCATTAATTGAGTCAGGTGTGCTGGAAGAGGGACAGATCTAAAACATGCAGGACACTGGGCCACAAGGACTGGAATTGAGAACCACTGG
>JAQQZY010000027.1:2031227-2041240 GCA_030068375.1 Ostorhinchus rueppellii | reverse complement strand
CCTTAAGTAGCTGGGATAGGCTCCATGTGACCCTAGTGAGGATAAAGCGGGTATAGAAGATGAATGAATGAATAAATTACTTATAACTCGACATAAACACTGTCCAAGTTGAGACCAGTGTATTCCATTCACGGTAAATATGGTTTAAAGAGCATGTTTTGTGTGTATATAAAATACAAAATGGGACCCAAAACACTAAAATTCATCAAAAGGAATCCTGTTAGAGATAGATCAATCCATGAAACAGTTAAAAAATAAGCCATATATAAATTATGTGGTTTAATCAGAGTCATGTGAAGTGGAACTGGTGTCTGTATTGGACTGGATCAGCTGTTTTTTTCTGTGAACAAACGTCCGTCCTTCAGGATGATGAAAAACACTAACATCTGAACCCGTGTCGTGTTTGTCTTTGTCGGTTTCAGGGACGTACATCAGGACATCCGACGGTCGGATCTTCGCCATCAGAGCAGCAAACAAGGCCAAGGCGGCGGATGAAAGCACAACAGCGCCCCCCAAAGGTAGGAGCAGCCCGAACTGAATCAGGAAAAACCTGCAGAGAGGGTTTGGTGAAAAAACTGGTGAAACCCACATCATGTTTATAGGAAAGTTACAGTTTTTATGTAATTTTGATAATTGGTGTTAAATCATCTACTTCAGATTCTGTTGGATGAGCTGATTCACGGTCAGGCCATTTTAGAACATGTCATGTGTTTTTAATCATGTCCTCTTGAAACCCAGTAAGTGAAAGGTTTAGCCTTTTCACATTAAACATTTGTCTCAATTGAAAACAGAATAATGGAACACTTTTTGCAGATACATTTTATTTCTATATTTTATGTAATATGCTGTGTTCAGTGGACAGTGTTGTTTTGGGGTTTTTTTTAGTAAAAATGCATTATTGGTTCTCCCATGGATATTTAAGTCAAACCACTTTCTGTTCTTACTTTATACTAATCATTTCTGTCACCGACGACACAAAGTCCACACAGATGTTAAACTCACTTTGAATGTTTGTTGTTACTGATTAAATACCAGGACACGATGGATCCAAATCTGTGTTTTGAACCTTCAGGTTAATATAATTGACTGTGTTTCGTTCATGTTAAGTCTGATCCTGGTCCTAAACCCTGTTGGTTGTTTGTCTCCAGAACCCCAGGCCCCCCCTGAGGATGTCCCGTCCAACGACAGTAGTGGTTGTTTGTCACCAGACAGGAAGCAGCCGGTACCGTCCAAACCCATGCCCCGCCCCGTGTCCCCCGACAGCCCTGAGATCATCAACGAGCTGCAGCGCTACACCGGAGGAGGGTCCGGATCAGGTCTGCCTTCAGGACCCGGAGTCCAGACTGAGAGGGCGCCAGAGAGCAGTGGAAGCAGCAAACCGGTCCAGACCAAGAACGGAACCAGCGGGACCGGAAACATGAGCCACCGCGATGTGATCCAGCCCAACATGGACGCCATGGCGGCCCAGGACCTGAGAACTGGGTCCAAACGCAAGGCCTCCACCCCGACCCAGGAGGAGCGGCCTGGGAAGCAGGCAGCGGCGGGGCAGCACTCTGCGCCGCTGACCTCCCAGAATTTCCCCTTCGGCGGTGGCTACGGCCTCCCCCCTCTGGGCCTGAACCCGGCCATGCTGGGACACCCCCTCTACAGCTCGCCTTATTTCCAGACGCCCCAGATGGGAGACCCGGGATACATGTACCCAGACCTGTTTGGCTCCGCCTCCACCTCCTCCACCACTGCCACGGCATCCTCCTCGTCCCCGCCATCGTCCTCCGTGTCCGGGCCCCTCCCTCCGTTCATGCTGAGGCCCGGCATGGCGGGGCTGCTCCCCCCGGGCTTCCCCCTGTCCTACCCCCAGTCCCTGGCCAGCCTCTACACCGGCTCCATGCTTCCAGGCGGACTCCCCGGTCCGGCCGCCACCCCCGGTCCGGCTGGCGCCAGCTTCCTGTCCCAGTACCCCTCCACCGCTGCCTCCTCCTCCTCCTCCTCCTCCCCTTCCTCCTTCTCCTCGTCTGCTCGGTCCGAGGGCCACCACCGGGGCCCGGTTCTGGTCAACGGCGGGAACGTGAGCAGCTCCGGCAGCTCCGACGACGATGACGATGACGACGTGATCGAGGTCAGAGGGCAGTGACTGACCTGAGACCTGAACCGGATCGACTTCAACAAACAGGCACGAGGTTCTGTTCAGCAGGATTCAGCCACGAGGGAAAAGGATGAAACATGAAAGACTGAGCCCCTGTTAATGTTTTAGAGATTCTGGATCTGGACCAGACTCATCAGAATGGAAGAGGAAGGCAAACCCCAGGACTTTGGGCTTCCACGTTTATGTCCGATACTGGCATTGAAATCCTAATCACTGGACTTTTACTGCTGAGTGTGGGCCTGCAGTGACCACAGACGGCCACTAGTTGTGCTGTTGAGATTCTAGTTCTGCAGCTTTGCTAAATGTCAAGACTTTTGCTTTTTCAGCTCATTAAAAAAGCCGTAGTGGGGTGGACATGCTTATATATTAAAAAAAAAAGGTTTGACATTGAAGTTAGCTGGTAGCAACAGTCGTTAAATATCAGTAACTTAAATGGTATCGTTTGTCATTTGTCAAATATTGCTACTGAATATTTCTAAGAACAGTTAAAAGATCAAGTAGAAGTTTAGAAAGCATTGTGATTGAACTTAATAATTCACTGCCAGGACAGGGGTAATGTACGCTTAGTTTTCTCTTGAAGAAAAAAAAAAACAAAAAAAAAACATGGGATCATCTTGAAATAAGTGGTTGAGGCCCGAGGAATTAAGTAAAAACCGAACCTTAAAACTCATACAACAGAATGTACGCTTAATCGGATGCCTTTAAACCAGGCCTTTTGACAAGACTCCTCCTATTTAGGCAACAGAAGTGGGAAGATCTGGTTTTGTTTTTGCTTTTTTTTATATTTGTGATCTTTTAAGAAAATCATTGCCTAAAAAACAGCCAGGTTTAATGAAAAAAACAACAAAAAAAAAACGAGGAAAACTGTGTTTCAGTGAGGTGTCCTCCTTGTAGCGGAGAAACAACCAACAGAAGATGCCTTTTTGCCTCCGTCTTTCTGAATGTGAACTGTGAGAGGAGACGTCAACTCACCACAGTCTTACTGTAGCCTAGAGAAAAATGATGCAACACTCACTCAAGCCTATATCTGTATCTGTCCAAGCTCCACCCCCTGAGGACTTGACCCCGCCCCCACCCTGAGACCGTTCGGTTCAGCTCGTGTCGTTACCGTGTTCGTACCTGTGTGTTGTGTTTTTAAGGTTAAAAAATAGTAAAAAGAGTAACCGTGGGTTTGGTTCAGAGACAGGTTGACTTCTGCTGTTTTTTCTTTCTGTTTCATCCCATTTTGAGGGAAAAAAAGGATGATTGTGAAACCAAATCCCTTTATTTTATTTTGTTTTGTTTTGGAGAAATGCTGTAGCTTTGCCAAAAAAAAAAACAACACTTATATTTGGACTGAAGTTGAATCGCTGCCAAACAAAAGAAAAGCATCACATTAATAAATGGAAAGTTTATCTTTAGAAGCAAATATTTTCATTTGATAATGTCAGGACACAGTTTTTCATATTTTCAACTTTCATGATTTTCTTTTCAAAGGAAAAAGTGATCCTGCTGTAATATAAGATTTGTTTTACAGAGCAAGGCACTGTTCTCACGTTATAACGACAAATATTCATTTTGTATCCAGATACTTTCACAAAACATCATATTTTTGATATTGTAACACGATTTTCATGGTTAAAAATGTGACTTTTCACTTTACGACTTACTGATCATTTTTTTATGTTTGGAAAATTTTTTACATAACGAGATTCACATTATCAAAAGAGGATTTCCAATGTTATGAGACATTTTTGATGTTCTAACAGGGCACTATCAGATGCCTTTCACATCATTATTTCACATGATTTTTTATGTAAAGTATTTTCATGTTACAGCATGATTTTTACTTCACCACTGGGTGGAAAAATATATTTTTCACTTTATATTTTTTACATTATGCATGATTGTCAGATTAAAAATATATTTTCCACATTATAAAATAATATTTTTTGATATTTCACATTATGACATTATTTTCATGTTAAAATTATTTCAAACAAGATAGTCACATATTTTCACGATACAACATAATTTTCATGTTTTCACCAAATAACGCTAATTTTCACACAAACGTTTCATGTTAGATAAGAATTTTTATTCTAAAATCTTCTGTGTATCTCATGTAAACATGAAACAGTTCCTCCTATATCAAGATAATTCAGTTTTGTTACAATTTAAAGGCTCTTGTTATAACGTGAAAATATGCTGTTTTAAGTGTGGGTTTTTAAATGATGTGATTTAGTTTCTTCTGTCCGGCAGCGATGCATCATCCACCTGCAGAGATTTTACAGAGTATCTTCATCTGTAGATGAACCGTATTGAACATTGATCAAACATATCTCTGTTGGTGGATTATGCAAATTACAGAAAAGGCTTGGGGCAACTGGAAAAAAATAATGTCCTATATATATATTTTTTATTATTATTATTATTATTTTGAAAAAAAGTCAGAATTCTCAGAAAAAATTCTGAATTCTGACTTTTTTTCTGATTTAAAAAAAAAAAAAAAAAGAGAGAGAGAGATCCAATACATATTTTTTATTATTCTGAGGAAAAAAGTCAGAATTCTAAGAAAACTGTCAATTCTAAGAAAAGTCAGAATTCTGACTTTCTGAATTAAAAAAAGAATACTGGACCTTAATTTTGCTTTTTTCCAGCGGCCCTAGTCCTCTTCCCTACCAAATAAATCCTGAAAATGAAAACGGATAGAAATGCACACGTGCATCAGTGTCCTCCAGCTCAGAGTTCAGTTCGTCTCCACAGACCAAATATCAAGTTGACGGCGTCCACAGTTGAGACGTACATATCTGTTCCTGTGTTCACACTGTACGCTGTACTACACTGTAAAAAATATCAAAGATAAAACACCTGAAAACTGGGAAACCTCGACCAAAAACCCCAGACCCACCTGAACAATCCTCGTTCTGCTGTTCCATTGATCCACAACGTAGAAAACTACAAAAAACACCCACAACCTCCTGTTCTCCTCTTCCACATTTTTTGTTCATCATACTGCTAGTTTACTTATTTTGTTTCCTCTTTTTACAATGTTTGAATTTACCAAATTAATTTATTTATAACGGTTCATATTTATTCATTTGTATTTTTATTTTTGTACAATTTTTGGTTGTTTTCTGTCAGTCTGATGACCTTTTCTTTCACTTGTTTGTAAAAATGTTCTTGTTACTCTTCTTGTTACAGGTGGGAAAGGCTCCAGATTCGTGATTTTTTTTTTTTTTTGTGTGTGTGTGTGTGTGTGTGTGTGTGTGTGTTTTTCGTGATGATCTGCTGATCAGACCCAACACATGTGACCGCCTTCACAACATGTGGACCAATCAGACACCATATCGGGTTTACAGATGTACTTCTCTGTATCCACGAGCGCCCATTTCATCATTTAATTTGTGAAATCTGGACGTAACTGAATCATCTTCCTCTTTGCATGTAGCTGAAGGTCAGTCACAGGTCAAAGGTCAGAGGTCAAGGCAGTTCAACCACTCAGACGCTGACGTTTCCTCCTCTTTATTGTTTCCATATCGTCTGAAATGTCCATGACTTTTTTTGTTGATCGTCAGCTCAGCCTTTTTCCGTGCTGACCGACTGCTCTATTATTTCACAGCTTTCTACTTGAATTTACATATATTTATTTACATGAATCGAAGCGGGCCAGGCCGAGCCAAACCGGGCCGAGTCGAGCCAGGCTGCCTGTCTGAATTCCATTGAATCCCAGGAGAGCGTTCACGCTACCGTCTCTGAGGAGCGGCGCTAATCGAAGCCCGTCGTGTAGTTTATTGTTGGATGATGTCTCTGATCTTACGTTTAGATCCTCTTTTGTTTTTTGAAGTTTGTAAATAAAGACAAACATGTTCTAAATGGTACTTTTTCCACTTTCTTTACCTTCATAGCTGTCCTTCCAGACCTTTACTCCAAGTATATTTGTGGTAACATTTCCTAAGTGATTCATCAAGACAAGTTTATTTGTACAACACATTTCATGTACAGGACAATTCAAAGTGCTTTAGATAAAACATAAAAACATCACAGGAGAGGCATAAAAAGAGAAGTTTAAAGTAGAAAAATATTAAAAACATTTCAAAAAACCTTAATATTCGTTTCATCTTCTGAACGCACTTTATCCTCACTAGGGTCACCTGGAGCCTATCCCAGCTACTTGAGGGTGAAGGGGGGGTTTGTTCTCTAGGTCATCACAGGCTGAACATATACATGCACTCACATTCACACCTATGAGCAAGTCAGATGAACCCATTAACCTATCAGTCCATGTGTTGTATGTGGTGGGAGGAGCAAAAACATTAGCATTCAAATCTAAATTTAAATGGACATTAAAATCAAAAGCAACAAAATGTGATTTAAAATACATTATTTACTCAATAAAAACCCAGCAAAGAAATTTATACTTTCTATTTACTTAAAAACTAGAAGCCTGAACTGTTTTGCCTGTCAATTTTTTAAATACATTTTTCAGTGATAATCAAGTATTTTCCTGTATTTATACATTATATAATTCAAATCATCAAAACCTTCCATTCACTTACAAAATAGAGGATTTTTTTAGCCTGACTGTGCAAAAAACCTCCTTCAAATAAAGGTTCCAAACCTTCTACACCTGAGATAAATTCCTGGTACTGGAACCACAAATTTCTTCATGAAATTACAAAATAAAGCTGTGAACTGGTTCTTTTAGCTGCAAGCAGAATGTCAGATCTACTCCCCACATTTAATTGTGCGTTTTGTAATAATGTGACAAAAGTCCATCTTTGATTTCCATTGTTCCAACCTCTGCGTTATCACCTCTGGATGAAATCAAACTGAGAACTTTATCCTGTCAATAAATGATACCTGCAGGAGTTTGGACCATATTAACAGAGCTATGGAAAGACACAGACTTTAAACAATGAGTTTTAGGAAGCTAGTAATCAAATTATGGAAGACAAATGCAACAAATATTTGGACTTTTTTTGTGTCCTAAATACAACAATTCCATCATAAAATCACCTGGCTCTAGTGAGCTTCTATGTGAATATAAATGTACAGTTTTAAAGTTTGATTCAAAAATCGGTGAAATGTTGTTTTGCAGTGGCCTACAGTAACTGACTTTTTTTCTTTCTTTTTTTTTAAACTTTACTTGCATACACTCCTGATCAAAGTCTTAAGAACATTTGAGAAATTGCAAGAATTTACATTTTGCACTGTTGGAACTTACGAAGGTTCCAATTTGAGTTTGACAATGCAAAAAGAAGAAATGGGAGTGAGACCAAAAACATTTTCACTCAGCAATTTGTTGAAAACAATTAAACTGAAACAGGCTGTTCATCAGCCAATCAAAAGTTTAATATCACAGTCTTTAAAAGACAAAATCTGCACCAAAATCTGGCTTCAATAGCAGTTTTTGTCAGGTGTTCACACTGATTGATTAGGAGTGTGTATATAATTGTAAATACTTATTTATGTTTACTTTTTATAAGTATACACATAAATAAGTGTTTCTGTTTCTATTCTATTATTTTTTATATATTTTATTTAGTTTTGGAATTTCTTTTTGCTTCCTACTGAACAAATAAAGGCATTTATTTCTACCTGGTTGAGGTTGCTTTTGTTTTCCGGACTCTGCTTCCCAGCATGCCTTGGTGCCGTGCCGTTGCGTGACTCGACGTTTTTTCCGTGCCTGCTGATGACGGTGGCAGACGGCGCAGGTCAGTCCAGTCCGCTGTTCCCGGAGGAGGAGTGCCTGCTGCGATAATACCATTTTCTACGGGGACTAGCGCTTAATATCCGGAAGAACAAGAACCTAAACGGCACAGTGGGAGTTCGTTTCGACGGCCCGTGGACTGGTGGTGAATTAAAACTGCTTCAAAACGGGCTCAACATTGTTTTGGAGGCCTGTTGCTAGCTCCGGGAAATCCTCGGGCTAGCTTAGGAGACACCGGGCCGGAACAGCGCAGAGGACCGGAATTGGAGCTCCGGGAATGAATTCATCGATCAGGTTTTATTAATCAGCTGATTTAGCTAACAAGAAAACAAACACGCAACATTTATAACCTTTTTATAGGTAAACCAGTGACTTATAGTTTGACAGGTAGCTAACATTAGCACCCCTGTGTTTACAAGCTAACTCCGCCAAGATTGTGTGCAGAAGTTGGCACTTGGATGTATTTGTTTCAGTTTGGGATTTGCATTTTGGCTGCCTGTTAGCCGGGGCTGATTTGTAAGCCTCTTGTGCTCCTGTCTGCGACGACTGAAGGTCGCGGGCAAGGCAGTCCGATCAGAAGGTCTCCCGGGCTAAGGTTATCACAGCCTCGGGCTTATCTGCTGCAGCCCAAAGTTTGTTCCCTTGTTGGACTGGAAGACACAGGCCAGCAGCTGGTTTTTCCACCGCCTTTAACCCATGAATGTTACAGACTAGCTTAGAAAAGTCTGAAGCATAGAGTGACAGGTGGTTTTTCTGGAGTAGATTTAATGGACCAATATCCGGGAAAAATAGGACAGAGTCAGAAATGAACAACTGACTTTCATTAGAAACTGTAGTGGAACTGGCCCCGGGTGGAAAGAATCTATACCTTCATGAATAAACACACCTGTGTCACTAAACATCAGACTGGAAAATAATAAGGATATTAACATTTGCTATTCTCCCTTAAAGTCAGTTATTCCAGTTCAGAAGTACAGTTCTGCTGATAGTCCAGTTTTATCTGTAGCTTTTACTTCATTCAAACCTTTCACTCTCAAACCTAAGCAGCAGGATTTGTGTTTCACAGAGTCCCGGATGAAGGCTGTCAGAGAACTGATGCTGTCAGGACGTGCAGGGGTAGTTTGGCATTGTTAATCTCACACCGGAGTCCATCCACCGCTGCAGCAGAACCAGCCAGTTTGCCCTTTTATTCTCTTGAGCTGTCTTTGCTCAAGACCAAAGTACCATGAATCGTTACCTTCCCGTGGCCAGACAGCACTTCCTGGCTGCTCTGGCCAGCACCAGTGTGGTGGTGAAGTCCATCAGCGCTGTGGTGGTCCTCCTCTACCTGCTGTCCTGGGCCGTCAACACCCCGTATGCACTCGGGGTCACCCCAGGCTACCTGTTCCCTCCTAACTTCTGGGTTTGGACTCTAGTGACCCATGGTGTGGTGGAGCAGCATGTGTGGGGCGTGGCGGCCAATGTGGGGACAGTTATGGCCTGTGGACGCCTCCTGGAGCCTCTGTGGGGTGCTCTGGAGCTCCTGATCTTTTTCGCAGTGGTTAATGTGTCGGCAGGTCTGCTCGCAGGACTCTCCTACCTCCTCACCTACGTGACTACATTTGACCTGCACTTGCTGTTTAGTGTACGCATCCACGGAGTGGCGGCGTTCCTGGGAGGCGTCCTGGTGGCGTTGAAGCAAACCATGGGGGACACAACTGTCCTCAGAGTGCCACAGGTGAGGACAAATACTTTAGAAACAAATGAATGACAGGAGACACAAATATGAGATGCACGTCCATCTCACTGAGCTGGAAACCTTCGGTTTGAAGCATGAAATAATTTAAAAAAGACAGAGTTTACATATTTACAATGACTTCAAAGCCCTTTGAGTGTGTACACAGGTGCAACACATGTGGAAAAGGAGATGGAAAAACAGTGGAAATGTCATCGGGTCCAAATCTACTATCACTAAATATGTGATCTACAGAGATGTTTTACTGTGAAATCATACTTTAACCAGAGAGTTCTTCATCACATTTGGTTATTTCCTCCTGTTATTTGTAGATTACAAACAAAAACAACCTTACCATCAAGTTCAGAACCAGGAAAACTAAAGTCCATTGATTCATTCATTTTCTATACCCGCTTTATCCTCACTAGGGTCACGGGGGTCGCATGGAGCCTATCCCAGCTACT
>JAQQZY010000027.1:2002472-2022735 GCA_030068375.1 Ostorhinchus rueppellii | reverse complement strand
CACATTCATTCATAAATACTTCATTAATCCTGAGGGACATTCCAGATTTCAACAGTCTCCTGCAAAATTACTGGTTGGATTCATTTCAAATTATTCATCTAGCTTCTGAGGATCAATGTTTAGAAAGTTCGATCACAGTTTTGAGAAATTTGTATGTTTTACTTTTTGATTTTTTTTTTTTAACTCATCAGCCATGTCTTTCATCATTATTTGTTGTTTTGTTTGTAGAACGCTCAGTAAGACTCAAATGTCTAATTCTAGTGTCGCTCCGCTGGTACCTGATGGGTTCATATAGACTGAAGTTCTTTTCCTTCCGTCTTCTTTCCAGACAACTGGCGCTCAAGGCACTGAACGAGCGTCTAAAGCGTGTGGAGGACCAGTCTGCGTGGCCCAGCATGGACGATGAGGAAGATGACGAAGACGACGAGGTCAGGACCGACACGCAGCCGCTCCTCCCCACCTCCGCCTCCTCTGCGCCGAGGCCGGGGGGTGGAGCCGTCGGCGCCTCCATGTCCTCATCCTCTTTGTCCCAGAGCAGCGCGGCGCCCTCTACAGGTGGAGCCACACACCCAGAGTCGAGCATCATCAGTTTCGAGGATGCGCCTTCGAGATCGTAACGGATGGTGCGTAAAGAGACTGGTGTTGTGATGGGAGCCACTGCGGGTGTACGAGTACGACTATATGAGTACCAGTATATGAGTACGAGTATACGAGTATGAATATACGAGTACCAGTATACAAGTGCGTTCAGTGTCAGTAAGTAGGCATACACTCGATATCACAAACACACACGCAGAACTTCACGTCCAGAGGATCGTGGACTGTACAGCGCTTTCACTACAGACTTGTCGGTTGTAACGCCTCATTTTCTGACCATGGGTGTCAAACATACGGCCCGTGGGCCAAAACCGGCCCACCAAAGCTTCCTGTCTGGCCCGCGGGGTGAACTGGGTGTCACACTGATTTCAGTTCAGGTTCTACATACGTCCAGTTTGACCTCAAATGGGTCGAACCAGTCAAAAAATATTATATTAACGGAAAATTATGGCAACTCCAAATTCCAAACTCTTGTATTTAATCAATATTCTGCCTGCTACTAAATGTCTTGTGCCTTTGTAGATCCACTGCAATCTGTAATGGAGATGTAGATGTACAGTGTATGGACAAAAGTATGTGGACATGTTGAATCCAGGTGTTTGTTTTCTAACGGGTCTGGGATCCAAAACAATAATGACTAATGTCAAAATATAGTTTATATTATGGGATAGATATCATTTCATTGGTTAGTTTGGTTTTAATTACCTTTGTTTCCAAAATGCCTGAGATGGTTTGGGCTTGATTTTGTTTTTTGGTATGTTTATTTTTGTTTATCCATGACTCTGATTTTAAATGTTCTTCCTCTAAATTTCTAAAATATTTTTCCTGCTCTGACTGTAAATAATCATTTCCAAACACATCTAACTATCTACTTTCTTCACATTAGACTGAGGAAGAAAACTCTCCCATTAAACTTTAAGGAAATACTGATGTTCATACGTCAGGTCCTCGTGAACAGGACAGCTGTAGACATGTGTCCCAATATTTATGTCCACATGGTTTAGAAATAAGTTGTGACACAATATTGTTAAAATTCCAATTTATTTTCCAGATGAAATGTCAGTTTTTTCACATTCATATTTTTTACAAAAGGATTTTCTTAATTTAATTTTACTGTTTCACAACAAAACAAACCCAACCCGGCACTTGTCGTCATTTATGGTTATTCTCTTTTTATTTTACCAGTTCGACCCATTTGTAATGAGACTGAGCTGAATGTGGAACCGGAAATGAAATGAGTTTGATGGACACTACTTCTTCTTCTTCTTTTCCTTCCTGTAAAGTCCAGAAAGCCTGTCTTTTCTGGACCTCGTCCCAGCGTGCAGAGCTCTGTCCACTGCTTCTGTGTCTCTGTCTTTATTAATAAATAAGGAAATGGGTGTCGACTCTTCTCTGTAAACGTCTTCAGAGCAGCCGTAGTCGCTCCGATTCTCAGACTCTGGAGGCGTCAGTTTTCGATCAGTAACTGAAGGATCGGTACTGACAGACTACACTATGAGACTTTTCTGGACCTGGACCTGGACCTTGACCGGCGTCTCGGTGGACCAGCAGGCTTCTTGTTTTTACCTGCAGTTTGTGGTTGAATTGAACAGTTGATACATTTCTTTTATTAGTAGATGAACACAAAACTGGGGCTGACACAGATCTGTTCAGTCTCCTCTGTTTTTGTTGTTACTTTTTTTGTTCTTCTAGTAAAAGAATCCAAATGTCCCCCAGAGAGACGGTTAGAAACATGCAGCACTTTTACAGATGAACCGCTAAAAAGCTGATTAACAACAGGTCGAAACTGTCATCACAATAAAAAAAAAAAAAAACAGTCAATGATGATCATGAAACGTGTCCCAGCGTCTGTTTCTGGTGTATTTATTTACCCGTAGATAGATTTGTTCTGCAGTCTGGAGAGGGCATCTCAAACACAAACATTCAAACTACAGGGGACAGATTAGAAACTGCTCAGACAGAGGACATGGACCAGTACTCCCAGCAGCTCACTGGTCATAGTTAAAACAGACTAGAAATAAATAGATTAAAAAAACAGATTAAAATGAATTAAAGTTATCATATCACTAAAAATGCCAAAACGAAACCTGTAAGAAACATGATATAATGATGCAAGGGACAATAGGTTTATATAAATAAGTTAAGACTACATTAAAATAAGACGCAACCCAAGAATTAAAACAAAAGGAAGTGCATCCAAGTTTATTTGGTGGTTAATTATCTATCTATCATCTAGACAAAAATGATGTAAAAGATGAGGTGATTCTGTGATTTTTTTTTTTATTTTTTATTTTTTTTAGCAAAAAACATGGTTAAGAAAGACGATTATTGGTGGTTTTAATTCTTATTTATGGTCCAAACATTTTAAAATGTTTGGAAAAAGGGTTAAAAAAAAAAACTATTAAGGAACAAATATTTTATGATGATATCAAAATATACATGTTCAGTGTGTTCAAGTATGATTTTACCTTAAAGAATCACAGGTTCAGAGTCAACACAGTACAGATACCACAGTAAAAATACATGCAGTGTTTTTTTTTACTGCAGTAGTGATTTGTTACTGTAGTAAAAGTACATGTAGTGATTCTTTACTGCAGTACAAGTACATATGGTCTTTTACTGGGTGTTTTGATGTTATTTTGTACTAAAACAGCTGTGGTGAAATACACTGCTGTAATATTGGTTTAGTTCCAGTTTCCAGGTGAACGGTGGTGAAACATCTGGACCCTGTAATCATCTGAGGTTTGATAAGAACCTGCATTAAAAGACAGCAATGAAGTCATAAAAGCAGGTCAAAAACAGTAAAACCTTATAAACAAATAAAACCTGGTGTGTATCACAGTAAATTAGAGGAAGGAGATTTTAATTATCAGTGAAATAAACCAGAGCACAGACGGGTTTATTTAAAGAGAAAACACTGGACAAACATGTGACTTCCTCATAGAAAATAGAAAATCAGATAATTATAATAATGACTGAACTTCAGCCTCATCTGGACTTAACTTTATTTACTTATTATTAAATAATAAGTACAATGAAGAAAAACGTATAAAAGTGAACAAAAAAAAGCAATAAACTAAATGTAAATTATAAAAAAGAATAAAATAAGCAACAAAATAAACCAAAGGGGCCAAAGCAATCATTGGAGTGAACAAAAATGAATAATAAATGAACAAAATATTAAGTAATACGAAGAAAATAAACGCAAGCAGAACAAAACTGAAGAAAAAATAATTAAATTGGCAACAAAAGAAAGAAACATAGCCAAAGTCATCAATAAAATGAACAAAATAAAAGAAAATGGGGAAAAGATAAGGAACAAGAGCAAAACAAGATGCAAACTGAACAAAATTGAAGAAAAAAATAAATAATTTGGCAAGAAATATAGAAAAATTAACAAAAATAAAGTTGTAGACACTTGATTTTTGGTTCATTCAATTATATATTTGAGTGAAAGAGTCAGTTTTCCATCACTTCTCAATTTTGATATAATAACCTTTGTATTTACGCTGAGCTTTTATGAACATCTACATGATCAGTGAATTAAATACATGATTTACACTGGGGAAAAATACAAAGGATAATATTACAATAAACGGTGATAAATCATGTGTTGCTACAACTAGCAAATGTGAACTAATGAGGAGAACTGGGTTAAATGAACATTCAGTGTTCAGTGAATGAAAGTCTAAATCTGAAGTCCTCATCTATAGATATATGGTCTCAGAGGAATAATAACTGGAATCTTTTAGTAATATTTACATTCCTGGAACTCTTTAAAATCCCCTTCAAAATCAGCCAATGCAGCTCATGAGTAATTTATTCGTAATTTAATCTCTACATTTTCCTCACAATAGGTTTAGGCTTAAAAATGTCAAAAAGCTCCTAATGTATTAGATATTCAGTTTACAGTCAAAGAAGAGGTAAGAAATCAGGACATTCACAATGTAGATGTTCTGTTTTAAACCTGTTATTACGTTTTACTTCTATATTTTATTTTATTTTACAGTATTAAACCATGGTATCTTATAAATCATAATAAAGTTGTGCGGTACCTAAAGTGTCCACCAGGTGGAGCAGTGAGATCAGAAAATACTTCAGTACCAGCTCCACATTCACTTGACCGGTCATTAAATGAAACAGATGTTTGAGCAGTGAAATGTCCCTTTTCTCAATTAAATCTGATTGTTTTGACTATTTTTGCTGCTGTTTTCATTCATTGCAGCTCCTCATGTTTAACTCCATTCGGTTTTACTGATATTATGTTAATTATAATACGGGAATATCTGAAGGTGCATCACAAATTC
Organism: Ostorhinchus rueppellii; assembly: GCA_030068375.1. Lineage (NCBI taxonomy): Eukaryota > Metazoa > Chordata > Actinopteri > Kurtiformes > Apogonidae > Ostorhinchus > Ostorhinchus rueppellii. The sequence continues at coordinate 2,017,831 of JAQQZY010000027.1, read as the reverse complement.
ACATCAAGATCTAAGAAATATTATCTGACAAATCTTCCAGGAACAAATGCGAGGTGATAGTGATGTGGAAAATCTTATTTTATAAAACTAGTTCATAAATAATTGGTACTTTAATCTACAAAAATGCATCCTACTGAGGGTTGAGACAAAAAAATAAGTCACAGATCATTAAGTATTTACTTAGATATGTGAAATTATTTTCCCATATTGTACTTTTCTTTAAAAAAAAACATTTTTTAAATGAAATACTGATTCACCCTCTTTCTTACCCTCTCACACTGTCTCAAACTACACGTACTGTTAATGTTAAAACTTTTAAAACTTAAAATTAGAAAATATTTGTCAGTTTTAGCTCAGATTCAGCAGTAGTGTGACAATATGATGTTGTATACTTAGTAGTACTTGTGAAAGTAATAGTTTTGTGTTTTTGGTCTCATTAGAAGGAAAAAAGAACCACAAAGAGGAAAATTGATTTAAGCATGCAGGAAAATGTAAATGTGTTGTCCTCATCTGCAGATGTAGGGTCTACAGAGGTGAAGTTAAGGAAAAATGTCTCCAGTTTGGCTTCAGTGCCTCCATCCATTTCTGATAAATGAGTGTAACAGTGAATAAACGCCTGTGTTCTACCAACAGGCCGTTAAATTAACTCTGGGTAAATGTCAGGTCTATAAATAGTGTGTTTTTTCCTCAGACCTTCTACATCACACATCTCCACTCAGTTTTAACACCAACCCAAACTCCAGCCCCGACGTGACCGCGCAGGCGTGGCTCTACTGCTCGTGGCCGCCACCCCTCCCCCTCCGCCGTGAACTCCAAACCCGGCGGCGCGCTCCCGACAGCTAATTCATTGTATGAGATTGAAGACGGAGGAAGCGGCTCAGCTCCGGCAAACAGCGAAAAACCCACCCGCTACGCACACAAACTGCAGGTAAACTACTTTTTTGAGACACGGTTTTGTTTTACAGTGTTGGTTCTGAACGTGTGGACGGTTTAACAGCGAAGGGGGTTATTTTTTAAAGTTATCCGGTGCTCCGAGAGGCCGTGTTACTGCCGCTACGAAGCTAGCATCCGTTAGCTAAGTTAGCCTTCCTCCGCAGACCCAAGCTAGCATCGGTTAGCTGAATTAGCCTTCCTCCGCTGACTGAAGCTAGCATCGTTAGCGACGTTAGTCTTCCTCCACCGACCCGAATACCAAGCCGCTTCCGCACTTGACACAGAGTTACACGGAGAGAAACTGCCCCGCTCTGTCCCGAGGCTCTCTCAACCCACCCCTCAGACTCTGGTCATGACTGCTGGCTCTCAGCAAAACTTAACCGAAGCGTCTTAATCCCCCCGTGTACTAGTCTAGACCGGCGGCCGAACAATGAGCCTCTTTCCCGGCTTGCCTCTGCTGACCAGCCGGGTCCGTACTTCGGAAACAGTTGGCTCCTTAACCTGGCACCTCGTCCCGGGTTATCACGGAGGTGTAATTTGTGTCCCCGGAGCCTGTCATGGTGGATGCGGGGCTAGGAGTGTACAGAGTGCGGGTGTGTTTAGTTTGGACCGGGGCCACCCACCCATTCTTCCACTGCGGACACACTGGCCATCTGTTGCCTGTGTGATGACGCCATCTTTCTGGTGACCCACCCAGTCAGAGCTGCCTTAAAAACAATGTTTGACTTCACACCACGAATCCACGGACACATCTACCAACGTCTATTCGACCAGGCTCCTATCTGTACAGACATTTCACACACCCACAGCTTCATTCTCCCAGTCAGTGGAGGATTCTTATAGTTTAATGGTTACACTGGTCTAGAAGTCAAACGCTTCTAGAATAAAAGTAGTGAAATTTTACCACGTGAGTCACTAATAAAGACAAATCCTGTCCTAAATGATCCAAGATGCAGTCAAAACGTGAAATTCGAGAATTAACAAGAGAATGTTTTAATTTCAAATGAATATTAGTGTCAGATCTACTTCAAACGCTGTCTGCACAGGACAATACATTCACTTTACAGGTTCTATTAGTGGAACATTTGTAAATCTATTGGATAAATAGACCTACATATATGTGTAATAACACTTTATCATATATCTTGAAAACATCAGCAAATCAGCACTTTGGTCATTTGTTTTCCAATTAAACTCATCAAATTATGTAACATTGAGCATATTTAATCTGAATGAAAAATTGTGAAGTGTAATTAAAGTCAGTTCTAGGTGTCAAAATGATAGTTCCAACTTTTCCATTATGGCACTTGCATTGCATATATTTAGGGTGTAATTTGTTCTTCCTCATCCTAGAGCAATTTCATGTCTCAGTTTTCTGTTGTTTTACTTAATTTTACCTAGTTTGATGCAACATTTTATCACTAATTATTTTGATAGTACACCTAGATTATGTTATGATGAGAAGAACATATATCATGTTTGGTATTTTCATTTGTAGGTGTGTGTGTTTTAAACTGGAGGGAAATTGCAATTAGACATTTATCACAATAATGACAGCATTTAGTAACATGGAAACATTTGTGATGGCGTTTTTGACCATTTTGCCAACTATAATTAAAAGCAGAAATCTTATTTCAAAATATCTGCAGCTTTGGTTGTACTAATGTAACTAAACTTCAGATTTTCAGTACTTTCTCTTTTTTTTTTTTTTATGCGTACCTGTTCTAAAAATGTAGATTATCCTTATTCACTCTGAATAATGAACTATTTACCTGCACATAGGGCTGATTAATTACTCAAAAATCTTAACTTGGTGAAAGTTTTTATCAGTTTATCTAGTTGATTATCATGATTAATGTGAAATAATTATTCATCAGGAAATGAAATGTCACATTCTTGGTCCTGAACTGTTCAAAATGTACTAATCGGATACTAAAATCTAACTTGTATCAGTCCGGTGTTTTTTTTTCTGTAATGATTCTGTCACAGACATTCTGTTGCTTAGCTGTTAAAACGTCGCAACATGAACCCAAATAGACTGGAAACCAAACGTATCTTCATGTCGACTCCATCTAACAGGCATTTTGGTGTTAAATGTTTAAAAGTGTACACTACAGAGTGTTTTGGAAGGTAATTATTGCTGTGGACTGTGAGTTATTGGGCTTCATCAGAAGGAGCTGACTGATAGATGTATTTTGGCTGATTTGACAGTTTATTATCTGTATAGACATCTTCAGCAGCTCCAGCATGTTATGTTTCCTGGTTTGTTTGTTTTTTTTATTAAACTGGATGGGATTTTAAAAAAAGCTTTGAAGAAGGATTAAATTCAGTAAAAGACATGACAGTTCCCTCTGCGGCGGCTGAGCTGCATTTACAAACTGTTAAAACCTAAACCATATCCTGTCCTCCAACACAACACAGGAAGTTAAATTTAATCCAACTGCTAATCTCATGATTGTAGGTTTGTGTCCAAATGCAGGTTAAACAGAGGCTGGACTCTGGTTTGTGGTCAGTTACAACACTTTTCTCACTATATTATCCATAATTATCAACCCTTATTGTGCTCTTATTTTTCTAGAGGTTAGTGCTAAATAGGTGGTTCAGTTTTTACAGCTTACATTTTTATTGTTTCTTTATTTTGCTTTTAACACATGGAATGACAGTGGGTTTGAAAGTGTTGGTTTGGTCCAATATGGTGGGTCTTGTAACCCAACCATTTCCTTTATTTGACTAAATTCAGCCTCTTCCTTCAGTCTTTCCGTTCTCATCTGTCTCTGAGGTGTTTTCATTTTTCACGGTCTGATACACTTTATCATCTGTTTTGTGGTAAATCTGTTCACAAAACATTTATAAGTGCGACGGAAGGGTTGTAAATCAAGACCCGTACATGAATTTTAATATTGTATATCTTGTGTAAGATGGAGTTGAAAAAGATTTTCAATTTGCATACCTAAAGGATCATTTTAGTGTTACAGCTAAACTTGGTAATTTCTAAAACAGGGGTATCGAACTCATTTTAGTGTAGGTTCCACATTTAGCCCATTTATGATCTCAGGTGGACCAGTAAAATAACAGAATAAACTATAAATAATTATCCAAAATTTTCCTCTAAGGGTGAAAGTTAAATTACTTCATGAAAATGTGAATAACCTGAACAACCATGTACATGCTGAAAAATCTAAGTACAATTTCACCAATATTATGTCACAGCTTATTACCACTAATTACAAATCAGTTGATCTAAAAATTCTGATAAAATTTGTTTTAGGCATTATATTTTTAATAATGCTCTTAAGTTTCTTGAGAAATACCACATTTCTCATACATGTTCAGGTTTTTTTTTCACATTTTATTGTGACAGAATGGTTTATAAATGTAAAAATCTTCATAATGTAGTCTTTTTTTCACATTAGACCACTGAAAAAAATTGGAGTTGTATTGGTTTTTATGCTATTATTTTACTGAAGATCACATTGAGTTGTATGCAGCCCCTAAACATCCTTAGCTATTATTTTCAATGTCATTTTTGCATTTGTGAAATTCACCCCACAGGCCAGATTAGACCATTTTCAGGCCAGTTTTGGCCCACGGGCTGTATGTTTGACTCCCCTGGTCTAAAACATCCCCATGTCTAAAGTGTGTCCACCTGCCTGCATTCACAAGGACATATTTAGCATGTCTCTTTTAATGGCTCCTGTGGGGTTAAGATGTTTCTTTTTTATAACATAGGAATGATTCTAAGTTTCACCACCCTCAGAAAATCATGTCAGGTGGTAGAGTAAAGACCGCCGCCAACTTCCTGTCAAGAAGTGAAACATTCATCAGCCAGTGGTCGGTTTAACCATCATTAAGGCAGAGCGAACTCTGCAGAATGAACAGTGTGTGGGGTGTTTCCTGGCTTCGACTCAGAACAGGCTTTAGACGAGGCTGTTGTCAGCAGAGGGTTTTTCTAAAGGACAAGATGGTGAATCATCAAGCTCCCAGCCACCGTTTTGATTAATACATTTACAGTTGTGTCATGCGAGGAAACAAAGCAGAAGGGTGTTGGGCTTCACACTTGACTGATCAAATAAAATCCAGCTAAGTACTTGTGAGTGGGTTTGACAAGCAGGGCTGACGTAAAGAACATGTGCTGTTCTAGTTTTGACAGTTATTACGCAGGTTATTACGCTTAAAAATCCCAGATCGAAAGATACTGCTTGACAGATGAGTCTTTATGTAGAGTATAGTGTGGTTCAGACAAAGGACAGAGTTTTCAAGCAAAAATCTTGATATTCACTGGGAAATACTCAGTTATTATTTCACCCATGAAGACCCAGAGCTACTTTTATGGCAGTTCCCAAATGAATTTTTCTCTCTATTTAACCTTTCTGAAGCGATTTCTCACTTTATTATAATGTTATTCTCTGTATTTTGTGTTTTGTCAGTCAGAATTAGGTATTTTCCAATATTTAATTCGCTGATAATGTAGATGTTCATAAAAGATCAGAGTAAAGTTTAGGGTTATTCTATCCAAAACGGAGAAAACTGAAGAAAAGGTTACTTTCAGCAAAGATGTCATAAACTGAACATAAATCCATTGTGTCCAACCACTGGCATTGATCCAACTCCATGGGTTTTACTGGTGAATCAATGTTGTAGAGGATGATGGCGTTTCCATGGTAACTACGGAGCCTCTGAACGTCCAAATAGGTCATATCTGATGACTATGAAAAGATTAAGAATTGTATTTGACCCCAATTATTTACATGTGTTGATAGTTTTAGTGGTTAAGTTGTTAACCATTTTAGTTTCATAGATGATTTTGTTTGCCAGTAGCTGTTTGGGTCTTACTGTGTTAAAACATGACAAACTATGCACCTATTCACTATTTTGATATACTTAATCTGTCTGTTTTCACTTAACCAGGCCTTTAAAGTTGTACTTTCATTGTTGTTTCATCTGTTTATTAACTCTTGGGTTATTCAGTGTAATGGTGACCAGTGGTGAACTGTAAAGATACTCATTTTACTGTCAGAAGAGGACACAAACAGAAAATATTCACATTTATGAAGCTGCAATTACAGAATCAACACCTTTCATTAAAGAATAAGTAAAATTAGGCATAAGTTGTTAAGAACAGCTAATTAGGCTGCATTCAGACTCCAGGTCTTAATGTACAATTCGGTTTTTTGTTTTTGTTTTTTTGGTGAAATCTTAATTTTATTTTTTGTGTGTGTGTCTATGTTCATTCATATTCCACAGTAAATGCGACTTCTATCAGTTTTGAGTGTGAACTGAATGTTACCCGCAGAAGCTAAAGAGATCCTGACGTAATGCGTGACCACGCAGACACGCAACACAGAGGAACATAGAACTGTGACGATTGTCGCATTTCATTAACCTAAAGGTCAGATAAATGTGACCTGGCTGTTTAGAATGACGTCGTACTGAAAAATATCAGATGCGTATTGGATTTCGGACCACATATGAAAGTGGTCTGGGTTACATTAGTGCTGTTCAGACTGTCTTAAACAGGTCAAAATGTTTACAGCTGTAGTACTGTTTGTTTTGTATGTGTCTTTAGTTTGTACTGTATCATACATTTTTCTGGTCCCTTATAATAGTGGGTTTTTTGGGGGGTGTTTTTTGTTGAATGCCACTTTTTATGCACATTACGACCACCTTCTGCAGATAATACACTTATGTATGATCATAAGCTGGTAGTAGTTGGGGATAATATGTTTTTATGATGACATGAAATATTTTATCTAAATTTTGGGAGACTCAGTGGTTTTTCAGTCATTTATAAACCGTAAGCATTACAGATTGGTAGTTCGGTGAAGTTCTTTTTTCAGCTTGTTCTTGAAATGCAGCTGGACAATTGGCTCAAAAATGGACGATGTTAATGCATGATATGGACATCAGTGTGAATGTAGATGTGGTTTGGTGTCTACTTGTCTTCAGATAACTGAAAAAACCAAGTGGAAACTGGGACTGACTCGGAGTTAGAGTTAAGTTATCTGAGGAGAATGAAGCTGCCTTGTCAGGACTTCAGTTAATGTGTTTCTCAGATGGAGTGGAGTTGGTTCAAAGTGTGAATCAGACTTTTAATGAGGCTGCCTGTCGTCGTCTCTTATTTTCCTCTGGTGTTTATCAGCGTCTGTCCCTCTCTGTTACTGATGGGGTTATCCCGGTGTCTCTGCTTATCTGCCGTTTGTCTCTTTTAATTTCATCTCGGAGCGTCCTGCTGATGGACATGGAGGTGTGCACGTGGACTCGTTCTGGTTGTGAATGTGGATTATAATCAGTGGATGGAAGTCACATGACAAACTGCTTATTACCGCAGAAGCACAGCTCGGACAGCTGGACTCCTTCAGACCTTCCACAAAGTTTCTACTTTACACACAACTTAGAGTTTTGGTGATGTGTGATGGCATCCACAGGCTGTACCTGGTTTTTACAGGTCTGGGATGGAAAACTATGACAGTGTATTAGGGCCACATAACAAAATAAAAACACTTGTCACTATTAGAGAAAAGTTTTAAAATATCAAGATAAAACCCGTAATTTTATGAGAATAATGTCATATTTCAAGAATAAAGCGGTAATGTTATGAGAATAATGTAATTAAAAACATAATTTACAAGACTAAAGTCGCACCCTTTTGTCACATAATGTAGAACTTGGAACATTTTGTGAGGTTCCACTTTCATTAGGGGTTTACGCACAAAGGCCTAATACTGAACCTATTAGCCCCGCCCACAGTCAACACATTAGCATCAGTCGAAGGGCTTTGAAGCCAGTTTGCACACATTTGAGTTTGTTTCGTTGTAAGAACCGAACAGATGTGGAGTAAATTTCCTCTTTTTGTGGAAGTGGGCAGCTGCTGGGCTCATCATCAGTGGGTAAATTATATTTTTCCCGCCTGCAACATTATTCTCATAATGTTCTGGCTTTATTGTCCAAATATGTAGACATTATTCCCAATATTATGACTTCATTCTTGTGAAATTATGACTCTTTTTGTATTCGACTTTATTCTCAAAATTAAAATTACAGAATTAAAATGTTTTACGTGGCCCTAATACGCTGTTGTACACAACATTAATGGTAAATGTCATAATAGTTTTATATTGGGATAAATATCATTCCATTGGTTTATTTGATTTAAATTATCTTTATTTCCAAAATGACTGAGCTAGTTTTGACTTAATTTCTCTCATCACTGATTTTATTTTATCCATAACTGATTTTGAATGTTCTTCCTCTAAATTTCTAACATTTTTTTCTTGCTCTAACTGTAAATAATAATTCTACCACAACTAACCATCTCCTTTCTTTATGATGTATTAATACAATACCAGATTTCCTATTTTCTCTTCATATTTAATTTTTCAGTTGTTTGCTGCCTTTCTACTTGTCTTTCTCTGCACTTGTTGGAATGTTGCTTCTGTTAACTATGAAATTTCAAATTGTCATCTTCACATCTCACTGAGGAAGGAAAATCTCCCATTAAACATTAAGGAAATATTGATGTCTATAAACTATATGGACAAAAATATTGGGACACATCATGACTACCACTGTAAGATGTCCTGTTCATGAGGATTTAACATATTAAACGTCAATATTTCAAGTCAAATGGAAAGAAACACTTGAATTCAGTGTGTCCACATACTTTTGTCGATATAGTGTGTACATGTTATATTTTTCGAGAAGGCTCTGTGTTGGCTGTTGACCAAGACGTCTGGCAGATACAGAATGACTAACATGTTTTCAGCATCTCAGGATGATGATAATGTGTGTGGTTGGTGTTATTTCACAGCCTCTGTGCTGTTGAAATGTAGTTAACAAGGAAAAGCTTAAAGACATTACATTCCAGTGCATGAAACTACTTTCAACACAGATTTAGTATTTTCCAATGTACCAAGTTCATACAAACTTGTGTGATATAATTATGGTTTTATGAATTGCAAGTGCCAATAACAGTGGGGTCGGGTCATCAGTGCTCGTCTGTAAGTTTATTTTCTTTCAGAAAATAATTGTGCAAAATGTGAAATTAATTCAGTTAAGTTTTTGCATGGTGGTAAGCATTATGAAATCCTAAAATCCAAATTAGGGCTTTATCTGGAGAGGTTTCTTACTCGCTAAAAATTTAAAAACAACAATAAATATTCTTTCAACAGCATGTTCAAATAGTTCAACGAGATTTATTAAAGACAACTATTGTTGCATCATGTTTAATGTACGAAGGGAATTATCACATTCTCACTGCAAAACTGATTTTTTTTTTTTTGTGATATCATCCAGCCTTAAATTGATGTAATTCTGAGTTTTAAGCAGCAGAATAAGTCTGCTCCATTTAAACCCATAGTATTTGACTAGATGAGCCTCTTGTCCACATACGTGTACATACAGTACAGTTTGGAATATTGCTTCTTGTTGTTGTATTTTTAGTGGTGTTTCTAGGGTTTGTGATAGTTTCAGTAAAAAGCATGTTTTATGGAGCGTTTATATATCCTTGAAATCGAGTTTCGGGAATATAGTGGTTTCACGGATCGATTTTTCTGGCCAATCAGAGGTCTCCTTTCAAATGGTACATCAGCTGACGAATCAGATCACGTGTTTCTTGGCAAAATGTAGAACCGGAAGTCAGTTGCTAGTTGTGTACTTTTTGTGTACTGTGATCTTTCACTGTATTTTAGCAACCAAAAAAAAAAAGATGGATTCAGCCAAAATTAGGAGCTGACGAGGTGAGATCAAATTCTATAGGTATTTAGCACAACTTTGGCCAAGACGAGCACTGTTAATTTAATGTGCTTTTCAAAAATTGCTTGTGGAAAGCCTCATTTGTGTTGCTTTGTGAGAAATATGAGTGTCATTAAGGAATGATGTTGAATGTTTAATTCTGTTCTTGTAAACAGAGTTTCTCTAAGTCTATTATAGAAATTTAAATGTTTTTGTGCAAAAATAAATTAGACAGCAGATTTTTTTTTTCCCCAAAAACAACATAAATTTAGTGTAACTGAGTCATGAAATTGTTTTCCATTATTGAACAGAATTTTTGATATTCATTAAACCATTTGAAAGTTTACAAATGTATCTTTTTGTTTGTAAAAGTGAGTAAAATGCTTCCGTTGTCTGTTGTGGGAGTATCCTCAGAGAATCCAGGGGTTGATGGGCGTCGGTCTGACCCGTGTCCACATTTATCATTGGACTTCCTCTGCTCTTTCTGAACTGGAGGTCATACAGTTCAGACACAACAACCCCCGAGGCTAATGGATGTTTTCCTGTTGTGTTGCCCTGATAAATATCTTGTTTTGTCTGGAATATGTCCCACTATAGCAGTGATGTTAAACTCGTTTTTCTTTTAGATTTCACACTCTGCCCAATTTCATCTACAGTGAAATAATAATATAATACTGTATAAGGAATGACAACTCCATAATTTTATGAACACATTTACATTTACAAACCTGGAAAAAAAAATACAATTTCAACAATATTTCCCCTCAACTGATTATTTCTACACGTGCTTTACAGATCAGATCTACAAAGCCATAAAACATTTTGTAACAGGCTGAATATTGTTAAAGTTTAACTTGGTTTCAAACATTTCAGGTTCATATTTGTTCAGGTTAGTCACATTTTATTGTTCAAGGATAGTTTAATGTAAATATTTTTACAGTGTAATATTAATATTTCACATTAAAGTAGAAAATGTGTACTTTTATTATAGAATAGAATAGAATTTTATTGTCATTGCACATATTTCAGAGCAACGAAATTATATTCCAGATTCCATAGATTATTATGTTGTTGTTTTACTGACGCTCACTTTGTTTTGTATATGGAGCCTGAAGTAAAAACACTTCTATATCCTTGACTGTTAATATTTTCAGTGTCATTTTTGTATTTTGCTAAATTATCCCATGGGCTGGATTGGAACCTTAGGTGGGCCGCTTGTTTGACACCCCAGCACTACAGTGTTTTCCAGAGTCTTGTATCTCTAATCTGACCGTGACTAGACTCCTGTTGTTGACCATAACCCAGTGTTTGTAATGAGCTGTTAAGAGTCCTAAGTGGATTCTTTAGAAACAAGGACACATTTTTATTCCCCCTTTTTTGCCGCTGGTCAACGGTTTCAAACACTGACCATAAACCTACTTCAGCTCCGCCTCCAGGCTACGACTGCCCCCGTTTTTGTCTTTCTTTTTCCTCAAGCGCAGCGGGTGTAATCATATTTGACACTGCTGTCCTACTTTGAATGTTCATCTACCATTTATAGGATTCTCAAAGCACTTCTCTGGGGCTCAGGGTCAGAAGCTAGTTAGAAACTATAAAAACGCTGAGAGGAAGTCGGTTTTACTAAACTGCAGGTAATCAATTACCTGAACCAGTGGAGATACTTCATTCTGTGTTTTCATCAAGTTTGCGTTGATTAAATTCTTTGGGACACAACTGTTGGTGAATTTTCACATTTATTTAAGCAAAAAAGACCTGAAGCGTTTTACCAAGATTAAAAAAAAAAAAAAAATGTCCACATCGTCCATGTTGCAGCTTCATTAAAAAAGAGGTTTTGATTTTATTATTTATTTTTTATTTTTTTATTTTAACTCCCTTATGATGGTTGTTGCTCCAATGCTACAGTTTGGACTTTACAACATTCAAATGACCATAACTCCTGAATCATTTGTGCTATTCGCAAAAGCCAAATGGCATTGCAAAATGGCAAAAATATTTGTGCACTTGTAATAGTAATTTAATGTTTATGCTGTAACCTCTTAAAATTTCATTATGAACCTTTTCAATTTTTTGTTTAATAATAAATCTGATAGACAATTTAATTCCTTTTTTTTTTTTTTTTACTATAATTTCACATGATGATAATTAATAGCCAAATATTGAAACTTAAGTTCCTCCAAGAACTTGGCAAAAAAGACATTTTGACAGTTGTTTTTTTTTTTTTTTGCAAAAACACATTTAATAATCTAGTTAATGGGTTAGTGTATATCTGTAAATAAACTGAATATGTCTGTTTTCATTGCATTTGTAAGAGTTCCGTCATTCATAACTTATTTTATTCATTTTCCACCCAAAATGCCTCACTGGTTAATTCTTTGAATAATCAATTGCTGAAGAAATAATTTAAGGGTTAATGGATGTTTCTGTCAATAAAAAAAAGAGATGTAGCAGATGTATATTTGCTGTTAAAATGAAAATCTTTGTCTAATACAGAAATCCAACTCAAACGTCACTGACATGTTTAAGTAAAATGGTGAATTAAGTTAATTTGCACTCACTATTGATATAATACAGCATTGTATTTAATGAGACGATACAAATGATAGAAGTGCTGAATGTTAAAGTCATTAGTTGGAGCCTTAATGTTGTTTAAGTTGCATTTAATGTGCATGACCTTTAGAATACTGGTCTAAATGTAAAGCGACTAAATATTTAGTAAAACAACAGAATGTTCTGTTAAATCTGTGATGTGATATGAACAGTATATGGTTAATAACAGGAGCTGATTCAACCCACTGCTGTGTGGACAAAATATAAAACAAACCTCAGGGGGAGGAAGGTGGAGCGGCTGAATCTAAATCCATCTTTGTGCTGCAGTAAACGCTACATATTCACCTCCACTGTAGGTGATGTACAGATGCACACTGCCCACTGAATCATAAAGGAACTCAACCCCAAACCTGGGACCAGAGGCACATCAAATAATCAAAAAGCCACAGATAATAGTGGAGAATGTGGGCATTGACCATTCATCCAACCACACGGCAACACATCCCTGGAGTTCACAAACTAAAATATGACCAGCGATGCTTTAAAGGGGCTGTTTTCAGACGGTTCGAACGGCGCACTAGTGTGACCACTGGTGAAAATATTGTTCATTTGAAAACGATGTGGGTGGGAATGGTGACTGTGCAGCAAAACTGAAGTTAAAATCTCACCTGATTTTCAGGTTTTTGAGCTTTTTGTTCATTCTGACAGTTGATATTCTAACAGTTTTCCAGAGATAATTCTTTTCCGTTGGTGTCAAACAGTTTTGGAAGGAGAATCTGTATCAGAATGGTCTTTTATTTGTCAAGTACATAAACACAGACGAGGAATTCTTTGCCAGTAGATGGTGACTCTTGTAAATTATAAATACAAGATATAATTTTTTTTTTAATGCAAGAAAGATTAAAGGAAAAAAACGAACACTGTAGATGATGACATGGCATCCACTTCTGTACAGCTGAGTGCATTTTTCGTCCATTTGGTTTATCAAGGACTGAGTAAAGACACCGTTTAAACCATGGGTGTCAAACATGTTCTGTGGGCCGGAACTGGCCCACGTAAGGTTCCAGTCCGGCCCTGGGGATGAATTTTGCAAATGCAAAAATGACACTGAAGATATTAATAGGCCAGGTTCCATATTCAGACCAATGTGACCTCAAGTAAAATAATATATAACCTATGGCAATAATAATTCTAAATTTTCTTCTGGGTTTAATGTCAAAATAATATCACATTATGTCTATAAATGGACAACTACAAATTCTTCTCTTCAAATGTAAAAACAGCATTAAATTATGAATATATTTACATTTTCAAACTATCCTTTAACAATAAAATATGAACAACCTGAAATGTCTAAATGTCTGAAAGAGCAATTTTACCAATATTCTGCTTGTTACTAAATGTTTTTTGCCTTTTTAGATCTGATCCATAATGCATATGTATAAATAAGCCGAGGCATAATATTCTACTGCTTTCCACATTCACATGTTTTGTTTGGCTAATTTGTAAATGTAAATATTTTCAGATATTTTTTTTTTTTTTTTATTGTACAAACGGAGAAATTTGCATTTGTCATTTTTAGGTAATATTTTTACTGGTCTGACCCGCTGCAGATCAGCTTGTGCTGAATGTGGAACCTGAACTAATAGGGTTTGACGTCCTGTTCTTAGTCTATCGGTGTTATATCCGCCTTTAAAAACCCACCAGAAGTCGACCTCGAGCCTCCACCTGCACTGAATTATTACCCCTGAAGACACAGTCCAGACCCGATAGATGGCGCAGAGATGCTCTTGGCCACGCCTCCAGGCCACTATGGTGACAACCGAGGACAGTGACGTGATTGACAGAGGATGCTGATCCCTCTGAGCTCATGGAGCAAACGGCGCTGAGCGATATGATTTATGACGTTCTGTGTGTGAGGTCCTGTTGTCCTTGTACAGCCAGTAAATCCACAGAACGTCCTCTGTGCTGGTGTGAGTGTCGGGGTCTGTGCGGCAGCGCTGCAGTGATAAATGAGGTGCGTTTGATGTGTACTTGTGTGAATAACGTATCTGTGTTCCACACCCTCAAACTTTCTGTGGGCTTTACTGTGCACTTCCTGTTCATGTATGAAAGGAAGCGGCTGCTTTCTTGTGTCCTGAATTTGAATCAGGCTCTGTTGGAAATGGAAATGCAGTCTTTCTAATCTAAATATAGAGTGTTTACTCATTTGTTAGGGTTAGATTCTCAGAAGGAAGATGAAATTGTTGTAGTTGTTACTCTGAATATGACTGCTATGAACACGGACAGATCAGGGCTGTGGTTGGACTGTCATCAGATTCTAAACTGTTCAAGTAAAGGATTGATAGTATTTATTAATTTTGCACAATACAACTGGGTGCTTCTAACGTGCAGTAACGGTTCATGGCTACATTCAGACTACAGGTAAACGTGGCCGAAATCTGATTTTTTTTTTTTCCTCCCTCCCCACATGTGACCTGTAAATGATCTGTTAAAGACAGTTTGAACATCACAAATCTGTTTTTTGACTCTGATGCTAAACGTCAAACAACAAGCTTATTATTTTGTCTACCTTTATTTTTCTGTCTGTCACAGGATAAGTGGGCAGAAAGAAAATGATTCATGGAAACCAGAGAAAAACCATCACTAATATTAGGATTTGGTTTCTACTAATCATTTAAAAAAAATACATTTAAAACCAATAATCTGACATTTAGGCCTTTAAAATGTCTGATATGACACGGACCAATGTTACAAATTAACCACTTTATGAAGATAAAGTAAAAAAAAAAAAAACTGGTAAAATAAATATTGAAGAACCAGGTAACGCTGGTCTACATTTATTTTTTTATTCAATGAATGATCTGCCTCAATAAAATGTGTCACATTTGGCATATTTAATCTAAGGTGACTTGGAAACAAATGGCCAAAGTGCACTTATCTAATGTTTACAATGTATAATCAGTGTTTCCTCTAGGATTTTTTTCTGCAGCGGGGGCAGGCACGTCGGGGAGTCGTGGCAGCAGGCTTTTAGCTAGGGGGGCGTCTGGGCGTCTTTTCGACGCCCTGTTCGGAAAATAGTAAAAATTTGGACGCCCCACTTTTTTAGTAGGACGCCCTAAAGACGCCCTATTTTTTCATATTGGTAC
>JAQQZY010000027.1:1987411-1998419 GCA_030068375.1 Ostorhinchus rueppellii | reverse complement strand
TAATAATAATAATAATAATAATAATAATAATAATAATAATAATAATAATAATAATAATAATAATAATAACCTATAAATAATGACTCCAAACATTAAACTAACCAAACCAAAAAGATCTGAATAACCTGAACAAATATAAACTGAAAAAGGACCATGGTACATACACACAGTGGCTTTCATGACACTTCTACAACTAGAAACAGAATACTAGCAGCCTGTTTTCTTTGGGTTTATCTGCGCTTTGCTAAGAATAGGTCCACTACAGTTCTTGCATAGCATGTGATCAAAGTGTCTCGAGGCAGAGCTGAGTGTCCTCTTGGTTTGGAAATCAAAATATGGTCACCCTAACGTCATCTGAATGTCTTGTTCTTTCCCACGATGCCTTGCTCATGACCTTTGACCTCCTCCTCCAGCAGGGATGGCAGCCATCCGTAAGAAGCTGGTCATAGTGGGAGATGGAGCCTGTGGGAAGACCTGTCTGCTGATTGTCTTCAGTAAGGACCAGTTCCCTGAGGTCTATGTCCCCACCGTGTTTGAGAACTACGTCGCTGACATCGAGGTCGATGGCAAACAGGTAAGAAATGAAGGAATTCAACCCGCAACACTTCTCTACATTATTACATGCACTGTATCTACAAAAGTCTGTGGATACATTAAATTCAGGTTTTTGTTTTCTGACAGGGATCTGGGATCCGAAATAATAATGACTAATGTCAGAATATAGTTTCTATTCAAGGATAAATATTATTGCGTTGGTTAGTTTGGTTTAAAGGGGTCATATTTAGTGGTTTGTTTTTTGTTTTTTTTTATGTACTTGTTCCTTTTCCCACATGTCCCTGTGGTCTCCATAAACTGTAAATGCTCTGTTTGGGTCTGAATTCTTCATTCATTCAACTCCACAGGTCCATCTTCAACCCTATTTCTGAGTAATGACACCAGAAAGGTGGTTTGAAGCGCTGGCCCTTTAAATGCACATAAGCCACTTCAGGCCCCGACCCCTCTGGGTTGTTGGCTCTGCTGCTCTGTCCCGTTCAACCAACAAATGAACATTTTAGGTGATGGCGTTAAAGTGTGGTTGGTCTGAAGTCTGGACCTTATATGTGCAAATGTGGGGACGGAACTCGTTATAGACCACACTAATTAAGAAGGAATTCAAACCGGTTGTAGAAAGCCACTGGATTTATGTCCAAATGAATCTAAAGATAGTTTAGCAGCAGCTGGAGGGTTCAAATTCCAACTATTGTGAACTATTAGGGTCCAAATACACGAAGAAATGAAGCACAGACTAAGAAAAGTGGAGTTAAGAAATATGAACCTTTAAATTGTTATCCTGTCAGAAAATAAACGGCTGAATTCAACATGTCCACATACTTTTGTTCACATAGTGTATGAGTGAACAAACAGGAACTAGTGGAACATTTACGCCCGTTCTCAGACGGCTGACTCATACTGTTTCTGTTCGTAACCATCACAACACCTCCATGATCCTCTGGGCCTCAGGACCAGTTCCGGAGCTCATATTTGTTCCTGGTACTTCATCAGGCTCAGCTCTTTAATTCTACCCTCAGGGTTTTTTAAGCTGGTGTTGATAAAACTGTGCAGCTCCATTTTCACATCTTCCCTCACCCTGCAGCATCTGTCCAACCACAGATGGTTCATGTAGATCAAGTTTACGTAAAAACACCGAGCTGAGTGATTTAATTTCATAATCACTTCACCAACATCCACACATGCGTTAACCAGATAGTTGAAGATTCAGGCTGATTTTCTCACTTCACAGTAGAATTGGAACTATTATGGGTGGAAACAGAAACCTTACAGCAGATGTCTCAAACATGTGACTGAGGCCCAGCAGAAGGTCCAACCTGACCCCCGGGATGAATTTGCAAAATACAAAAATTACACTGCAGATATGAACAGTTAAGGGTGTCAGTCATTTTAGTTCAGGTTCCACTTACTCACCAAAGTAAATAACGGAATCTCTAAACAGTGACAACTCCATTTTTCTAGGTTCAACTGGACTAGTTTTGTTTACAGTTGGACCTCCAAGAAGAACAATGACCTGGGCAAATGAGAAATTAAATGAGAAGGTCTTATTTTAGTTCCAAACAAGAGTGCTCAGTGAGCGCAAACCTCCGCCAAGGTATACTGTTATCCGGATTGTGACCAAAAGTTAATGGGAACATCCTTGGGTAATTCTCTGTCACCTGTGAAAATTTCAAGAAAATCTGTCGAGTAGTTTTTCTGTAAAGTTGCTAACAAACAGACAAACTAATAAACGCCGGCAAAAACATAACCTCCTTGGTGGAAGTAAATATGATTTTTTTTTTTTTTTTTTTTTTTTGGAATAGCACTTTATTTTCCAGAGCGTAACATGTATAATATCAAAAGCAGTTTTGGACCCACTACCATACATTTCAGTAGAACTGACCGAACTGAAAGGTTTTGCCATTTAGGTAACATTGATATAGTAATAGAACACATTCTCCTGATCAGACCTGATGAAATGGTGCTCAGCTGTGTGGTGGAGTTCCAGCTTAATGAAGTTATAGTCAGGATTGTGACTGGTATCAAACATATTTTTGGTCTAAACTTCCTCTGGAGCTCCATCAGATCTGCATCTCCACGTCCTGACCTCATTCTGAGTTAATGGGATTCTGGGACATGGAGTCTTTATTGGCTGCTTGGTTTCTAACCCTCCATGTTGCTGAGGACGACCAGGGCCCCTTCTGATGTCGTCACACTTTCCTGAACCACTTGATCTAGTTTCTTTTCCTCTTTTAGCTCTGCAGCCTGTTCAGTGTTTTCACACACGGGACAAAAAAATCTGGGTCAACATATCTAATGAGAATTATTGATATGAATTTTAGTCTTTAAAATGTATTAAATGATGTAGAATGATGATGATGGGATGCAGAGACTAGATTTCTAGTCTGATGCTGATGTCAGAATACATGTTACATGGGTTCATGTGGGTCATGACCTTGACTAACTGGTGTCCCCCTTGTTATTGGTTTCCTCCCATCATCCTCTCTGTTGGTGGTGGGTTCCAGGTGGAGCTGGCCCTGTGGGACACCGCCGGGCAAGAGGACTATGACCGCCTCCGACCGCTGTCATATCCAGACACCGACGTCATCCTCATGTGTTTCTCCATAGACAGCCCCGACAGTTTGGGTGAGTCTGAACACACACACACACACTAGAACAAACCCCACGTCCGTTTGTCTTTGTGTTCATCAGACGCTCAGGTGTTCATCCTGTTGTGACTCAGTGTTAGTTCGGTTCCTCAGATGAAGAGTTTCTCTAAAACCACGAGCCATGGCCTCCTCTCTCGGACTCTCTCTCTCCCTCTCATAATAATTATGGAAATGGCTTTACATAAAACAAGATAAAACTGCAGATAATTAAAATGTCAGACATGAATTAAACCCAATACATCAGAGGAAAATGTCAGTTCCAGCTGTAATAAAACAAAAGATTATTGTAGCGACGCTCCACTTTCACATGAATGCTCCTCAGCCCCACGTTTTGCATTTAAAGCATTTTTTTTTTTTTTTTTTTTGCTGACAAAGACGTTTTTAACACTTTTACGATGCTTCTGCAGATACAGAAGCTTTGCTCTGAGTCTCATTATCTTTGCAGTGGCTCGTTTTAAACTTTAATTGCAGAGTAAATGTTCTTCTGATTTATCTGAAATTGAGCTCTGTCAACTAACTCCTGTTGTCATTTTGGGTGCTTTTACAAAAGTAACAACAATAATAAGTAGAAGTACCACTGTTTTCTCTGGGTTTATATGAAATTTATCTGTAAATTTGAGTCATTTCAGTGGCCCCCGGGCCATTTGTTTGACACCCCTGTATTAAAATGTTTTTCCTTCTACTGGTCCATATTTTGATGGTTTATGACATATAAATGTTACAGATATCAGTCTAGTTCCGATTGATCACTGGCAGAAGTCCTATCTGGATTATGATTGGATGAGCGGAGTTGTTCTCTAGTGAAAGCCCCACCCACTTGTCAGATTGCTGTGCATCCAGACCACAGGACTGGAACATAGAAGAGAACCTGACAACCTCACACATTCAACAGATTCTGATCCACATAGAACAGATGCTGACGTACAGGGACACAGACTTTTTTTTTTTTTTTAATCATTGGGTCAGTCTATGTTTTAACAGTTAAATAATGATAATAACAATAATCATGTTAGATTGAATTACTCTAATTATGCTGGACTTGTTGTCAACAGAAAACATTCCAGAGAAATGGACTCCGGAGGTGAAACACTTCTGTCCCAACGTTCCCATCATCCTCGTAGGAAACAAGAAAGACCTGCGTAACGACGAGCACACGCGCCGGGAACTCGCCAAGATGAAGCAGGTACGACGGGTTCCATTTAGAACCTGGGTTTAATGACACTTTGTCAGGGGTCGTGAATCCTGGTCCTCCAGGGCCAGTATCCTGCATGTTTTAGGTGTTTCCTTCTTGTGGTTGGAAAAAAGAAGTAAATTTACATGAAAATGTTTGTATTTAAAACTATCCTTTTTAAAAAATGTGAGTAACATGAACATGAACAACCTGAAATGTTTTAAGTGTAATTGTACCAATGTTGTGTGTCTTATTAAATATTTTATGTATTTGTAGATCCACTGTGATCTGTACGTTCTAATGTACATGTGGAAATGATAAACTAAGGCAGAATATTGGATAACCCTCTATTTACCACCGGAGCGCAGACACTCCCATTTATAAGCGCTATTTAAATTTAAATTACCGTAACTCCTCGACCATTTGGGCTAAAGAGAAAATTCAAATGGTTCCTGGAAGAAGAGAAGAGGGCTTTACGGGGATATTATGGTATGTCACAGACATCCACTTGAAGCGACGGTCCAATCACAGGCAAGAAATGACACGGAGCAGAGCAGAGGGGGTGTGGAGACACTAGCCAGTTCGACCGCTTTTTTTTTTTTTTTTTTTTCCCCACCATTGCATTTGTCAAAAAAACATGTCAAGAAAATCTCAGAGAGAGAAAACTTTCTGAGAGGCTGATGGAGGAGAGTGAGCTGGATGAAGGACCTACTTAGTCTGGAGCAGATCGATCTCAACCAGAGTTGGTAATGCATTTGGAAAAGAAGATTTGCTGGACAGTAAATGCTAACTTTACTAGCTCAGTTTTAGTTTTATGGGACTCGTTTGTTATCCAGGCGGCCTGTATGATACTTGGTCATTAAAGGGTTAAATTAAACTTATTTTTCTTAAATGTCAGGTTGTTTGTGATCATGTTCATGCATCCACATTTTTAAAGGAAATCTTATAGATGTAAACATTTTCATAATGTAATTACATTTTTCTCTGTTATTATTTTATCGGTTCAGTCCATTTAAGATCCTTTTGTCTGAATGTGAAACCTGACATAAAATGAGTTTGATCTCTGACATTTACAAATCTTCAACCTAAACTGGGCTTTTTAGTGTGAACCATGTGTGACCATTTTCACCTGTGGATCCATTTGATCTGAAACAGAACCCTTGTGTGACCCGGTCCAGTTCAATCCTGACCGTTTCCTCTTGGTCCAATAGGAGCCCGTGAAGCCAGAGGAGGGTCGGGATATGGCCAATCGGATCGTGGCGTTTGGCTACATGGAGTGTTCCGCCAAGACCAAGGACGGCGTAAGGGAGGTGTTCGAGATGGCCACCAGGGCGGCGCTGCAGGCCCGCCGTGGAAAGAAGAACAGTAAATGTGCGCTGCTGTAAAACCGCCGTCATATTTGGACTGTTTTTACCCGGGTCAGGGCTGCAGGTCCGGGGGTCGGGGGTCAGGGAGGGGGAGGGGAGGAAAAGAGTGCAGTAAACGACCACCGCTGTAAAATGGCTGTTTGTGGACTGACTTTACCCTGGGACTGGTCGGAGGGGGAGGGGGTGGGGGCGGAGCCAAACGGAGAACCCGCAGCGGCACAGATGGACGAGGGTAAACGGATGCCGCTGGAAACCAACGCCATCGGACTAATAGCCACAGGTGTGACCCGCGTGGAACGATGGACAGGTGACTGATTGGACGAACGCCACCTAGAAAAGTGAAAACCACCAACCAGGGGGCGGGGCTTCAGGGGGTTTATTGACATAACGCTGGGTTGAGATGACGACTGAATCGAATCTGTGTAGAAATAAGGTTTTATCGCCAGAAAAGACACATTTAACAGAAAAGTAGAAATGGGACAGTTTGGAAGTGGATGAATGACGTAAAACCAAACAGATTCACAACGTTGAAGAAAACATGTCAATTCTCGAACCATTAAAGACCCACAGCTACGGTTTGTGGCGACTTCCAAATGACTTTCTCTACATTTTACTATTACCACGGTATTTGCCTTTATTATATTTAGTGTTATGTATAAAACAAAAAAATTAAATATTCTGCTGCTGACATTGTTAGTCTAACAGTCAATAAAAAATACTTCACAGAACTGAAAATATAGATTTTTCAGTGAAAATCCTGTATTTTCCTTTATATGTATTTAATTTACTATGTAGATAGGTGTCAATTCAAAGGTTATTTCAATGGATCAAAATGGAAGAAAACCACAGAATACACTATTAATTCTAACTAATGGGTTTTATTGAACCAACAGTGTTTCCACGTTCACTACAGACACGACAGATGCATCTGAGAAACACCTGATGCAGGAATGTGAACAAATGGCATTTTTACCTGAATTATTTCCATTAATGGATGAAAAGTTCTTAACTTTTCCATCAGTAGATGCTGTTGGTTCTTTAAGAGTTAAAACACTGTCATTATTCATATAAAAAATACAAGTCACATTCTCTGCCGTTTTTTTTTTTTTTTTCCTTTCAGTTTTTGATGTAATAACCCTCAACTTTAATCTGAGCTTTAATGAACATCTACATGATCAGTGACTTAAATCCAGGGTTTACACTGAAAAAACAAACTGCAGAGGATAATATGATCATGAATGGTGATAAATCACTTGATAAAGATTAAATATAGAGAAAAAGGACAAAAGCAGCTCTGGGTCTTTATGGTTAAACTTTTGACTGAATCTTGACTGAAAAAAGGTTTATTTATGATGAATTCTCTGCCTTTTTTTTCTTAGTAATGACATAAATGAACCCATTTGCTTCCCGTAACGAACCGTTCATGTATTAAAACTGTCTGAGGTTGAGGATGTTGAAGCTGGAGGCTCCGCCCACACCTGGCTGCTTTTAACCCAAACACCTGGTCCAGGATCAGGTGAATGTTTGAAGCCCTGCCCTTGGTCCCATAACCCCGCCCCTGGCCCCTCCCTCCCTCCTCCTGGTCCACAGAGCCGACTGCTGGTGCTCATCTTCCTCCGGCGTCAGACCAGGGCAAAGAGCGAAGAGGACAATGGAGGTCACATGACCAACGCCATAAACGGCACGAACGCAACACGGACACATTTTATAAGAAAAATGTCCGTTTTTATTTGAAAGATAAATATAATAAATGGTTTTATCTTTGTCTGTGGACGTTTAAGGTAAAGGATTTTCTCACATGAATGAATTTGACTGAGATGACAAGAAATGGGGGGGGGGGGTCAGATTTATTACATTTGTCACAATCATTTAACTTTAAGTATCGAAGACAAATATGATAAAGCTGTTGAAATTTAGACGAGGATCAGCTTCAACACTGACAGAATTTAACATTTGGGTTAAAGTGAAGATAAAATGTTCATTTTATTGGTTAATGTAATTTATTCCTCAATTTTCACCACTTAACAGAAACAGTCCACACAATTGAGTTAATTTCACACAAGTGGATTTAATTAATCATTTCACATAAATGCAATCAAATCAGAAAAGAAAAAGTTGCGTTTAGTCATAAAAGTGAAAATGTTGTTTTCTAACATCGCACAGTTACAAATTGACTAATGGATCCTGTTTGATGATTGGACGATCGCTGTGTGGATTCAACACCATATTTGGGCGTACTTTCCACGTGTTTAACACCTGAAGCAGCTGAAACATGGCCAACCTGCTTCATCTTCCATCTGTTTATTTCAGTCGACTCTTCCAGCGTTCAGCGCTCATCCTCATCTTCCTTTTCTTCTTCCTGGTCTGACGCGAGGGGCGGAGCCTGTTCCAGAAACTAGTCTTGTGTTTTTATACTTTTTAATGTCCTGCTTTAAAGTTTAAAAAAAAAAGAAAAAAAAAAAAAGTCCTAAATATGTCGTCTATCAGTATTTAAAAGTAGGAGGTGGAAGAGAGGGCAGCGCTTACGTGTCGTCGCTTTAGTTGATATTTTTGTGCTTTCCCCGACAATTAAACGCCCGTCGATCGTCGTCACGGCAACAGTGGGTGCCGGCCTCTACGACCACATTGTGCAGGCTCTTTTTTAAAAAAAAATTTCTGTTTATTTTACGACATGGGCCCAAAAAGACAAAAGAAACGAAGGTCGTCCTCCTCATTCTGTACAAATCACCTTTTATTTCTAGTTTTTATTGTATTTTTAAAGCCTCATTTTTGGGAAAAACTCGACGTAAACAAAGGAACAGGAAAAACACGCTGTATGCAAAAGTCTGTAAATATGATGATGTGGGTTTGTTCATACTAGACTACACACACACACACTCACACACACACACTCACACAGGACTGGAAACTGTATTTGTAAACTAGCTTTGGTTTGTGTAATAAATTACTTTCTATAACACTCTGAGTCTGTTCTGTCATTGATCGAATGTGTTTAAAGCTGCATTCGGATGCAGGGGAATGTGTCCATATGTGATCAGCTGTATGTGATCTGTTAAAGACAGTGTGAACAGCACTAATCTGACCCAGACCACTGTATATGAATGAAGTAAGAAATACACAAAATAGTCAATAACATGGACTAAATGAACAAAAACAAGCAAAAGGAACAAAATATGCCACAAACTGAAGAAAAATAATTAAATTGGCAAGAAATTGAAGAAATCCAGTCAAAAAATAAAACCAAAATAACCAACAAAACTGAAAAAAATAAATACGCAAGAAAATGTTGAAACAAAATGAGGCTCCGTTCAACTGCAGGTAAATGTCTATATCTGATCACCGGTATGTGATCTGTTAGACAGTGTGAACAGCACTAATCTGACCCAGACCACTTTATATCAAACAAATACACAAAATAGTCAATAACATGGACAAAATAAGCAAGAAAATGAACAACAACAAAAAAAAAACTAAAATAGTAAACAAAAAGAATAAAATATCCCACAAATTGAAGAAAAATGAAGGAAAAATCATTAAATTGGCAAGAAATTAAAGAAATCCAATCAAAATTATCAATAAAAAATGATAAAAATTGAAAAACCAAAGTCAGCAACAAACTGAACAAAAGTATGTGTTCTTAAATCTGATACAGATCTGATATTTCACAATATGACTTCAGTCTGAACAGCCAGGTCGCATTTAGCCGAACTTTACATCAATGAAGTGCGACAAACGTCACAGTTCTGCGTCCCAGGAGGAGGAGCGGAGGAAAAATACATTTATTCTGTGAACACAGTGTGTGTCTGTGTGGACACGGATTCCATCAGGACCTCTGTAGTCCACGTGGGTCACTTCAAGACCTCTGTAGTCCATGTGGGTCACTTCAGGGTCACATTCAGTTCAGACTCAAATTGAAAGTCGTATTTAATGTGAATATGAACAAACACAAAAATTATAATTAACCAGAAAATCCAAATGGTGTTCAAACCTGCTGCTGTGGGCGGAGCCTTTTGGTCTGAAAACGAAGAAATGCTTCATATGGAACAAAAATATACACTGGGGTCAAAGGTCATGAAGACATGAAATGTTGAACATGTAGGGAATAATTCTACACAACCTTTTATATGAACTATTAAGTACATTATGAAGAAACATAATAAAAATAAAAGATCGATACGCTTAAAAAGGAATGTGTGGAGTTAAAATGATCCAAATGAAAACAGGAAACAAAATAAATGATGAAATAAACAAATGTAAAAGTTAAAAATATCATAAAAATCAGAAGTCAAAATAATCTGAAACTCCAGTTATGAGCAAAAATATCAAACCTCAATATGAGAGAAATAGGGATCATTTACACCCCGTAAGAAAAGGAACGTGAATCCTGTTGTGGATAGGATTCATAGTTTAAGTTTGGAAACGTCTTTTAAACTCATTTAAATTCTGTCCATAAGTGTCCGCTCCAGAAGGTCCAGGGTTTGTACCTTAAATAGAAACGGATTTGACCAAACCTGGGTCAGGATTTGTGTTTTGATGTAAACACGGTTTTCCACAGACACAGAGAGTGGAACGAGCCCAACGCTGACCCTGAGGAACGCCAAAGGATCCGTCTGTCGGACACATGTCCATCTGTCCGTCTGACACATGTCCATCTGTCGGACACATGTCCATCTGTCTGTCTGTCTGAAACATGCCCATCTGTCCATCTGTCTGAAACATGTCCATCTGTCCATCTGTCTGACACGTCCATCTGTCTGACACATGTCCGTCTGTCTGACACATGTCCGTCTGACACATGTCCATCCGTCTGTCTGACACATCTCCATCCGTCTGTCTGACACATGTCCGTCTGTCCCTCTGTCTGACTCATGTCTGTCTGTCTGACACATGTCCGTCTGTCTGTCTGAAACATGTACGTCTGTCTGAAACATGTCCATCTGTCTGAAACATGTCCATCTGTCTGTCTGTCTGAAACATGTCTGTCCGTCTGTCTGAAACATGTCCGTCTGTCTGAAACATGTCCGTCTGTCTGAAACATGTCCATCTGTCTGAAACATGCCCATCTGTCTGTCTGTCTGAAACATGTCTGTCTGTCTGTCTGAAACATGCCCACCTGTCCGTCTGTCTGAAACATGCCCATCTGTCTGTCTGTCTGAAACATGTCCATCTGTCTGTCTGTCTGAAACATGTCTGTCCGTCTGTCTGAAACATGTCCATCTGTCTGTCTGTCTGAAACATGTCTGTCCGTCTGTCTGAAACATGTCCATCTGTCT
>JAQQZY010000027.1:1945080-1956516 GCA_030068375.1 Ostorhinchus rueppellii | reverse complement strand
GACCTGTGGAGTTGAATGAATGAAGAATTCAGAGCCAAGCAGAGCATTTACAGTTTATGGAGACCACAGGGAAATGTTGGAAAAGGAAGAATTCTATTTAAAAAAAAAAAAAAGCCAAATATCACTGCTTTAAGAAATTAATTCACCACCATTTTGATCACTGATAATTACTTTGAATAGCTTGAAGAAAAGAAAAAAAAAAACTTCTCTGATTCCACCTCCTTAAACAGATGTTTTTCCTCATTTCTTCCTCCTCCCTGACAGTAAATTTAATGTTTTTAGATTTCAACCAAACAAGATGACATCTTAGGAACAGTTTTCTACCATTTTATGACAAAACAAACAAATGTCGAAGAAAATAATAGTGAGCTGTAGCTGTAAAATTAAATCATGCTTTTTTTTTTTTTTTACTGGTGCTTAACATTATTTTGTTATAATTCTCATTTGCTTTATTTTCCTGCTTGGCTTATAGCTCCTTCAGAAGAGTATTGTTGTCATCTGTGTGTCTGTAAAAATGACATTTCATTGTGTGAATGAATTGAAGGTTTGTGGTGTGACATACAGTAGGTTTGACTGCGAGGAGAAAAATTTGGTCGTAATCTGTTCATCTTCATGTCTTCTATTGACGTGAATGGTGACATAATGGGGCGGGGTCATGGGGAAACTGTCACTCAGAAACAGGAAGTGACTCTGGAGTGGACGTGTTGTTTTAGTGCTACTTGTTCTTGTGTTGTAGTGAGGCCAGACTGGATCTCACAGAGACTCACTGCGCCCCTTGAGGCAGACGGCAGTATTTCAGGATTGGACAGACCAGGATTATTTGGACATAATGTCAACACTGACACTTCTTTAGTTAAAGTGTGTGAATGTTTTGAAGCTACACTACAACAAGTGTCCCCTTTAATTGAACTGTGGATTTTAATTAATGGTTTTAGTGACTCACTGATTTTTAATGGATGTCTGTTTTCACAGGGTGTTTCTTTTTATTAGAGGTTTGATTTTATTGGATGTTTTAATTGATTGGATATTTTGATTTTAATTACATGTCTTATTTATTACTATTCATCCTTTTATTTTTGTGGCACTGAAAAGGGTGAGCTCTGTTGTATAGCCATTGTACAATGACAATAAATCTATAAATCTATTCTAATTGAATGCAAAAATAGATGCATAAGGTGGTTATAAGGACTGATTCAATGGATTCTGTCATGGACGTTAAACTCATTCAGCCCAGTTTGATCTCCAGGGGGCCGGAACAGATAAACCTATAAATAATGACAACTGCAGATTTTTCTTTGTTTTATCACAAAAAGAGTAAAATTACAGTATGAAAAGGTTTGCACTGACAAACTATCCCACCACAAAAAATGGGAAATACCTGAATAATCATGAACAACCAGATGCTCCTTAAGAAAAATTAGTGTGATTTTAACAATATTGTCCCTTGGTTTATCATTTACACATGTGCGTTACAACTTACAGATCACAGTGGATCTACAAATACACAAAATATTTAGTAACAAGCACCTGGAACTGAAAAATATAGGATTAATTTTACTATTAATACAACTTGACTGTCAATGCCTTCTCTGTCATTTTTTCACTTTGTAAATTCATCCCGTGGGCCAAATAACCCTTTAGGGGGTCGGTTTTAGCTCCTAATTAGCTAGAATTAGCCATGAAAGTTGTTTATTGATCTGATCTAAGGTACTGCTTTGCTCATCAGCAGCCAATAATAGCCTTGTTGGTGGGATTAAGAACAGATTCATCTACAACGGTTTTGAAATATCTACTGACATGACAGCTTTAACTTAACGTTTTCCATAATCTCTATGAAAAATGTTGAGTTAACTGCGACGCTTCAGCAGCATCAATATCAAGTAATGGAACTGTCACTATGACAGATTCTCTGTCCTCTGCTCATTAGTGCAGATCCAAAGGTTATCTGGCCTCTCATGACCACAACCGACTAATATGGACAAAAAACGACATAAAACAAAGGCTGGACCTGGTCTGAAGACCGGTCTTCTGCAGAAATCCAACCTTTTGCCAGAATCTTCAACAACGCAGCTTCACGCCCAAATGCATCGTCTTTGTCGTCTTCTTGACAGCACAAAGGCCCCGGTCGTCTAATTCTGTTAGTGTCAGTTATGGCTAACAAAGCTGTAATTATCTGATGATGGCAGACGTCCCAGATCCACATCGCCATCAAATTAATTCTTTCTTGGCTTCGGGCCGATCTGTCCACGGTGCTGAAGTCCATGCAGAGGTTTATTGGCAGAAACTCCAGACAGACAACCAGAACTCTGTAGAGGCTTCTCAAAAAACAAACAGAGCTCCATTTATTTACGTATTTTTATTTTACTTTTAATTTATACAGGAAGTCCCGACTGAGGGAGCAGCTGAGCAAACTCATAACATTCAACATAATGCACAAAAACCCACAATGAAGCAGTAAAACAACAAGCATTTAAACA
This sequence comes from Ostorhinchus rueppellii, assembly GCA_030068375.1. Taxonomy (NCBI): domain Eukaryota; kingdom Metazoa; phylum Chordata; class Actinopteri; order Kurtiformes; family Apogonidae; genus Ostorhinchus; species Ostorhinchus rueppellii. The sequence continues at coordinate 1,954,039 of JAQQZY010000027.1, read as the reverse complement.
CAACGGCCCCTCTAGAAAAACACCCACCTGCCTAATGATGCTCCTCAGTTCGTCAGTGGATATAAATGGGTCTAATTTTAGATATTTTTGAAAATTATCCTGCATAGAGCACAGAGAGAAAGTACAGGTCTCCCCAGATCTGTCAAACCTGGGATAAATGAAAAAAGAAAAGAAGCAGAGCTGGTAAATACTGAAGCCGAGGCACAGGAGGAAGTTTATGTGGGATCGCTTCATAGGTAAAAATATACCAGAACTGTCACTGACTAAACTTTCTACTAACATTCAGGTATTTGTTTACGGGGTTTTCCCTGTTTCTAAGGTGTTATGGCTTTGCTTCAGGGGTCATTGGTTTTATTGGTATTTGTCAAAAAACTACTTTCATTTTCACATATTTATCAACTTTTATGGCATTTTCCTAAGACTTAGCTTCACAGCTGGTTAGTTTGGAGACATTTTATAAGAACATATTAAGAATCCACACCGTTACCACTAATTACCAATTGCCATTAGTTACCACTAGTGTCTCTCTCTCTTTCTCTAATGCCCTGCTATTCCTTGTTACTTAGCTTTTTTTTTTGGTATAGTATTGATGGTTTCTATAATTGTGTTACAGTCATGGTATTTAGACACGTTTTAAGGGGAGTCAGTCCCCACTGAAAGCCCAGGCACCAAATGCCCAGCCAGACACTGCTCTTGATAGATAAACTGACTGTATGTGATCATTACACCGGGTTATTTCATTATTCATGTACAAATCAAAATAAAATAAACTGTTTTTTTTTTCATTCTTTCGGTTGTACACACAAATTAACAATTAGAAATAATTAAATGGATCAAATGTGGGGTTTCATGTTGACATTTTTGAAATCTGATTTGGTGTGACCGTGAAGTTCCTGACTTCTTCATGTGTTCTGTGAAGTGTCTTCTACTTAGATTGTCGACCGTGGACCCGCTGTATTAGACAGAACACCAACACCTGGAAGATCCACACCATTTTGTCAGTTGTCATGTTGTCCTCCTTCACAGTAACACGTTTGCTGCCTCTGAATAACACCAAATTCAACATTCTAGCAGAATGCATCAGACAGAATACTAGCAAACCCACCACTGTCCACAACAACACACTAACATCAAGAACTACAGGGTCAGACCAAGTTGGATATAAAAATGTGAACATGAAAGCACATATTTGGTCCATTTGATTATTTACAATTTTTTATTTGTGCGATCAATTGAAAGAATGAAAAAGAACTGGGTTTTTTTCTTTTAATTTTTGATTTGTAGATGAGTCATGAAACACAAGTCATTTTTTGTATTTTTCAATTGTGGATTCTCTGAATAGGAAAAGAACCAATGATCCATGGATTCTCCTTCCTTTGCAGCTCTCTCCTCTCAGTCCAAAGCTGCATCTAAATATGAAGATTTAATGGTTATTTTTAGTGGTTTAATTCTTGTTTCCTGTCAGACCTGAATCACAGTATGTTGAAATGAAGAGCTTTAACACACATTGAACATACATTTTATCCTTTTGTTTGTGTCTTAATGCACTTTTACCAGTCTGACATATGTTGCATAAACACGTGTTGTTGCGTCAACATGCTGGTGTTGAACAGGTCTCAGTCTGAGCCGCTGAATCAGAGGCAACACATCCTTTTATAAGTGTATGTAATATCTACTGGTGTTTGGTTTGACCTTGAAGGTGCAGTGAAAGGGTGGACGTCACCTCAACTAAGAAGAGGAGTGTGATTTTAGTGACGAATACTTCAGTTCAGTGCTAATGTAGAGAGGGAGGATAAGATGTTCACTGAAAAAATAACCCAATCAGTGAAGAGATGGACTGTCAACAGGATCGATTATCTGCTACTCCCAGATAATTACAGAGTAAGATTACTTTAAATAAGAATCTATATTTGGCCTGTGGATAAATGAGTAATATCTGGAAATAAGTGACCGAGCATCGTATTCAGTCATTTAACCTACTGTCACATTTTTTCTCACAGCTGTTTCTTTCTTATTCTCTTACTTAACACTTCGTTTGTGTTCATTTTCACCCATTTCCCAAGTTCCAAATATAATAACTGAAAAACCACAAGGCCAAAATTAATTAATGACACCTCTTTCGAATGGTGATAACCTTTAATTTGTGGGTAAAATACACCAGTCCCATTAGCTTTGATTACTATCCAGGGGATTCTTTTACTAATTGTGTTTTGTTGCTCACACAGGAAAAAATAATGAGCATTTTTGCCAGAGTCAAAACTATTTTCCTCAAAAAGAATAATTTTTGCTCTATATTGAGTAAATTCAGCTCTAAATTGAGTTTGGAGAGCTCTACCCAAAGAGTAACTTTTGTTCTTTTTAGAGAGGGACCAAATGTAATCTAAGTAGAGTAAAATGTTCTTCAATTTGAGTAAATTTTACTCAGGCAAATTTCCTGTGCAGTAATACTGTAAAATAAACCAAGAGACTCGACTGTGGAAAATCTAAGCTTCATAATAAGGTATAACATGTCTAAGTAAAATTAATCAACAGTGGGAAATGGTGGACACTGGTGGAATCCAATAAAAATGTCAAATATAACTAGTTTTCTTCTAAATGAGTTAACAGTAGAGATTGTAGTTAAGTAGAGTAATGGTTATTGTCTGAGTATTGTGGTTATAATGGAAGTCAGTGGGGCATTTTTGTCCTTGAGGGTATCAGTCAAATCAGTTTAATTTAAATTGCATCAAACAAGAAAAAGTAAAGAAAACAAACGCCATTTCATGAGACTATTTATAGACCTGGCTGAAACCAGACTCCAGCCATTTTACAAAACCCAACAATAATGCCAGCTTAATTTTATCACTAATCTTTGACACATCCAATCACAACCAATAATCCATCTTTCTACTATTTTTATATGGAAAATATTTATTCGTATTTTTTTTTAAATAAACCATTCACAATTCATATAATTAAACTGGCCTTTAAAGGGTTAAAATCCTGAAAATATTTGAATAATTAGTAGTTTTTTGGAGTTTTTAGTTTTTTGAAGTTGTTTAAGAGATTTACATAAAAACAAAACTATCTGTCTGTCTGTCTATCTATCTATGATTTTACAGCAGTTTTTTTTTATGTGTGTACATTTTTCCCACTAAAGTAACTAAAAAAAGTTTTTGTGAAATATCATGCCCAAGCTGCAACAGAGCCAAAATGATCCTCAAAGAAAAATAAGTGAAATGTTTAAAAATGCCCAAGAAGGACCTAAGGGTTGATTAGTAAGATGACATTCTGATCGAATATATATTATATGATTGACTAAATATGAACAGGAACACTCGACAGTGAGATGGAAGCCTGCAGGTCGCTGTTAGATGACAAGTTAAAAGTCACCATAAACATAAAATGTGCAGCTTGTAATTAAAGCAGGGTTTGCCCTCGTGCCCTCTCAGCTGTGTTTACGTCCAAATGAAGGGCTTGTTTGTGGCGTTTCAGGCCTTTGGTTCTGGCCAGATAGAGTCATCTCCCTTTAATCAGGTTTACCACAGTGGTTACACATTCTTGCATAAGCCACAACACTAAGGCTCTGTGATGCATCGACGGAAGGCAAGGCTGGAGTCGACTAATCGTGACCTAGAAAGTACGGAGAGGGAGATGTGAAAGCGTATTGGAAGGTCCCAGGTGGGAATTGAACTCTAATGAAATGTGAAAGTGAAGGCGTGTGCGTAAAAGCATGTATGTCCTTGAGTCACGGAGCTGTGGTTAAATGAGGATGATGGTGTTGGAGCACATTCTTTTTGAAGACATCCAAGGTGTTGCTTCACCTCCAGGATCCATTTCCCACCTCGGCTGTCGTCGTTTCATCCTCCTTTTGTTCTTTTACTTTTGTTGTCATCGTCTTCATCTTCATTTGCAATATTTTTTAACCATCTTCTCTGATGAAACTATTGATCGGATTCATGTCAAATTTTATTTGCGTCTTCCTTGAGACAATATCTACAAAGTTTGTTCAGTTTTGAGAAATTTAGATTTTTTGAAATATTAAACATTAGTGTGTTGACCTGTGGGGAACCACAGGTTTTAGATCCTCTGATCCAGTTCAGTTTTTAACTTTCTTATTTCCTTGGTAAATTCCTCTGTCATTTTCAGTTAATAACCTCTCAGATGACATGTCTGTTTCTGCACAGGAAATTTAACACCATGGCAACGTGTCGATAGTGTTTATCTTTTGCTAGGTAACCCACATTAATGATGTTTGTATGATTCTGGGCCTAGCACCGTGATTGAAAGGCTATTGTATTAATAATGACTAATATCTCTCAAAATATTGGTCCTATCAATTTACCGTTTTCACTAGTCTGTTCACTGACCAAAAATACAGAAGTATGACACACTGCAGTAGTCAGCTGTGTACAGAATTAGTGTGATGCCTTAGACAGACAGACACACACACACACACACACACACACACACACACACACAGCCCACTTCCCTTTAATAACATAGAATGTGCCTTTACTTGTCCATCATTTGATGGCTTACAACATTTAAGTGGTTCCAGATATCAGTAATGTTACTATTGATCACTGATGGGAAGTCATATATGCACTTTGATTTAGGTCCATGACCTTTGACCTTGAGTGACCTTGAAGGATCAACCTCAAGGTCAATAATGTCTAGATTTCAATAATTGTCTTTTCTGAAACTACTGGTCAAATTAATATGTCTTCTTTGGGACAATGTCTACGTGGTTTGTTCACAGTTTTGAGAAATTTAGATTTTTGAATTTTTTTATACATTTTTTAAATATTACAAATGGTCCTTTCCTTCTACTGGTCCATATGTTGGTGGTTTCTAACATGTAAAGGGTTCCAGATATCAGTGTAGTTCCTATTGGCCACTGATAGAAGTCACATCTGGACTGTGATTGGGTGGGTTGAGTTCTCCTCCAGTGAAAGTCCTCCCCACTTCTGTAGTTGGAGTGATCTGCGTCCAGACCACAGGACTGGAACATAGAACAGAAACTGACAACCTCACACATTCAACTGGGACTGATTCACATAGAACAGACACTGCTGTACAGGGACCCTGGGACTGTAGCTTTTCTGTGTGTTTTGTATCTACGGTTCCCTGGACGTCATCTCCATAAAACAAGCAGGCAGTAACAGTCGTACAGTAGTAGTAGCAGTCAGGTTTTCTTGTCTCACTGTGTGATGTCAGATGGGTAGCAATGGGCTTGGTGTCCATTCGGGCTGTGTTTTGTCACAGTGGGAGAGCCATGCTTTTTTCTTTCTTTCTTGTTCTCCTCAGATAACACAACAGATTTTTGTCGTAGAATCGCTGTAATTAGAAAAGCTCCACGTAAACGCTCTGACTCTGGGGATGTTTGGCAGTTTAGAGACACTTTGTGTTTGGATTTTCCTTCATCTTTAGGACACTTTGCTGACAACCAGGGCTGGGAAACGTGGACCAAAAATGATATTTCTGTCTCCTCAGATAATAGGCAGCGATAAGTGGAAATAATTACACCACCGGATATTTACCTGCAGACATTCTATACAACAGCCCTTCAACGCAGATCACTTTGTTTAATTCCTCCAAGTAGTTGAATAATTAAATCAACTTCTAATTGTACTGTCTGCATCAGCAACATATAAGGATGCTCCTAATATAATTGAATCAAGACATGAGAACTGTGACTTATGAGGAGACGTTTGAAATGTGGAAAACGACGACAGAAAGAAATGCAGTCCAACACCTGGATGCACAAAGGAAGAGGCAGAAAACACATTTAACACCACGTCACAGTGGGACCATCATTATTTCCAATAGGGTGTTTTCTGTGAAGTCGTCTAAATGTTTTGCTCTGTGTGCAGTAAAGCTGCTGAATTTACAACTATGGCTTTAGCACTTAAATTTGATGAATTAGAGCTTTTTAGAGATGATTCAGTTGTGCTGCAGTTTTAGCAAGGTGTGTTGTGTTGCATTTGGATTTTTGTGTTATTTATAGCGATGCACCGAAATACACTATATGGACAAAAATCATATAAACAAACCATATATTCTGAAACAAAATACACACACTCACACACACACACACACATACACACACACACACACAAACAAACAAAAATTTTTTTCCCCCATTATACGAAATAAAAATTGCAGTAATTATTTTTGGATTTTTGCAGCCTGGCATATGTCACTAGCCCCTTTTGCACATTGCTTCTGTTCCTAGAATATTTTACCTTTGTCGTCTGTGTAAATGAAATGGTGGATCATTTGGTTCCACCTCTGTCATGGCTCTGGAGGTAGAAACAGTGCCCTGGTAAAGGTGGAATCAGGATTCTGGAACACTATGTAACAGGAAGACCTCTCGTTCCGTAACTAAGGTGTGATGTGGTCTGTGGAAGCAGCATCAGCAGGTTTTTGGACAGAACTGTGGAACTGATTGTAGTAGTTCAGTATTTTATCTAAAATCATGAATAATTGAGTCAGCATACAAACAGTTGGCTCATTTTAACAATGTTAAGGAACACTTTTCTTAGATGAAATTGGTATTTCTTTAGGTGAATGAGAAATACTGCAATATTATTGTTATCGCAGTGCTGTACATCCATATCACATGTTGCAAGTTTTGCCAATATCTTACCACCCTACTGTATTGTGTATGCGAGCTCTGCACCAGGGGGATTTAAAAATGATTGCAGACTGTGTACAGTAAACAAACATATCAACGCCATCAGACAGATGTGGACCTGGGGAAACGCCCAGATCCACCAGCTGTTGGCACCTGGCATTTGGCAGAAGGGTGTTTGTGTAGGAGTTTAACACTGTTTATTTTGGGGTGATTTTAGTGGATGGGTCAGAAATTTAAAAAAAGATCCGGCAAACTTGAGCAACTTTTGAATTCTGACCTAAAACACATGGTGAAAAATAATATGACCTTTTATAACATGAGGTGTAAAGTATGTGTAATATTCTCACCCAGATACCAGAAGGTTAATAAAGTTTGAGTTGTTTTGAAGAAAGGAAGTCAGAGTTAATAATGATCTCCTGTCATCATCACCGGCTACTGTCTGATGTTAAACTGTTCTGGATTAAGTCTTTCCTGCCGCCTCTCCCTTTGCCTCCTGGATGATGAACCAAAGATGGCGGTGAAATTACAACCAGATGAAAATCCAACACACTCCCGGTCCACAGAGGTCCTCTCCTTGTCTGAGGCGTCTGTCCTGATTGGTGAAGTGTAATCAGAGTGACTGACCGTCTGCTGAAACAAAAACCAGCTCTGAATACTCCAACACATGCCTGATTACCCACAAACCCCTGCTCCATCTTAACGAGCACATTATCCCAGTTTCACCACATCACATTTACAGGAGTCGTCAAACACCCACTCAACTGTAACAAGGCGATTATTGCAGTGAATGACTGACTGATTTTCCTGATGATTGATGGCATTTACATGTGTCTCAATAACTGTAGAAGATTCACTAATCTGTGTTTCCTCCTGACCACCAGGAAAAAAAAAAGATTGCGGCATTACACTTTTTTCAAAAAATTTGCCACTCTTTGGAAGGTAAAGCCCCGCCCCTTTACATTTGGTATCATTGAAAAGCCCCAGATGTCGTCTGTAGAGAGCAAAAGGAGTTAATGTAGTAGTATGTGGGGGGGGGGGGGATTCAGGTTTACAAATTTACTGGATTACTTTTTTTTTTTTTAGTTTAAAAATATCTAAGAATTTGGATTTTTAGAGCTGCCTCCACCAAGGTTCCAAAATGTTGGAACAAAAACCAAAGCGTGACATATAAACACTGCAGACACTGATTGGTCAGTTTCCTCTGTGACACAAAACACAGATATGGAAGTAAACAGTAAATACAGCGGTACATGAATCCACATGATGACAGCCCAAAACATGATCGGTCTTGGACATTCAGTCTTAGGCTGATGAAAAAATTCAGACGAGACAACACGCAACGAGCGAGTTTTCAGCAACTCTGAGCATACAACAGGAAATAAATGCATAGCATTGGAATACCGACTCGCACCAGCCGAGCTGGTTTACGTTGTGGATACGTGGCCGAGTCGACTCGGGTGCTGCTGCTATGTGCTGGGTTTGTGTGTAAACACCCGCTCACCTGATGTCTCTGGTTGGTTTAATATGAAATCTTACTCTACTTTAGCCAATCATCATTTCAGGCTGTTCTCTCGCCCCTCCCCTCTTACCGAAAGGAGAAAAAAAACATACACAGCTCCTGAGTATGTGTGAACCAAGGCGGATGACAGCTTGGATGAGTAGCTTCAGTAACGCACAGTAACGGCGTGTTGGTGACGGAAACAGCGTTATAACGTAAGATAAAGTAAAGTTAGATTACTCATTACTGAAAAAAGTAATGCTGTTAGTAACGGTGTTTATTTTAACACCGTTATTCCCATCATTGGTCAGGAGGGGATCAGTCCTTCTTTTCAAATTCAATTGAGAATCCACAATTGAAAATGAAAAAATTACTTGTTTTTTCATTATTTATGTAAAAATCAAAAATCCAGAAGAGTTATTTTTTATTCTTTCGATTGTACACACAAATTAAAAATTGGAAATAAGCAAATGGACCAAATATGGGGTTTCATGTTGACATTTTTTAGATCTGATTTGGTCTGACCCTGAAGTTCCTGACTTCTTCGTGTGTTCTGTGAAGTGTCTTCCCCTTAGATTATCAATCATGGATCCACTGTATTAGACAAAACAGCACCACCTGGAAGATCTGCACCATTGTTTCAGTTATGTCGTCCTCCTTCACAGTAACATGTTTGTTGCCTCTGAATAAGACCGAAATTCAACATTCTGGCAGAATACTAGCAAACCCACCAAATCAAATCAAATCAAGATTTATTTATATAGCGCCAAATCATAACAACGTTATCTCATGACACTTTACAAATAGAGCTGGTGAAACCAGACTCAGAAGCCAATTTACAG
>JAQQZY010000027.1:1890043-1915700 GCA_030068375.1 Ostorhinchus rueppellii | reverse complement strand
CCCCCCCCCCCCCCCCCCCCCCCCCGTATTTACTTCACATAGACTTCTTAAATGTACACATTTGCCCACTTTTTATCTGCATCTCCTTTAGGACAAACATTTTCTTCCCAGTTTTGAGAAATTTAGATTTTTACATTTTTTAAAATTAATTTTTGCTAATATTACAATGTTTTTTCCTACTAATAGTTTATGACATGTCAGTGGTTACAGATATCAGTATAGTTCCTATTGTTGCTTTTCCATCAGACATCTGCGTAAAATTTTACCGATATTTACTAAATGTCGGAAAAACTTAAGTGTGTAATGTTGGATTTTCCATTAAATCACAAATGTGATGATTTGTTTATTTATTATCATGAGATGATATGAGAAATCATTCTATAAACATGGTGTTGATTTACAGATATGTTCATGATTATAATATATTGCCCCTCTATCTCATACTAAATTATAAATAATGTGGTTTCCTGGTGTGTCCACACATACTGCACTATGTTTCTGTTAAAACTCTGCTTCTTCTCTTGTTGTAACATCCGTCAACATTTTTTTTTTAATCCATGTAACTAGTTGTGCAGAAAGGTCTTTCCATTGCAGTGTTGCTGATATACCAATTGCACTATGCCTGAAAAACCACCTCTTGCTAGTACAAAAACTTTTAATGGAAAAACGAGAGTTTTGACGAAATTGTCGTTTTTCCATTAGGTAAATTTTAATGCACACATTATATTCACGCAATTTGAGGGTCAATGAAAAAGAGATGAGTTGAATTAGTTCAGTTCTCCTCCAGTGAAAGTACCATGCACTTCTATAGTTAGATTGATGTGCATCCAGACCACAGGGCTGGAACACACATCCACATAGAACAGAACCTGACAACCTCATACATTCAACTGGTTCTGATCTACATAAAATATGATGCTGATGGACAGGGACACTGGGACTGTTTTGTACCCCTTGGCTATCTTCTGGCCGAAGGGATTTTGTTTTTGTTTATTTATTTATTTTTATTTCTCTTAATATTACAAGAAGTCAGGGTTTTACAAACATTGAAAATTTTGACAGATACACAAATTATATACATCTAGAGAGTGGGAGTAAAAAACAAAAACCTTTACGGCAGCTCCTTATTGTCTTGGCATACAGGATTTCAGATTAAAGAATCAATGTATAAAGAAAAAGAAATAAAAACAAAAATCATAAAGTCAAAGCAGCTACATGATGACTGAGATGATTTCTAGGGCTGGAAAGACGAAGAAGGCGAGTTCATCAAAAAGTGCATGTGAGCAGCTGCGAGTAAAGTAAAGAAACCCTATATTTGTTGAATACTTAATGTGGCCCAGCCTGACCCACACTCTACCTCCAGTGGCCCCCGGGTACATTGAGTTTTGACCCCTGTTTTAGAGGGAGACAATCTGAGGTGGTACATTTCATGTCTTTTCAAAGTAAAGCGAAACCATTTTAAGTCCAAAACCATCCACATGAAGATCCGTTCAGTAGGAGGACGTGCTTCCATGTGCTCCCCATCCTCAGTGTTTCAGGCTCGTCTTCAGAGGCTTCTGTGTTCACTCATCAACACATGTCATTATTCATACGTTTCTTAATCTTCTCCTGACTCTGCTGCCATGTGTTTCTCCCTGAGGTTTTAATCCCACATGCCCAATAACATGACATACAGCGCATAAAGACCAGATAGCGCCGAGTGTCGAAGGCCTCAGAGTCATTCATCAACCTCTTCATAGATTTCACATCTGCTGCAGTTTAGATAACGTAAAGAATAAAGTGTCAGCAAAAGTAAAGACAAAACACTGACGCCAAATGTCTAAATTATAAACACAAGATAAACAAATGGACCAGACAATCTGCAGCCCTCCACACTGTTTCAGTTTTATCTGTTTTCTGTAAAACTGTGCAGTGAACATGGTACAAAGAATACCTTCAATTGGCAGAACAGTCCATAATGAGCCCATGAGCACTGTCCTGCGTAAAGTACAGCAGTAACAGAATGAACGAAAAAACACAAGGTTACGCATTCAATTTAAAGTCTGTTGTGAACATTGACCTTCTGGATATCTGGGTGAGCATATTATGCACACTTTGTACTGTAGGTTATAAGAGTCATGTCATTTTTCACTCTTTGTATTAGATCAGAATTCAAAAATTGTTCAATTTTGCATGATTAAAAAAATTCTGAGCCACTAAAATCAGCACATTGGACATATTTTAGCATTTAATGTTCACATTATTTAACTCATAAAGACCCAGCGCTACTTTTGTGTCAGTTCCCAAATGCCCTTTTATTAAGCGATTTATCACCATTTATTATAATATTATCCTTTGTATTTTGCATTTTATAAGTATAAGTAAGGTGTTTTGTATTTGTAATTATCTGTATTTAATTCACTGATCATATAGATGTTCATAAAAGTTCAGATTAAAGTTTAGGGTTATTATGTCAAAAACAGAGAAAACTGCAGAAAAGTGTCTTTTTCAGTAAAATCTGTCATTAACTGAACATAATCCCAGTGTCTCCATCCACTGTCAGTGATCCAAGTTCATGGGTTTAACTGGTGAATCAATGTTGGAGAAGATGATGGTGTTTCCATGGTACCTATGGAGCCTTTGAACATCCAAATATGGTCATATCTAATGGCCACGAAAAGATGAAGAACTGTATTTTACACAAATTATTTCCATGGATTGATAGAATTAGTGGATCAACAGGTATTAAACAGTTTAGATCAGTAGATGGTTTAGGTTAAAGGTTGAAAAAAGTAATAATGCAAATTAACCAATGGTTGCCAGGATGGAAAAATAAAAAGTAATTCAATAATTTTTCAACATTTTTTTGTCAACAAATTACAAACATGGCATTTAAAGGGTGAAAAATATGACAGTTATTGAGTGTTTGGTATTTGTGTTTATGACTCAAGTTGATGAAATACAAAAAAGGTAAAAAAAAAAAAAAAGTCAAAAAAAGTTTATGAAAAAAATATTGACATTAGTACAGCACAGCTCCGATTATGAACTTTAGGTGGTTAGAAGGAGCTCTATGGATGGGAAGAACCACGAGGTTAAAGAACCAGAGGGTTAAAGGACCAGAAAGTTAAAGAACCAGAGGGTTAAAGAACCAGAGGATTAAAGAACCAGAAGGTTAAAGAACCACAGGGTGAAATAACCAGAGAGTTAAGGAACCAGAGAGTTAAAGAACCAGAGTTAAAGAACCAGAGGGTTAAAGAACCAGAAGGTTAAAGAACCACAGGGTGAAAGAACCAGAGGGTTAAAGAACCAGAGGGTTAAAGAACCAGAGGGTCCAGATATTTTCATAAAATGGCAGTAACAGTACCAGATGAATAAATGAACTGTCCTTCAGTCCACTGGTGTTTTCTGTGGGTTTGACTTCATAGCTTTGGTCCAGATCCACATGGTTTCAGTCTGCACATGAATGACCAGAACCGTTCCATCCACAAGTGCTTCTCTTTAATGAGAGGTTCCCTTGAAGATGATAAATCACTCATGTTTTATTAAAAACTTCCCTTGAGTGAACCCATATTACGAGCTGCAGCTGCAGTAGGCTACACTTTATGTTAATTAAAGGCATTATCATTATCCTGACTCATCCTGTTGGTCCTCGGGGGCTGCTTAGCTCCAAAACTTTTCTCTACACTCCCTCTTGTCTTTTCTTTTTGGTGCCATTTGCTCTAAAGCATTTTGGAACGGCTTGTTTTTCAGAGTTCAAACAGATTTTACGAGCTGTTTCTGCCTCTGTGCTGCTATTCTGAGCTGCCAACGTGTGAAGCCAAGCCTGGTGCTGCTAAAGCATGGACATTAACACTGAGGCCACGTCCAGTCCACGGGCATCAACACTGACTGAATGGTCCACTATCATCCTCCTGCTCCAAAGTTCTCAATGAAAAAGTTACACTGCAGATCTTCACAGTCAAGAGTGTCAGAATCCTTTCAGTTCAGATTTCACAGACTAATCTGATCCACAGTGGGTCTGACCTGTAAAACACTATCAATAATCTATCAATAATAATGTATATATTTTTTAAAATCTTTGTTATCATGTTTTAAAAATAGCCACATTTCATGGAATGTTGACATTTATAAAGTATTCTTTCACAAAAAGTGTGAATGATGAGAACAAATATGAACTGTCTGAAATGTCTTAGAAGTGCAATATTAACTTTATTCTGTCTGTTACTAAATGGGTTCTTCTATAAAACTGGTCCTAAAAACAGGACAGAGGGTTAAACAATCAAACCAGACAGAGACCAATGTTCTGAAGGTTTGAAGAACTTTGAGTCTATTTAAAATAAATGTTTACTGAGATAAAAGAAACTATTTTTCATATAAAACACATTTTAATATTTTTTATATAATTTTTTGTACAAAAATCCACACGAAAATTACAGACTACTATTTTATTGAATATCTTTTAATTCTCTCACAGGTGCATTTAGGGAATTGAAGTAAATATTCAAGGAGTGTTTGACAAAAGTGGCCACTGTTACAAAATCACAAAAATCATTTATAGGTGTTTAAATGTTCAGGTTCTGCGTGTAACAGCAGTGGACATGATGGGTTCCACACCAAACCTGGAATGAGACGTAGACTGATGCCAAACCACATGTGTGGATTAGAAAAACCACTAGGATCCACACATTTAACACAGTGTCTGTATTTAGAGTCTATAGAAGAGCATTTACACACGTTTATACATCTAATGCACTAACACCTAGGCACATTTAATGTCCATATTTGGGTCCTATTTATGGACCCAATATTTGATTAAAAATCCATTAATTATGGGATGGCTCAGACTGAGAGGATATATATATATATTTTTTTGCATTTATCTAAGGTCCTCATTAGGTCCATCCTGGGGTAAATCTGTCAACATTTACCTTTTATTATTGGGTCTAAACAGATGGAAAAGTGTCAGATACTAAAACCCAGTTTCATAGAAGGACTCACATCTTCTCTGTATTTGTAGATCCACTGTGATCTGTCAGTTGTAATGCACATGTAGAAATGATAAACTGATGCAGAATATTTTTAAAATTGCACCAGAAATATCTGGTTCTTCATGGTTGTTCACAGTTTCTTAAAGTATAGTTTGTAGATGTAGAATGTAACTGTTTTTTCACATGGACTATATGTTATTCTGTTCTAATTTTGCTAGTCTGACCCACTTAAGATCATATTGGTCTGAATGTGGAACCTGTTGAACCCCCCCCCCCCCGATTTAAGACATATACGTGATCATTAAACCAAGTCCAGTTCCAGTCTGAAAAGTTTCAGCCAACACAGACTGAACGTTCAGGTCCTCTATCAGCTGATCTCCTGCTCCATAGTTTTCATAGTTTACATGGTACAACAGCAGCATAATCACTGAAGAAAAACATTTAATCTGCAGAGTCATCATCCACAGTTTCATAACGCTGTTATCTCTGATCTGTCTGCTGATGTAAAGCCCATCTGAGGCCAAATGTGTGGTTGTTTGTTTATTCACAGTTACATTACAAGTTCTGTGGTGGACTGTGGGGTTGATACTGAACACTAGGAACAGCTTGGACTGTGTTCATCTGATTATCTGACCAATACAATGATATTGTGCAGGATTTTCCCTTTTTCCATTATGAGGCTCATCCAGACAAATGATACAAAACCAACATGGAGGATTAATTCAAACTCAACTAAATGACTTTTCTCACATATAATGATAGTTTTGTCTTTAAAGACTTTATATGTAGTATTTATACTTTAGAAATAATTTTAAAAAATCAATAGATTTTCAGAATAAAGATGTATAAAGTTCTGTCAAAGATGCCAATATTTGGATTGTTGAGACCGGCTGAGGATTTATGCGACCACTAGAGGGAGTGGTGAGTCACTCTGCCAGCCAAGGTAAAGTTTTTGTTTGTTTTTTTTGGATTTCAGAGATGTTACATTTCTCAGCAACAGTAGGAGACAAAACAAAATACAGGCGTACACTTTATCAGCCCTAAATGAACAGCAATGCTTCAGAGGTTTTATTTCTGGGTCAAAACACAATAATGTCCTGTCAGAGAGCGAACTTTAATTGATTGCCACTTCAACATTTATTTCAATATAAAGTAGCTCCTTGTTTTGGATAATCCCTTATGGTCCAACTAAAGTATTTAGCAATACTAATCAATCAACTTGACTCTAAAATGTCCCATCAGAGAGATTTGGAAATACCGTGTTTTGACCCTTCTGTACTTTACACACAAATTAACAACTTATATATTGAAAAAACAAATCATTTAGTAGCTGCACATGTTATTCTTACGATAAGAATTTACCCAAGCATTTACAAACTGTGCAAAGCTTCACATTGCACAGTTAAACAGGATTTCTGAGATGCTGGTATGCTGTATTATTAGTGATCAAACTGTAAAATGCTGCATCTGCTGCGGTAAACTTCATGACTGCTGTTGTGGCAGTGCAACAACTGCTTGCTCAATCCATATGATATGGTCAGTAAAAGAAGTATTAGTTGAGTGCATGAAAGTCTTTATGCCTTCTGCTGACAAAATTCTTCTGTATAAACAAGGGCAAGTTGGGGATGAGAACCAGAAAGAAACAATTGTCAGAGTCAAAGAAAAGAAGTGATAAAACTAGAGTTATTGCTTTCTCCACTGGACTCAGCTGTAAATGGGCAGAATGGAGTGGGATTTAGGTTTTTTCTTCTACATGGCTTAGTTTGATTCTGAGACTTATGGATGTATAAACTTAGTATGGGATGTCCTTATCTTTGCTAAGTTGGAGTTTGTTGATCCACAGTTCAGACTAAACTGACAGTTCTGAACATGTTTGTCGGATTCAAACACATCTTTAGTTCAGTTACTGATGACACAAACCAACAGAATGATGAATGGTTTGAACAGGTGATGAATGGTTTTATTGTTTTCAGTGTAAAAACAGAGCTAAGCTCGCAAAGCTAACAGAGCTATAATGTAAACTATCAGCTGATGGAGAACGTCATCATTATTAGACAGTTTTATTTTAGCGACTGTTCAAATAAGTGTCTGAGTTTTAGTTTTTGAATAAACCATGATGATTCCATAAAACAGATGTGTGTAAACTATGAGTTTATACTTTATTCAGTGACTTATTCAGTTTGTGGAAACATAGGGTTGGTTCATTGGTGGTGTTGGTACCAGACTGACCCCTTTATTTATTTATTTATTTATTTATTTGCACATATAGATATGAACTAAAACAAATACATGTACTTATGTCTCTTGGTAGGGAGATGGAACATTTGAAAATGTGCTGGTGAGGTCATAAACCTGAAAGGCTTCTAGAATGACCTCACCTTGACCTATTTGTATTTTAAACAAGATGAAGGAATATCATTTGTATACCATCCATGAAGTAGAGGGATAAATAAAAAGGACATAAAAGAAAAGAAATGGTGGTTATATATCTATAAACATAGTTTCTTTCATTAACATTAAGAGTAAAAGGAATAACTCCTGCTGGTCAGAGTTGGAAATATCAATACCACATAGAACAACTTTACCTTTTTTGATTATCTTTCTTCCAAAGTTTTGTCACAGATTTGGTTTTAATAATAGCTGAGAATGATGTCCTTTAATGTTTATTTTATTGAAAAACAAAATCTTTTGCTTATTAATGTATTCACCTCCATCAACATCATCCAGATATTAATTAAACCATCTGAAAATCAAAGGAAAACTATTATAATGTGTATTTTTATCCACACATTCTCTATCATACACCATCAAACAGTGTTACATTTACAATAAATGATTATTTTTGTGATTGATCTGCATGTCCAATTGATCACTAATCATTTCATCCTGAAAACGACAAACTAAAGACTCGTATTTCACACAAACACTCACTTATTCAACCAGTTTAGTCTAAAACATGACAAAGAAAAGCGTCAGACTCTCCCATCAATACGCAGCTGCTTATTTATGTTTTTGGCGTAACTGATCAATGACTAATCATCAAACATTTAGAATAGATGTCACAAATGAAACCCTGTGAGAAACACCAGAGCCAGAGGGTTTTTTTTTTTAAATTCAGTTTGTGTTTTTTATTTTTGCAGCTGCAAGAACTTGAATTTTCATTGATTGATTGGTTTGAGGATGATTAACGGGCAGATGTTTGACAGTCCATTAAGGTTCAGTCTTTTCTTAAATATCTTGGCTTCGTTTTGTACAGTTTTAGGATCTGATGATTATCTTTGATCATAAAATGAATATCTTTGGCTTTTAGATTGTAATTGAATAAGACTTTGTTTACATCATCTGCCTGAGATGTTCATGGAAAATAATCAGCTGAAGAAATGCTTGAGTTGTTGCCATATTTAACAACCGTTGAACTATGTATGAGTGTGTTTTTGCCTTCCTCGCCCCTGTACGGTGCACTCAGTGGGATTAATAAAGGCAGTGATGCAAGTTTTTGGGTTGGAGATGATCAGATAATCCCTTCGCCTTCATAAATCTGCTGTTGATGCCTTTGCCTTCGACTAATGTCAAACTTCTAAACATTACTGTTTTAGAGTTGATCCAGAACGGCCGCCTGCTGACGCTTCCCCTAGTGGCTGGAGACCTGTACTCCCTGATGCCTGACGAAGACGGGAGGCGCCTCTACGTGGCCATGAAAGACAACCTGCTGTCCACCAGCCTGGACGACATCACACAGAACCCACGCAAGGTTAGACACACAACACACAAGACAACGATACAACCAAATGAGATGTGACACGACTAGGCAAAACGACACAACAAAACAACATTTAAATCGACACACAACACAACAATACAACAAAATGAAATGTTAAATGACACACAACACGATATAACAAAACAAGACGTAAGACGACGCACATCATAATGATACAACAAAATGAGATGTAAAACAACACAACAAAACGACACAATGAAACATTATAGGATAAAACAACACAATAAAACGTGATACAATAAAACAAGACGTGACATGACACCGCAAAACAACACACAACACAATGATCCAACAAAACAAGATGTAAAACGACACAGCAAGATGATACACAACACAACAATACAACAAAACAAGACATGACATGACACAACAAAATGATGCACAATGATACAACAAAACAAGACGTAAAACGACACAGCAAAACAACACACAATAAAATATGAAACGATAAAACAAGACATGACACGACACGGTAAAACAGGGACAAATGTCCTGCCCCATCAAATTAAAGTATCTGAAGGTAGGGAAAAGGAAAATTAGCTTCACTACAGTGAGAGGCTTAGAGGAATTAGTAAAACGTCTATAAGTTTCACTTTCACTTTAAGGTCCAATACTGAGTTTGTTTTTTTTCAAACCACAGGGCTTTTATGGAATTACTCGAATTGAACCAACCCGCCCCACAACTAAACTGACATTGTTTTGACCCGCCCCAACCCGAGCCATGAGAATCCCGCTGCTCTGCACATCATTGATGTACGACACAGAACACAGATAGATTCTACAGCAGCGGCAAGCATACGGCCAGGTTCAGGTTCCACATTCAGACCAACTGGGATCTACAGTAAAATAGTAGAATAATAACCATAAATAATGAGTCCAAATTTAAATTAAAATTTTATTGTAAAAAATCGTCATCAGATCGGTATCAGCAAAATTCACCCTAAAAAAAAAATCAGATCGGAAGCAAAAAAATCCAGATCAGGACATGACTAACAAGGATACAACAGAAGACAACACAAAAAGACATGACACAGTACGACCCGATATGAAACGATACAACACAGTACAACATGACACGACATGATAAAACAGGATAGAACACAACGTGACATATGACACAACACAGTGTAACACAACATGATACGACAGAACAAGGCCAAACAAAACCTAATGTAACACAACACTATACTAAACCAGGCTGATGTTGTGGTTTAATCTGAACATTAAACCAGGACCATGAGGACAAACTGAATGAACGTCTTACTGGTGTGTGTTCCTGGTGCTCAGGAACACAACACACTTTTGTCGACTTGTCTGATCTCGACTTTGAGTCAAATGGTTCCTGACGATGTGTAGAGGAAATTCACGCCCTCTGACTAATATCCTCTATGATTCTATCTCCATTCCTCTGAAACATGTTGTGTGTTTCTGCTGTTTATCTACAGCCTCTGTGTTCAGGTTTAACGTTTGTCCCACAAAGACCCTAACAACCACTGGAAACCAGAACCATCTACTGATCTAAACTGTTTAATACCTGCTGATCCACTAATCCTGTCAATACATGGAAATAGTTGGTGTGAAATACAGTTCTTCATCTTTTCATGGCCATCAGATATGACCGTATTTGGATGTTCAGAGGCTCGGTAGTTACCGTGGAAACAGTAGTTGTGTAATGTTGGTTTTTCCATCAAGTCACAAATAGTTTGTTTGTTGAGTAAATTTGTTAATTTATTATCATACAAGAAGGTGTTCCATAAACATGAACGTAACTATGGTGTTTATTTACAGATTTATTCATAGATTTATTCATTATTATTATTATATATTAGCCTTCTCTCTCATACTAAATTAAAAAAATTATTCAGTTTCCCTGTGTGTCCTCACATTGTTTTTTTTTTCTTTTTTCTTTTTTTTCTTTTTTAATTCATGTGAGTTTAGTTGTAGAAAAAAGTTCTTTCCATTACAGTTTTGCTGATATACCATTTGAGCTACACCCAAAAAAAAAACCCCTTGCCAGTGCAAAACTTTTAATCGAAAAGCAAGAGTTTGGGTGAAATTGTTGTTTTTCTATTAGGTAAATTTTTATGCATAAGTTAGATTCACGCAGTTTGAGGGTCAATGGAAAAGAGACTAATGTCATCTTCTATTACATTGATTCACCAGTAAAACCCATGGAGTGTGATCAATGACAGTGGATAGACACTTAAGTTCCGTTCATGATGTATTTGCTGATAAAAGTCACCTTTCTTCAGTTTTCAGTTTTTCAGATGCAAAAACTCAACTTTAATCTGAGCTTTTGTGAATGTCCACATGATCAGTGAATTGAATATAAGAAAACACCAGATTTTCACCAAATTCAGATGATAATATTATAATACATGGTGACAACATAGTTTTAAGCAGGAATCAGAAGCCGTTTCTCAAGATGCGTTCTTGTCTGTTCTTCTGTTCTTGCGCACTTGTGAAATGTCATCAGTCGCAGTCCAAGTACTGTTCCAAGTGGCAAGTACGCATAAACCAAGAATGCATGGAATACCCGGATGCTGTTCTTGTCAGCTAGCTTAAACCAAGGATGCATGGGTTGGTGACTTGTGCAGACTAGGCTGACAAATAATTCCCAAGATGCAGTTTGTGCCAGTCCGGCTGTGAGCCTGCGGTTCAGGCGGGAACCAGGCGGCCGGTCGTTAGCGTACCGGCTTGACCTGGACCCAGGCGGCTATGTCCGACTGAACTGACGAAATGTATTACAGTTTTGAAAAATATACAAAACGTATAAATGACATGTAAAAACTAGTAGAGACGTATTGAAATCAAATCGAGTGACACTGTGGTGATTTGAGGGAAATACGTTATAGAGCAGACAGGGAGGAAAGTTCACAAGTACACAGCTGATCCAATTAGAGACAGACTCGCGTTCTTAAGAAGTACGTTCTCTGAGACTGTTCTTGCCAAGACCGTACTTGGCGAGTGCACAAGACCGTACTCTGCGTTCTTGGTGTTGAGAAACACCTAGAGTTTTGGTTTGCAAAAACAAATCAGGGTGTGGACTTATTTTCCTGATGCCTGACCAGCAGGGGGGCGGGGGTTCACTGAGGTCAAATGACAGGCCAATCAGAGGCCTCCTTTCAAATGGTACATCACTTGACCAATCAGATCTTGGCAAAATGTAGAACCAGAAGTCAGTTGCTAGTTGTGTACTTGAGATGATCTTTCTGTGGATTTCAGTGAAAAAAAAAAAGATTCATTTAACCAAAATTAGGAACTGAGAAGGTGAGATGCAGTTAAATATATATTTAGCAGAGCTTTGGCCAAGATGTGACCTGTTTTTTTGGACATGTTTTTCAAAAATTGACTGTAAATTGCAGCTGCACGGCTCACTACCTAAAACTATGGATGACAAAACACTTAAAGGTTGAATAGAGAGAAAATATCCTTTTTTAAATTGCCATAAAAGTAGCCCTGGGTCTTTATTGGTTAATATCCAGAAAAACATAAAATATTTGACACAGATCTGATTCCTTCTGCATCGCTGTCTAATATAAGACAGTATGTGGATGTGTTTTTCTTCTGTCCCTGCTGTATTTAACCCTGCTCCTATTGTAGACCAACTGTATAAATCATCTTCTCTGAGGAACACATGTAACGGATGATTCCTGTAACATGGTTCCACGGTGGGGGGGGCTTCTCAGAATCCGGCATATACTGGTTTTCAGGAAACAAGGACCACTCAGACTCACAGGGAGCATGTTTATTAAAGGTCCAGTGTGTAAGAGCTGGAGGGTTTAGAAGGATCTGATCACAGAAATGAAATATGCATTATTATCTTTTAATTAATGTATAAAAACTCAAGAAAAACATGTCCACCATGTTGGACGTCCTCAGTGTCACTGATACTGTCCATCTGAGTGTGGACTGGGGTTAATGTCCTCTCAACTGGATCTGATGAGGGACTTCTGTTTGGGGGGGGTCTGTGTTTTTTGGGTTTTTTTTTTTAAGTACCTGGTCGATGGGCCATGAGTGCTGTCAAGGCACTGCATCCAGCATCATCATCATTGTCATTTTTGTCCTCGTTAGCAGTTTTTTCATCTTCTCTGAAACTATTGGTCAGATTTTATACTTATCTTTATTGGGAGAATTTCTACAAAGTTTGTTCACAGTTTTCAGAAATCTTGATTTTTGCCATTTTTGAAGATTCTTTTTGAAAAAACACAAATTTGTCTTTATTTATAATAGTCCATATTTTAATGGTATATGACATATAAAGTCTAGTTCCTGTTGATCACAGATAGAAGTCATATATGGACTTTGATTGGATGAGTTGAGTTCTACTCCAGTCAAAATCCTGCCCACTTCTGTAGTTAAACTGATATGCCTCCAGACCACAGGACTGGAACATAGAACAGAACCTGAATTCAACTGATCCACATAGAACATGATGCTGACGTACAGGGACACTGGAACTATTTGGCTGCTGTAGGTGGGTGTGGTGTGTATTATGGGTGGTATTGTGTATGGTCTGTATGGTTTGCTATTGTTTAAGTCACTAAATGCACACTGTGAGCCTTTAAGTGTTATATATTGTACCTTTTCAGTAAAAGGTTGAACATGTGCAGAGGCTGTTCCTCTGGTTGGTCTTTCAGAGGTACTGGTGCTGACCTCCATCTGTTGCAGGTCATGCACTGGTTTATACACCTGGATGTGATGTTTCAGATGCAAATTCATCACACAAACACAAAACAAGACGATGCCGGTTAATAATCTAAACACACAAATACACACAAACCACAGTTTAGACAGAAAATCACTGTTGTTGCATCGTTTACATGTAGACAACAGGAACAAACAGAGATAAAAGGGTGTTTAACTCATTATTCCACATTAGTGTTGACAGAGCTTTATCCTCGTGTTTTTCCTGATGTTGTTTTCTGTAGTTTTTAACTGAGGTCCTTTGTTTCACATTTAATCCGTGAGTCAGACTCAGATCCCAATCATAACTACTGAAGAAAATGTGACTTCCTACATGTTTCCATCCTTTGAACATTAGAGTCAGTGCAGCACAGGTTCACCATGAAATGGAACAGGTGACAGATTAATTGGGTTCTTCTCTGAAACTGGTCCTAAAAGCAGGACAGAGGGTTAAACATTCAAACCAGATGTAGACAAATGTTCTGACATATGTTTGGAAGCACTTTGGGTCTATTTAAAATAAATATTGACTGAGATAAAAGAAACTACATTTCAGATAAAACACATTTTTATATATTTTTTATATTATCTTTAATACAAATCTGCATGTAACACGGTCAAAAGGACACAAAAATTCTGTGCTACTATTTTTTAAAATATCTTTTTCTTCTCTCACAGTTGCATTTTGGGAATTGAAGTAAATATTCAAGGTACAGTGTTTGACAAAAATGACTGCTGTTGCAAAATCAGTCACAATTTTTATGTGTTTAAATGTTGACGTTCTGTATGTAACACCAGTGGACACGATGGATTCCACACCAAACCTGGAATGAGCCGTAGATTGATGCCAAACCCACATGTGTGGATTAGAAAAACCACTGGGATCCACACATTTAACACAGTGTCTGTATTTAGAGTCTATAGAAGAGTATTTACACACGTTTACACATCTAATGCACTGACATCTAGGCACATTTAATGTCCATATTTGGGTCCTATTTATGGACCCAATATTTGATTATATATGCATTAATTATGGGATGGCACAGAGCAAGAATATAATTATTTTTGTATTTATCTGAGGTCACCATTAAGTCCATCCTGGGGTAAATATGTCTACATTTACCTTTTATTATTGGGTCTAAAAAGATGGAAACTTGTCAGATACAAAAATAAACCCAGTTTCATAGAAACATCCAACCATTTTCCAATTTTGATAAAAATGTAATTAACCACAGAGAATAAATGCTGAATGTATTTCCAGACATCATAGAAGATCTGTGTGTGGAATAATACCGTTTCTGCGGCTCTGCCTACACATTCAGTACATTTCAGCAAAGAACAAGGATGGTGGACGAAGCAGGAATGTGAAATATCTGCACAAAATAATTTGCGGCCTGACTGGAACTCATTAGGTTTCCATGGGTTTATCCTTCTGAGGCAGCGTTTCATCAGGGCCTCGAGCCTTAAATTCTAACCCTGAACTGTTTTTTAAACATTTAAGAGCAGCAGAGAATAGCAGATGCTCTTCATGTTTAATCCAAATAACTCCTTTAACACTCGTGCGTCTCTGTCTGTTTGGTGAAGTCGACCCTATAAGGACAACCATTATAACAGGATGCCGAGATCCATTTGTTCTTTTTATGATAAACATGTCAGACCTTCCCTTGTTTTCTTCAGTTTTTTGTTCATTTTAATACTTGGTCCAACTAAAGGTCCATTTGTTTGGACAAATATAATGAGAAAAACAAAAATAGCTCATTGTAGTTTAATTTCAGAGCTGATATCTATTCATTTTCCATGTTTTCCTGATGAAAAGCAAAATCACTTCAGTTCTTCCATCAGTATCTGAGTCATTGTACTGACAAAAACAGTGCTTTTACACATTCAATGTTTTCTTTTCTGTCTGTTTTAGTCACATGACACACACAGGAGTTAGGACTGGATTGCATGACCATGGTTTTTGATGACTTTTAATGGCCTAATATTTTTTTTCCATAACTGTACATCTGTGTGTGTGTGTGTGTGTGTGTGTGTGTGTGTATGTATGTATATATATATATATATATATATATATATATATACACACATTTATATAATATTTACAGCTAAAATCCAAATATCAATTGAACTATACTAACCAGAAAATATAGATAAAAACAGTGGGGAAAAAAGGTGAACAAAACAGTGAAACTTGACAAAAACATGGATAAACACACTAGTAGAACACTCCGTAACAGGACTATGACTATTATATACAATTATTTACAACAATTCACCACTAAAACCTTGCTGAAATGCTGCTAAGTCATAAAAATCGTCCATGTTTCTCTCACCCACTGCACTCTGCTGCTCTCTACCCCGCCCACTTCCACCCCTCCCCCTCAGCCAATGCAGACCTCTACCCTAATGTGTTCTAGACCAATAATCCAACCTCAGCTAAAAGATGACATTTGGATCTTGTCAGTAGTGTAAGTGCTTCAGCAGTAACAGTAATCTGTGTAGTAGTGGATGACTTTAAACTCTTAAACAGCTCATTTTTAGAATAAAACACAGAACTATGCTGTATGTTTTCTGTCCAGGCTGGTTTTTCAGCTGCACTGACATCTAATAATGTTGGAAAACCACATGTATAAACTATCCAGGACCAAGATGCTGACACGACATGGTATTATGAACCGAAATGCCTGAAGGCAACACTTCTAGTGTCAGATGGTCAACTTCCCACATCAACACATCAGCCCCGAAGAAGACGAGGATGATGAAGAGAATGACCGCATTGTCACGCTTCAGAGATCAACACTGAATGTGAGCATGAGCAGATGTAAACCAGGGTTATTACAAAACCAAGACTAAAACTGGAACAAGTGAACGGAGGACAGTGTCACTAATAATAATAATAATAATAATAATAATAATAATAATAATAATAATACATTTTTATTTATAATGCACTTTACATTTTTAGCTAAAAACCTCAAAGGAGGGTACAATAAATACAATTAGAAGGGACGTTAACAAACAGAAAGCAAGTAAGACCGCTAAAAACAGCCAAAACAGGTAAAGCATGCACAGACCAGGAAAACCTATGGTAAACAGGGTCTACAGCCAAGATGGACAAACACTGGCTTCATCTGGACAAACCAGAACTTTTATTTAGTAATGACAGTGAAATACAGTGAAATTTAGTTTGACAATAATCCCTGTCACAGCAGATAAAAATATCAATACAAACAAAATAGACTTAAAGTATGAATATATACATATATAGAAAGCATGTAAAGTTGAAATAAGAATATACGAAAAATATGGAAATGTGCTGATAAAAGAAAAAAAATAACACTTAAACCAAAGAAAATGTAGGTTTGAATGATTTATATCGCAATTAAGTTGGAAGATGTATCTTCACATTAATCATTTAGAAATATCAAGTCAAATGTATAAACTTAAACTCATGTAAAAAGGCAACAATTAAAGAAATACAAGACTGTAAAGCCTCTGTTGTCCGTGTTTGTAAACTACATCCCTAAATTACATCACCTTACGTTTCTGTAACAGCTCAGACTGATATTACAAACCCAGTTTTAATTGGATTCATGGTGCAGCTCCACTGAAAAGCACTAAAGCTAATTTAACATTTATTTATAGCTTTGTCATAATGGAAGCTCTGGAACTGTTGCAAATGGCCCCAGTGTCATCTATACTTTAATGTTTTATCTTGCTCAGTCTCTATTTTTTATTACTATGTTTATCGTCTACTTTTGCACACATTTTTATTACACTACACTATATATTAGATATTTCATAGCATACTTCATCTTTCATATTTCAACATATATCATGTCATATTTTTGGCCAAATTGTGATATCTGCATTAGTTTACTGTCCTAATACTGATTAATTTTACATCATTGATTCCTTAATTGCTGATCCGATCCCTAATACACATGTCTGGTGTGTTTATCATGTTCAACACCTGCTGCAGTGTTACTATTAGCATTAGCATTAGCCTTAGCATATCCAGTCTCTCAGGTTGAATCCAGGGTCAGGACAGGAGGGAACAAAGCTGCTTTTTGATAAGATTGCTCTGCTGCATCCAGTCAGCCACAGGTACAGACAGGCTGATGGAACAGGTAGACAGACGGACGGACAGATAACAGTCCCACCCACTCATCCAGGCGTGAAGCCAACTGACGGACAGACAGGTTTCAGTCAGCGCTGCTCTTACATATTTGTGCATCAGTATTTATAGTCTGTTTGTTCCAGTTCCGCTCTGTGGTGTTAAAACCACTCACGGTGCTTATTTTCTCTGCTGCAGCTTCCCCTCACGTCCATAAACATAAACCATTCTCATATACATCGCTGTGTCTTAATAAATCACAGCTGACATGCCGAACGTGACGCTGTTGCTGTTGCGTTTTTATTCTGATGTGGCTCAAACCCTCAGGACATTCCTTCTGTGACGGTTTGCAGCTGCAAACCCCTGTTCCACAGAGGTCGCCCAAGGTTCCACTCTGTGTCTGTGGGTTTTCACTGCATATTTGTTTTGGATTCTCTCAACATCTGTCCTGCTATTGTTGTGGTTGTTTTTCACTGAAAAGATGGAGAACGACTGAGACGCGGTGAAATCCGATGAAAGTCATGCTTTAACCCTATTTGAACACAGGCCGCTGTGATGGCTTTATATTTGTTCAGTTTCTGTAATAAAAGAGTCACAAAATATCTTTTACACCTTTTTTCAGGAAGAACTTTATCAACTTTCAATATTTAGCCATTGATTATGATTATTATATGAAATAAATACTTAAAACAGTGTAAAATCCATAAATGTTCATCATGAAACTTTATGAGATTATAAAAATAAACTTTCAACCATTTTCTGTGTTTGTCTAGATCACTCTATGTCCATGTTCTTATTATTTTTAGTTATTTTCATCCTTTTCTTCTTAAATCTTTTATGTCATTTTCATCTTTCTGTGTCTTTTACTTCTTTTGTTCTGCATCTTTTAGTCTGTTTTCATCTGGTTACATCTTTTTGTTTCTCCTACAAAAGTCAAAAAAGATCAGGAAACAGCAGGAACAATGACAGTATGAACAGAAACAAAGGAATTACAAAAAAACAGTGCAGGTTTTTGAAGAAAAAATTCAAATTTGACATCAAGATTTCAAAGAGTTGTATCTTGGAAGTGTTTAGAGGTACAGGCCCAATCCCAGTTCACCCCTTGGCCCCTCCCCCTTGGCCCTACCCCTTTAAACACAGTTTTAGGGGTAGTGGTTGAAACATTCCCCTATGAAATGGTCCAACCCTTCCAGACCTGTTCTGTCATCAGCAGTCATTGATGCTGCTACAAACAGATGCGTTAACTTTGTTTCTGACAGAATTCATCATGCCGTCAGCAGCTGGAACCGTCTCTGTTCCATGGGCTTTGGTCATCTGTCTACAACTATCGACCGCAAACCACAGAAATACGATCTATAACACATTGAAACTGCTTTAAATTGCCAATCAAATTATTAAATTATTTATGAAAAAAATCTGTACATTTACTGCTGCACTTTTTCACTATGTTTACCTCCATCTTGCCAATGATTCGAACTGAATTATGGGAGATTTGTCCTTCCCCCCCTTTGTAGTGTGGTCCTGGAAAATCTCTGTTCAAACAAGCCCCTCCTCCTTAGCCCCTCCCCTCTGACTCATCAAGAATCAGGACACCCCTTCTTCACATAAACACGCAAAATGGAGGGTAAGGGGGAGGGGCCAAGGGGTGAATTGAGATTGGCCCAAAGTCGTACAGTAAATAAGAAAAATATATGTGACATCACAGGGCATCAGCCATATTGAATTATGTAACTTTTTGTAAAATTGAACTTTGAACACATTTGCATTGAAGTTTTCTTTGTGTGTGTATGTTTTTTTTTATTTTATCCTTAAAATAAATGAACTTAAACATAGTACAAAGTCAAATGTAGTAAATTTAATATCTGTCCTTATCTATAGAAATCTGTCCTTATCTATCCAAACTCAAACTAAATCAACTTTACTTACTTAATAAACCAGCTCAGGACCACACCTTTAAACTGGATTTACTTCTTCACTTTGAACAGAAACATGCCCTGAAACAGTGTTAGGATTGAAGGGGCCCATATCCGCCATCTACTGGTGGGAGGTGGTTACAAGATTTGGTGAACCCCGCCCTCCAAACTTATTTCTTTACTCTCATTAAAACCGTTTTCTGATTTCTGGCTTCTGTATACTCATAGCCTTTAACCTGTTTACTTATTAGACTGGACATTTTGTTTGCATTCCCTCTTCTGTCTCCATCTGGATTTGCACAACCTGCACAAAATAATCATAAATAATCACACACACACACACCTGTAAATAGCCCTTTGTTTGCACCAATCTTTGTTTTGCTTAATGTCTGTCTTTCTGTCTTATGAATTTTTTGTTTGTTACCCCGTCGTAATATTTTTTCTAGCACTAAATAAATAATAATTGAAAAAAAAATTTTTGAAAACTATCTGGAGTCATTATGGTCTGGTTCTGTTTCAGTCAGTTATGCTTCTTGTAATCTTGCAACTTTGGCTCCTACAGTGCTCGTAAAGTCTCCTATAAACTTCCGAACCCTTCAGTAAACTTTCTTTTTTCCAGTTTCGTGCTTCATCAACAGATGATCTTACTGAGTGAATTTGAATTCTACATACTTTGGGGTTTCTTCATCGATTCATATCATCCTTCTGTGTAAATATCTCCTGGTCAGGCCTCTGTGTTTCGGTAAAACGTGCGATTCTGTAGCTGTGAGCGTTCTTTCCATCTAGACGGCGTTCTATGAGGGTTGCCTGGTCTTCATTTGGTGGTGTTTCGTGGTGGTCCGTGTTTCTGTCAGTGTGTGGTATTGGAGATAAGCAGGACCGCAGCCTCTAATCTTATCTGATCATCAAGCTTCTGCTCCGGGCTCCGCAGGAACGGCTCCATCAGGGAACCATTACGTGAACATCCACAAATTGTTTCCTGAAAGTGCCGTCATTTACCATTAATCATCGCAATCATTGTAAATTAAAGCAACAATAGTGCTTCAATCATCTTTATGTCTCTTAAAGCAATTATTGTCGGCAAAACGTAAACTTATTTTAAGAAAAACAGCTTCATGGAAAACTGAAATAATCCACTTTTATGCGTTTTATATGTGTTGCATTGATAGATTTATGTTTTTACTTTGTTTTGATTCATTTGTTCCATAATTTAACCCCTGCCATTAAAACACACATCCTTTTAACAGTTCAGTTCAGTCTCCCCTTCCCCTGTATTTAATTTGGAAATAAGTTATGTCTTACTTTGCATATTCGTTGTTTAAACTGAGTCAAATCTGGAAATTTTAGACTTTATAATCTTAAAAGTTCTCTATATGGTCTCTATATCTTGCATTATTCATCTGTTTAATAGTCTGTTTCTGCATCATATGTATTGTTTTTATATTGTTTTTATATGTTTCTCTACAGTTCCACAGAGTCACTCAAATTCTGTAAAAATAATATACTGTAGAATGTATGTAGTTCTTTCTGATTGAGGATATGCCTTTTTTTCCTTCATTTTAATTTCCCCTGAACATATTTAATGTGTGATTTCCAGCAGAGTTTGTCTTATATCACACCAAGGAGCTTAATGTCATTTACTCTTTCTATATTTACTTGATCAATGCTTACCTTTGCATCTGTATTTCTCTTCTGATTTCCAAGTAACATAAATTTAGTTTTGTTCAAATTTAAAGACAATTTATTAATATCAAACCATGTTTTTCTTTATTTATTTCCTTTGCGACGACCTCCAAAAACTGCAGTAATTCCACACCAGAAGAAAAAACATTCATGTCATCTGCAATTAACACAAATTTTAACTCCTTTGATATCTTTGCATATGTTGTTTACATACATAATTGAACAATTTAGGACCTAAGACTGATCCCCGAGGTACCCCACATGCAAATATCATTTCTATACATAATTAACAATTTAGTACCTAAAACTGATCCCTGAGGTACCCTGTATGCAAATGTTATTTCTATACATAATTAAACAATTTAGGCCCTAAGGCTGATCCCTGAGGTACTCCGTATGTAAATATCATATATATACATAATTAAACAATTTAGGCCTTAAAACTGATCCTTGAGGTACCCCACATTCAAATGTCATTTATATACATATTAAACAATTCAGGACCTAAAACTGATCTTTGAGGTACTCCGTATCAAATATAATTTCTATACATATTAAACAATTTAGGTCCTAAAACTGATCCTTGAGGTACCCTGCTTTCAAATGGGACTTGTATGCATAATAAAACAATTTAGGATCTAAAACTGAGCCTCAAGGCACACCGTGTGTTATATTCATTTATCTGTATTTACACTGATTTATTTGTATGCATTTTTCATACCTAGAACCATATATTTTCTAATATTTATATTGTCAGGTTCGCTTCCTCTGTACTATGTACAGGCATAACTATGTACAGCCATAATTTATCGTGTATTATTTATCTTCTATTTCTATTCTCATTGCATTTTGTTCTATGCCCTCTTATTTGCAACTTCTGCTGCTGTTGTGCCGTAAATTTCCCCGCTGTGGGACGAATAAAGGTATCTTGAATCCTGAATTTATTCCTTTTTAGTTAAATAGAATTAGACATTTAGACTGTAAAAGTGAAGTAAATCTGCAGGATGTCACTGCAGTTGTTGTTTTTAAGGAGATGCAGTCAGTCATTGATTAAATCTGTGCTCCGTTGCGCCGCTGTCGGAGGAAATGACTGACGCAGTGAAATATTCCCATTAGTCATGTTGATGCCATCTGACACCGGCTTCACCTCGTCTTCCTCTGTCGCTGTTGTTTTCTCTACCTGCGTTTACACCTCACGTGTTCTGACAAAGATGCAAAAATGTGAGCCACAATTCAACAAGTTTGGGCGAAATCGAAGCAATGAATGAGGTCAATCATTTTACAATCAGTGAGTCATTTATTATCAGAACCCTGGATGAACTTAGAGGTGAAAAACAGCCTGAATCAAACAGAAAACAGTCGTGTCTGTTACCATCTACATGATTTTAGCTGGAAGATCTCTGCTTTTTGTATCTGACAGGTCACAGCTTTTCTTTTCTCTTTGTCCATGTGCAGATGTTACAAAGTTTTATCTCAGAGCCTTTGATCATTTATCTTCTTGACAAAGTGTCCATGTACAGCGGGGTTCTCAAACTCATGTTCTATCAGGTTCCACATTCAGTCTGATACGATCTCCAGTGGGTCAGACCAGTAAAATAATAACAGAAAAAAAACAATAAATAATGACAACTCCAAATATTTGTCTGTGCTTTAATGCAAAAAAAAAAAAAAATGCTGAAAATACTTCCTTTTATAAACTACCCAAACAAAAAAAGATGTGAATAACCTGAAAAATGGACATTTCTTCATAAAAATCTGTGTAATTTGACTAATATTGTGCCTCAGTTTGTCATTTGTTCATGTGCATTATGGATCAGATCTACAAAGACACTAAACACTGAGGAACAGCAGAAAATGGGTCAAATTGGGCTGAATTTTCTTTAGACCTTTCCAAGTTGTTCACATTTTTTTTAGGTTATTCACATAAATATTTTCATCAGTTAATGTTATTTTTTGTACTAAAACAAAGACAAACATTTGAAGTTGTCATTATTAATGGACATAATGTCATATTATTATTATTATTATTATTACATCAAACTGAAGAAAACTGGAGTCATTCTTATTATTTGTAGGTTATTCTGTTATTATCATCCATCATATTGGTCTGGATGTGGAACCTGAAAACCTGAATAAGGGAAGAGGGGTGAAGTGGGTGGTGGGCTGGGCTGGCTTCTGTGTGGGCAGACTCTCCCAAACAAAAATAAATTAGCCCACATCCTTGCTTCGTAGCCAGAATTCTGCTCCTAATGAGGGCTGTGTGTTTGTGCAGGTCCAGTTGGGTCCGATACAAAACTCACAACAAATGAAGAATCAGTGTAAATGTAGAGCAGGGTCAGAACAGTCCTGGTGGTGGTCGGATGAATCATCAAGCAAAATGCAGCCAAGGTCTAAAACTGTGGCTCTGTTTGACCCGGTTTGGTCCAGATTTGAACATGTACAGTTTGGGTCACAGCCGCTCTTTGGTCCAGAACAACTGGACCACCTCAGGTCATTCTTCTCTCATTTCATCTTCGATTCCACCTTCATCTTGTCGCATCTTTCACATTTTCATCTTTCCCTTTGTTTTTGCCTCGTTGTGTCTTTTACCTTGTTTTTATCATTTTTCTTTTGTATCATTTTTGTTTCATTCTGGCATTTCTATTTCTCCAAAGTTTGTTTTTTGTTTTTTTTTTTCAATAGAATTTTTATGTTACTGTAAAATTTCATGAACTTAACCCCTAAAGACCCAGAGCTAATTTTCTGGCACTTCCAAAACAGTTTCTTCTCTATATTTGACTTTTCTGAAGTGATTTATATTTATAGGATTGTTTTAATATTAGCCTCTGTGTTTTTTCAGTGTAAATTCTGTATTTTCTTCTGTTTAATTCAATGATAATGTAGACGTTTATAAAAACTCAGATTAAAGTTGAGGGTTATTATATCAAAAACAGATCAAACGGAATAAACACTGTCTTTTTCAGTCCAATCTGTCATTAACTGAACATAAACCCAGTGTTTCCATCCACTGGCATTGATTAAACTCCATAGGTTTATTAGTTTTTCTTCCATTTCATCCAGTTTGCAGCTTATTTTGTCCTTGCTACTCATTGCTTTGTCAATATTTTTTATCGTTTTGTTCATTTCATTGATCATTTTGGCTGTTTTTATTAATTTTGTTGCTTATTTATTCCTTCATTTCATTTACCTCATTGGACCTGACATTGTGGACTCACTGTCCTCTTTGGAACTGTTGATGTCACTGTCTTGTAATGTGAATGTCTGCAGAAATGAACAAAAATAGTCACTTGCCCAATAAAAGGTTAAAATAATAGAAATGGAAGTTATATATGAGTGGAAAACAATAACATGAAGTTAGATTCTACTGTCACTATGTACGTACGAACTCTGAAATAAATCCAGTGATGGACTGAAGCGTCTAAACCAGGGTTTATCGATTATCGTAAATGCATCAGATCTGATTATTAGTTACCTGATCAATAACAGTTGTGGGATTTTTATGGTCATGTAAACAGACTCAGTTAACGCTTTTCCATTGACCCTCAAATTGCGTGAACATAACTTGTGCATAAAAATTTGCTTAATGGAAAAAAACGTCAATTTTGCCAAAACTCATTTTTCAATTAAAATATTTCACACTGGTAAGCCAGTGTGAAACTTTTTGGGTGTAGAGTAATTGGTATATCACAAAAAACTGTAATGAAAAGACCTTTTTATACCAGAGTCACATGAGTAAAAAAACAACAACAAAAAAACAGATGTTGATGGATGTTGCAACAAACAAAGAAGAAGAGTTAAAAAAAACAAAACATGGTGCAGTGTGTGTGGACATACCAGGAAACTGAATAATTTTTAATTTAGTACGAGATAGAGGGGTAATTATATAATAATAATAATAATAATAATAATAATAATAATAAATATATCTGTAAATAAACACCATATTTATCGAATGACTTTTTGTGTCACCTCACAATAATAAATAAACACATTATTGCGTTTGTGATTTAATGGAAAAACAACATTAAGCAGTTCTGTTTTTTCGACTTTTAGCAATTGTTGGTAAAGTTTTTCGCAAATGTCCGATGGGAAAGCCACTACAGAGTCTTAAAATCAGATTGTTTTGAGTCCTGTTCCTCTGACTGGACTCTGGACGCTGCCGGTTGGATTTTGTGTTTTTATGTTTTTAGAGGCTTTAGCTCCCACTCCTCACCTCCTTCTCCCAGATTAGTCATGTTCTGCCGACTCGCGTTCTCGTAAAAACGCCTTCCAGTGTCAAAAACCTTTTATCTGAAATTTACTGTGAGCAATAACCGCAGTGTTTTAATCTCTTTTTGTTGTGTTTTATTTCTTTCTGACTATAGCTCTACTGGCCGGCCAGTCCGGACCGGGTCCAGGAGTGCCTCATGGCTGGGAAGGATCCAGAGGTGATTCAACACACACACACACACACACACACACACACACACACACACACACACACACACACACACACACACACACACAC
>JAQQZY010000027.1:1872549-1886898 GCA_030068375.1 Ostorhinchus rueppellii | reverse complement strand
TAGTGTTGTTCTTAAGTAGAGGTACCTCTGTATATATATATATATATATATATATATATATATATATAGGCAAAAATTTACTAAATTGAATAAAATAAGCAACAAAATGAACAAAAAACAGCCAAAGTGATCAATAGCATGAGCAAAAATGAATAAAGAATCAGCAAAATAATAAGTGACATGAACAAAATAAGTCAAAAACTGTACAAAATTGAAGAAAAAAGAACAAAATAGGCAACAAAATGTAGAAAAATGAAATCTGTAGAAAAACCAAACATTGATTCACCAGTAAAACCCATGGATTTGGATGAACTTATTCATGAACATTCAATTAAAAATAGGAAAATAGATGATTGTCACTAGAAAAAAATGCTAAATTAAGAAGGTAATATTCTAACTGCCACAGAAGTCACACTGGGCGCTTAAGGGTTGATTTTTGGACTCCATCTGTTCGTAAATATCTCCCCCTGAATTCTAAGTATCTTACTAATCTGCCCCACCTGATAGATTTCCTTCACTTTCTTCATCCCAGTCTTGTATGTGGTGGGGTTCAGGTTTCAGCCACTTGATAGTGATGCGTTTAATGGCTGCTGTTTGTAAAATTCACAAAAGGTATTTTCAGCTGTTTCCCTCAACACTTTCTGGGATCACAGCTAACATAACAGACTAATTCTTTAGGAAATGTTTGGGTAAAACTGTTTTCACGGTGGTGGATATGCCATCCCAGAAAGGTGTGATGTTAGGACATGTCCAGAATATATGGGTCTGGTTCCCTAACAGACCCCACAGTGTACACGGGTGGTTTTGGAAGCGTTCAGGACCCAGACACTGGTGCATGTAAGGGTTAAATAGTGATGAAACACCACCTCAGACTGATCCGTGTTGCGGTCCCACCCACTGCTGGGCCCCTATAGACGCAGCTGAAATCCCGTCGGTGTGGCGTCTGCCCACATGCCCATATTCCTACCGTACCATCTGTCACTGAACACAACCTACCTGCCTCGCTCACATGTCAAACACCACATGCATTTCATTTCAGAGCTCGGTTAAGGGTCGTTTTTCACTTTCCTTCAGGTGTGTTGTTCGTAGCATTGACACGTGGGTTATCACCGTGTCAGAAGTTTAACCCTTTTAAGACGATTGTGTCTCCAGCACCAAATTCGACTCACTGTTACAGAGACGATCATTACTGCTGAAGCTGTTGACCACATCCAAACAGCATCTTTTAGCTCAGACTGGGTTCTTTCTATTGGTCTAGAATGTGTTAGGGTAGAGTTCTGCATTGGCTGAGGGGGAGGGGTGGAAGTGGGCAGAGCAGAGAGCAGCAGAATGTGGTCGGTGAGAGAAACATAGAAGATTTTTATTACTTTTTATAGTTCCAGCAGGGAATTCTTGTACATAATTGTATAAAATAATAATAGTTCTGTTGTGGTGTCTTCTACTAGTGTGTTTTACTCTGTTTTTGTTGAGTTTTGCAGGTTTTCCCTCTGTTTTTTTCACAGTTTTATCTGTATTTTTCTGGTTTGTATAATTCATTGATAGTTGTATTTTAGCTTTAAGTATTATGTTATATATGTATATAATATAAATAAACCCATAAATATATATTATTAATTTGTATATATGTGTAAATCTAGGGTCAGATCTATCCAGGGCATACACAGATGCAGTGTGTGTTTGAATCAGATGATGGATGTTTGTGTCAGTGAAATGAGGGGCTCTGTCTACAACTAGACACAAAGTGAACACAGACTATTAATTGGATCCAAATGACACCAAAGAACCAAAAAGAAGAACAATATGGACACAATGATCTAGAACAAATACAACATATGAACACATGGAAAATAAATGAAAGTTTATTTCTGTAATCTTATAAAATGTCATTAAGAACATTTACAGTTGTTTTTCATGATGAATATGATAGAAATGAAATTCTGTTTTTCTTATTTTTTGACTATAACACACTGTTTTAAGCATTTATTAAATATAATATATTAATGATAATTAATGAACAGATATTGAACTTTAAGTTCTTCTTGAAAAAAGATGAAGATTTGTCCAAAAAGACATTTTCTGACACTTTTATTGCAAAAGTAACAAATAAATTGGTTATGATGGTAGTGCTTCAAGGGTTAATCTAGTGTGTGTGTGTGTGTGTGTGTGTGTGTGTGTGTGTGTGTGTGTGTGTGTGTGTGTTGTTAAACTTGCATACCTTTCAGCAGTGTGTGTGTGTGTGTGTGTGTGTGTGTGTGTGTGTGTGTGTGTGTGTGTGTGTTAATCCCATGAAAGGCGTTGTGAGATCAGAGGTTCAGACATGGTGCTTAGAGGAGCCGGTGGCGCTGAGACTGGACTTCACACATTTGACAATCCTTCCACTTAGCCCAATTAACCCCCGATCAGCCCCTGATCAGCACAGGGGTGTGTGTCCACATACGCCCAAGTGTGAGAAAAGGCTGTATATATCCAATATAGGAGCTCAGATCACCTCTAAATGTCACTATATATGTACAGAAGAGTGATGGATGACACACTGGAGGAAGGGAGGGGCTGCATAAACTGTGAGCAGGTGTCGATCAGTATGATGCTAACAGATACTAATGCTACAGATCTGGTGTCAGTGTTTCCACCGTGGGAACTGTTCCCACTGTGGAGTAGATCAGGGCTGGACCTCGTGGGATCTCGTGAATCCACCTGCCCTGGATGTAGGTCCATCTGGTCAGATCAAATGAGTAGGTTTTTTTTAGGTAGATGTAGGGTCAAAGTTTTCTCTCCAGTTGTTAGAACCAAACCTTTCTGTTCACTTGTTTGACCTCCAGAGTCACCGCTGGCCTCTGTTCTTCTTCTTCTTCTTCTTTGGTGTCATCTATTGTTGGTATGATTTATTCTGTCTTTGTCTAAACGACCTCTGTGTGTTTTCTGTTGCAGTCTGACCACCAGGTTCTGTCCTACAGTCAGACCGAGTGTGGAAAAGGAAAATGCCCTTACGATCCGTTCCAGAAAACGGCCTCTGCTGTTGTCGGTAAGTCGTCCGTCTGCGTCCTCCAACCAGGATTATTGTCCAGTCCAAGTTCACCAGAGAAAAACTCAAAAATAGAGTCTTGTCCCTATTAGGACAGCCATTATGACAGGCCCAGATTTCTATTTTTTTTTTTGGGGGGGGGGTTGTAATAAGTGTCAGAAAATGTCTTTTTTGCTAACTCTTTTGCACCTTTTTTCAGGTTAAACTTAACTTCAATAACTGTCTGTTAATTATTATTGTTATATTGAATAAAGGCTTAAAACAATGTGTCATAGTAAAAACCTTTTTTTTTTTTTTTAAAAAGTGATTTTTTAAAAAATAATTTTCATTATGAAAAACAACTGTAAATGTTCATAATGAAACTTTATGAGACTGTAGAAGTAAACTTTCAGCCATCATTCATTCCACTAACCCTTTAAATACTACTGTTTTAACCAATTTATTTGTGTTAGTTTTGCCATAATAGTGTCAGAATGTCTTTTTTTTTTCAATTCTACATCACCTTTTTTCAAATTAAATCGAATCAAATTTTATTTAAATAGCACCAAATCATAAAAGTTAACTCATGACATTTTACATATGGAACCGATCGAAACCAGACTGTCAAACCAGGGACACCTTTTTTCAGGAAGAACTTAACTTTCAATATCTGTCCATTAATTATCATTAATAAATACTTAAAACAGTGTGTAAAAAAAATAAGAAAAACATAATTGATAATTTTTATCATATTCATCATGAAAAACAACTTTAAATGTTCATAACAAACTTTTATGAGGTTATAGAAATAAACTTTCATCTATTTTCCATTTGTTCATATGTTGTATTTGTTCTAGATCATTGTGTCCATATTGTTCTTCTTTTTGGTTCTTTGGTGTCATTTGGATCCAATAGATAGTCTGTGTTCACTTTGTGTCTAGTTTTAGACAGAGCCCCTCATTTCACTGACACAAACATCCATGATCTGATTCAAACACACACTGCATCTGTGTATGCCTTGGACAGATCTGACTACAGATTTACACATATATAAAAATACACACATTTAGAGAGGATTTACAGATACAATACAACTATCAATGAACCATGCAAACTGGAAAAAAACAGATAAAACAGTGGGAAAACTCAACAAAAACACAACAAATCACACTAGTAGAACACTCCAGAACAGAACTATCACTATTATATACAATTATTTACAAGAATTCACCACAAAAACACAGCTAAAACCTCACTTAAAGTAGTAAAAATGTTCCATCTCTCTCTCACCGACTGCATTCTGCTTCTCTCTGCTCCGCCCGCTTTTACCCCTCCCCCTCAGCCAATGCAGACTTCTACCCTAACATGTTCTAGAGCAATAGAAAGAACCCAAACAGTCCAGCAGTTATGGTCATTTAAATGCTGTAAAATGTTGCATGTGTCATCAGTGACACACATCATCTCAAAAGGGTTAAACCAGGAATCTAGTGTTAAATCTGGATTTATTTTCACCTCTGCAGGAGCACTTCACTGCCCTGCTGAGGATGTATTTTTCTGTGATTTATGTGAGAGATTAGATGCAATAGAGGATAAAATGTTGAGTTCAGAAAAACCAAAGCTCATTGGAAACGCTGAGGACAAATGGAATATTTGACATTAAAGACCAAACCTTTTCTGGGCAGAAACACATGAGGCCGGTCATGGAAAATGTATTAATATGTGTCATATGAAGCTCCACAGACAGATGATGCTGCATCTGTTTTTCGTAGACGGAGAGCTGTATGCCGGCATCACATCAGACTTCATGAGCCGGGACTCCGCCTTCTTCCGTAGCCTGGGTAACCGTCACGTCATCCGGACCGAGCAGTACGACTCCAACTGGCTGCAGGGTGAGGACAAACTGAAACCTCTAAACCAGGGCTGTCAGACTCTTTTTCTGTCAGGTTGCACCTTCAGCCTGATTTGATCTCCAGTAAAATGATACTAAAATAACTGATAAATAATGACAACTCCAAATATTTATTTGCGTTAGTGCAAAACAACCATTCAATGATCAAAATATTTACATTTATACACTATCCTTTCACAAATAAATATGAATTAGCTGCAAAAACTTACATTGTGCAAGAAAAATAAATTAAATTTGAACAATATTCTGCCTTGACTTATCATTTATACACGTGCATTCCACATAATAATAAGTGTGTGCTTTGTTTTTACCAAGTTCAGCATTTCCAAATTGGGCAGTTTGTTTATAGCTCTGTTAAAAAGTTACTGACTCAATATTTCAATTATAGTTTTTCCTTTAACACTAAAGTCCACAAGTATTCAACTTATGTTAGCTGTCTTATTCGTAGTAGCCATCTTATTAGAGACACCGTTTGCTCATCCCAGTCAAACTCAGTTCAGAGTTTTATACAAACAACACAAAATATGGAAGAATCTGCCAGCTCTTCTTATGGAGTTTCCTCATATTTAGTTGAAAAAAAGCTCTGAAAACTCTGCTCCTGAGTGAGGGTCATTTTCCACATATGATGCATTTCTAAGCTTGTTATACTGTGGAATTTTATAATTATATTTGTTGAAAACGTACTTTTGTGCAGCTTACATATATTTTTTTCTGTAGTTTTAATTGGAACCCAAGCTTTGGATCTGAAGAAGCTGAACGTTGACACATAGGTTCTGTTTCTCTATGTGTGAAATACTTGGAGGCAGTTTAAGGTGTGTGTGTGTGTGTGTGTGTGTGTGTGTGTGTGTGTGTGTGTGTGTGGTGGTGGTGGTGGTGGTGGTGGTGGGGGGGGTTTGTCTCTGTCCTTCTAATGGGCTTTTCCGCCAAATTAGTTTTGGTCCTTGACCCGGATCAGGATCCTTGGAGACTTGGTGCTATGTGACGACTCATTCAAGTCAAGTCAGTGTCATTACCAGAGACGGAGGGTTTGGTTCTGTTTGACACATCCAGATCCACTTTGGTTCTCACCAGCTGATCGTACATGAGCTGCTGTGTCGGGTCTGATGTTATCAACTCCTTCAAACATCTTCTCTGACAGAACTACTGGTCCAATTCATGTCTAATTTTATATGTACTTTCTGTGAGACGATGTTGACAGACATTTTTGAGAAATGTTGATTGTTGACGAATTTCTGAAATATTAAAAATGTGCCTTTACTGATAATAAGCCAAAGTTTGGAAGTGAATGTTAATAGATCAATATATATTATGGAGTTAGTGTTGATCACTGAGCCTATCTACATGCACACCAATACACTGATCATTATCCGATTTCTGGAGTCATCAATTTAGTTATTCAGTTATCTGATTATGAGAAATCGGATTTCTCTCCAATATTCCAATGTCTTCATGCATGTATACAGGTTTATGTGATTTGTTTTGTTCAATTACATCTGCGCATGTGTAAACACAGTTAAAAATAGTAGATAACAGAAGTTAAATGTGAGCAGGAGACAGCAGGAAGTTTGATTCTACCATCACTAAGTATGTATATACTCTGAAAGAAATCTGATAATGGACCAGAGCGTCTAAACCAGGGTTTACGATGATCGCATTTCTTAAATGCATTAGAGCTGATTATTGTAGTTGTCCCATTACTGCCAGACTTTTATGATCATGTAAACAGGCTCAGTGATAGGAAGTCGTATATGAACTTTCATTTGAACGCATGACCTTTGACCTTCAAGGACTTTGAAGGGTCAAACTCAAGGTCACTTCTGTCTCCATTTCATCAGTCTTCTCTGAAACTACTCGTCAGATACATTTCTAATTTGGCACATATCTTCCTTGGGACAACGTCTACGAAATTTGTTCACATTTTTGAGAAACTTGACAAGTTTTTGTTAAATAGTCTCCCTGTTCCTTTCCTTCGACTGGTCCATATGTTGATGGTTTCTAACTTGTAAATGGTTCCAGATATCAGTCTAGTTCCTATTGATCACTGATAGAAGTCATATCTGGACTGTGATTGGATGAGTTGAGTTCTCCTCCAGTGAAATTCCCGCCCACTTTTATAGTTAGATTGATGTACATCCAGACCACAGGACTGGAACATAGAACAGAACCTGACAACCTCACACATTCAACTGGTTCTGATCCACATACGTAGAACAGACGCTGACGTGCAGGGACACTGGGACTATTATTGACACTTTTTTCAGTCTTAAACACTTTTTCCAACTGAATCTCATCGAGCTGTGGTTCCAACATGTTCTTCTTAAAACTTCTAATTATTTATTGACTTGTTTTTGCAGTCATAATGGCTTTTGTATTCTTTAAACGTCTGATTTCTGATGTGTTTTTGTTAATTGCTGTGTCTCTGGAGGGGGCCGATAAATACTTTTACTTCCCTTGAAACTTATTATAAAACTGAGGCCTTCATAAACCAGGGACATCACAAAGAATGCAAGGAAAAAGGGCAACATTTACTGTCAGATAATTAGAATCCAAACTATTCATGCTGGTGGAGATGTGTGTTCTCAATATTGATTAGCTTCATAACAGAAGTACTGGAACAAAATACTCTAAATCACCATGTCTTTGAACATTGTTGTTGTTTAATGGTGTCTGTTTTACTGAAATAACTGACTGATGCTTTGATTTTTATGCCGCGTAAACACTGTAATACTCCTGATATGTGTAAAAATACTCATCACTTACAAAATAATCCCATAAAAAAAACCTCTAGTTTATAAAGTCTTTGACACAGACTCAGCATTTCAGATTTTATGGAATATATACACTTTACCATCATTATCATGGATCCTTAAAAAGTCTTCAAGGTGATTACCCAAAATGAAAGTTTAATTATCCTTAAAATTAGTCATTAATCCTAGACACTCACAGGTCTTAATATGTGAAGTAAACCTACCCTCTGGGATGTGTTTGTATTTGTTGGTCAGTGTGTCTTATGGTCATTGGATTTTCGTTTCAGACAAAACAAAAACTAGTGGTTAATTGATTTTCATTTTAAAACAGAAGGAATTAAATCAATTTCAAGGCATTTTTCTTTTTCAGTGTTAAAATAGATAAAACAGATTGATTTTAGTTTTCTCTAATAACAAAAAAGGAAGTCACTACATGACAAAAAATGAAAAACAGACCAAAAATCCCTGTTTTTGTTGTTGTTGTTGTTTTTTTTGTTTTTTGTTTTTTTTCAATGTTCTGAGACCCGATGTTGTCATTTTTAAAGCACACTAATGCCAAGGTCACAAAGATTCGTACAAACCTTCCAGTTCGTATGAAATCTGGACATCATAGACATGCTCCCTTCACAAATACCTACAAACTCCAGATTTTCCAATGAACTGGAAGATTCATACAAACCCATCATTTAAAAGAAAAATCAAAAAATCAAACAAATTCATGCTCATTATTTGCGAGCTTTGTAAATCAAGCCCCAGGTGGCTTCCTCTGAATTGAAATCCCATCATTCAGTCTTAGCATTGCTCAGATTCCGGTCTTTTTCCACTGTTTCCTCCCTGTGTGGTGTCCAACATGGCTGTAAATGAAAGAACGATCCGGTTATTTCCCAGTGTCAGTGATTTTCCTCTTTGTAAACTGCATTTCATGAGCTTCTCCTCAGTATCTCCATCTGCACGGACATCTCCTGCTCACCCGCTCGGTGTTTTATCAGCGTTTCAGCGTCTGCTGCCGATAACCACCTGATACATGTTGACTCGTTCTGCTGTTCATAAACTCCATCTGTACCTTCATCAGCGCTCA
Organism: Ostorhinchus rueppellii; assembly: GCA_030068375.1. Lineage (NCBI taxonomy): Eukaryota > Metazoa > Chordata > Actinopteri > Kurtiformes > Apogonidae > Ostorhinchus > Ostorhinchus rueppellii. Next base: position 1,878,163 of record JAQQZY010000027.1, on the reverse strand, counting down.
CCTCTATCTCTACTCACTCTGACCTACGTGTGGTGTGTTGTGCATTGTCATGGCTGGTCTCTAACTGACCCGTCTTTCTTTCTGCAGATGCCCAGTTTGTGCGGGTAGCGCCGCTGTCTGAGACTGATAACCCAGAGGATGATAAGGTCTACGTGTTCTTCACTGAGCGTGCTCAGGAGGCAGAGGGGGCTGCTGGGAAGGTGCTTTACTCCAGAGTGGCACGCGTTTGCAAGGTATGGAGTGTGTTTTCCACAGAAAGGTGTGTGTCGTAGCTTACGTAAAGGTATGTTTACGTGTGCGTTTATGTTTGATGTCTGTTTATGTCTGTTACTATCAGCCCGTCTTCTGCTTCAATGTGATACACTGTACATGTTTATGTTTGGCGTTACATGCCTTTTTATGTGGATCTGTGTTGACATGCATGAGTGTGTCTCTGCATTCTTGTGTCTGGATGAATGGTTTTACCTGCTCCTCTTGAACGCTGGTGTCTTATACAGTACTGTGGTCCAACATCATGTTTGTTTAAATTTTAATGAGCACACATATGCATTTGTCAGTCTCTGTATTGTGTTGAAACTGTGTCATCGGCATACAAGAGTAATTTAACAATATCTAGTCTGTTACCTAAATAATTTATGAAAACAAAATAGGTACTATAACAGAGCCTTGTGGGACACCTTTGGTTAATGTCAGGTTAAAGTATAATCCTCTGGCCTCAAAAGGAAGACATTAAAGTGATCAAATAATCCAAATGTGTACTTTAAGGTAGATTTCATCATCAAGTCAAACACGAAACAATATTTCTAAAAGTGACTGTTTCTATACATGAACCATCTAATGTTGAAACGTTGAAATCTGCCATTTTGTAAAAGGAACAAGTGAAGGTCAGCTGCAGTCTTTTGTAAAAGTCCTGGTCCAAAACAATGCTTGTGGGTTTAGTAAAGTTCTAATGACAACACATATGCACAAGTTTATGGTTAAAAACAGCTTTTATAAACCTCTTTTCTTCTGACAATATGAGATTCATGGCATTAATTTAATTTTAGATGTTTTAAACCAGTAACAAACTGAACAAAATAATTTTTAAAAATGAGTAAAAATGATCCCAAAAAAAATCAACAAGAAGAAAACGATCAACAAAATTAACAAAATAATTAATAAAATGAGTAAAAATGTTTCAAAAAATCAACAAAAAGAACAAAATTCTCAGCCAATCCACCAAAATGATCAACAAAATTGAACAAAAACAACCTAAATAATCAACAAAATGTACTGAATAATCAGGTTTGATTCAACTCGCGTCATGTTTCTAATTGTTTGTTGTCATGGGGTCCAAGGTCATATTAAATAATGATTTTAATCTTTACATTCAGTTCAGTGTTTTGTGCCTTTTAAGTCTGTGCACAGATTTACTGTTTTCTTGTTTCTGAAGAGAGCGAGAAATAAATATGTACAATCATTTCAACCATGAAAAAAAACAAAGATAAAGGTGAATCAGACTTTTACACAGTTTCTCCCTTTGCTGAATGTGCTTATCTTCACCATGAGGCACATATTTATACCAAGTACAAACACAACAGGGAAAACTCCACAGACTCAACAGTGTTCTGAGTGAATGCATGGGCAGTTGGACTGGACTCCTGCACATCTGCACATATGACGAGGCTTTCTGCTGTTTTTGTCCGTGTTTAGGCACCAAAACTACTTGGTTAGATTTAGGGTTGTAATGAAAAGATCATGATTTACAATAAAATAACATCCTTCAAGAATGTGAACCACCCACGCTTTACACTAAGTTTGATATTTTGGATGTAATGTTTAGATTAGAAAACATAAATAAATAAATAGATCAGCAATACGGGACGATAACATCCAGCATCATAAAACCTGTTGTTCAGTATCTAATATCATAAAGTTTATGACTTTTTCAGTTGAATCTATTAACTGAACATAATCCAACTGTGTCCATCCACTGTCATTTATCTACATGGGTTGATTATTTTTTTCTTCAATCTTGTTCTGTTTGTGGCTTATTTTGTTAAGTTTTTATTTTTATTTTTTTATTTATTTTGTTCATTTAGCTGATTTGATTGGCTGTTTTTGGTCATTTTGTTGCTTATTTCCTCCATGTCATTTATTATTTTGTGAATGTTCTTTGTTTTTGTTCATTTGTTGCCATTTTTCCGTTTTTGTTCAATTTGTGACTTATTTTGTTCATATTACTTGTTTTGTTGATTTCCTTTTTTCTTCAATTTATTGATCACTGAGTGTTTTTGTTCATATTGTTACTAAATTAATTCTTTTTTGTTACTTAATTTTAGTTGAATTTTGCTTTTTTCCACATATATTATTTTGTAATTTTTCTTCATTTTTGTTCATTTTTTTATTACCTAATAAATAGAAACCAAGTGTTTTTTTGTTTTGTTTTGTTTTTTTGTGTAGAATGACATTGGGGGCCAGAGGAGTTTAGTGAATAAGTGGAGTACCTTCCAGAAGGCCCGTCTGGTGTGTTCGGTCCCAGGTTCAGACGGCCTGCAGACTCATTTCGACCAGCTGCGTGAGTTCATGCACACACACACACACACACACATATACATGTGTTAACTCGGTTGAATCCATCGTCCTGGTAGATTTGAACTCCATGAACCTATCTGCAGCAGAATGACTGTGAACGTCTCCTCCAACACATTTGGCTCAGTTTGTGCAGTAGAGTTAGCATTAACGCACATGAACACATGGTCAGCTGATCCGGTAGTAACAGGCAGCAGAACCAACCCATAAAGATGGAAGAATAAACAGCATGTTGGCACCTGGATGGAAATATGAGGACAAACAGAACCAAGACAGAACAGTTGAACTGTTGAAAGTGTTGAAGGTATTTCATAAACCTGTTAAATGCATATTTATTCCTTTCTTTCATGAGTCTGTTTGTTCATGCACAATGAAACATGATTAATATAGAGTAAAAATTAATGATATTTAATCATCATTAATCAAAATTAATCCACAGCAACCCTGTGATTAATTTGATTAAACATTTAATCATTTGACAGTCCTAATATCTACCAAATAATCATATTTAACACAGTTAGAACAGCAGTGTAAGATGTACTAGACAAATATTATCAATATGGTAGTTAAACAAAATGTAGATGAATAAATGTAAATGGACAAAATTATCATTACATAAGTTGTCTTTGCCAACAACAGTGCACTATACGATAAGGATAGGATAGGATACAATAAAGATACAACAGAGTAATATAAACATATTAGATGATATGACATAAGTAGTGTGCAACAAAAACATATGTAGAAAGTGAACAATAAACATATTAATATGACACGGGGATAAAACAAAAAATGTAAGTAAATAACAAAAATATAAGAATAAAAAAATGAACAAAAAGTACCAGTGTAAGCATAGATCATGGAGAGATGAAGGAGAGTTCAAAGTATTGGACTGTACACACACACACGCACACACACACACACACACACAGTGCGCGTCTGAGAGTCTCAGCCGTTACCACGGTGATCAACAGCCCTGTCGGTCACCTTGGGTTTGTCTTCATGCCTTAGCCTTGGTAACCACGGCAACTGGCCTCAACATTCAGATGCTGTGGGTTCGTTCATTATCATGGATCGGAGTCGGTGTCCTCTGCTTGGCTCCGGGGGTGTGTGTTTGTAGGTGTGTGTAGGCGAACGTCTTTGTGCATTTGGAATTAGGATGCTCAGTTCGTCTCGGTTTGTCTGAACTTGTATCTGCACATGAAGCCTCTCAGGAAGTCTCTGAGTTGAAGGTTTTTTTTCAGCTGAAACACTCTGTATTTCCTTTGGTTTTTGTTGTACGTGGGTGGAAAACCCTCAGCCCTGTGCGGGTATTCTAGGGTGTTCAGTCTATATCTATTTACGTCTGTCTGTCTTTAAGTCAACATCCACTGCATATTTGGACTTGGAAATTTTTACTCATGGTATGTGTGATCAGTCCTATGTTCACATTCTTGACCATTTGGAAATATGGCACATTTCTGTCAGGTTATTTCTTTGGGAAAAAAGAAGACACAAACAAGTTACAGCAACATTATCTGGTTTTGCAAAAGCTGATCTAACATTATATTTGTTGGTTCAGTGAATGATCATATATACATTTGTCAGTCTCTGTATAGTCTATAAACTGTAATCTGCATAGAAGTGTCATTAAGCAACGTCGATTCTATTACTGAAATCATTTATAAAAACTAAATAGGTACTAGAATAGACCCGAGAGTAAAAAAAAATCTGAATAGATCTGAGTCTGGTTTCCACCAGCTCGATTTGTAAAGTGTCATGAGATAACTTTGTTATGATTTGGCGCTATATAGATACATTTTGATTTGATTTTGATTTGATCCGTGTGGGACACCTTTGTTTAATGTGAGGCTAAAGTATAAGCTCATAATATTCTCTGGCCTCAAGAAGAAGACATTAAAGTGATAAAAAAGAAACCAAATGTGGCGTTTAAGGCCCATTTTCTCATCAAGTCAAATATTATGCAATATTAGTAAAAGGACATTCTATACATGAACCTTCTGATGTTGAAATAGTGATGTTGTGTAGAATATTTTGTAAAAGTCCTGGTCCAACATTATGTTTGTTGGTTTAGTAAAGTTCTTATGAGCACACATATGTATTTATCAGTCACTGGACTCATTTCTGATTTATATACAATGATGCCATCAGATTTATTAGATATTCTGAACAATATGAAGTTTCTCTGTTACATAAAATACAGTGTGAAGACCCATAGCGTTTTAATGGTTTGTGCAGCAAAACCAGAATTTACAAGTGACCAGAAGATGGTCTGGTTTTACTGTTGATGTACAAATATCATTATCTTAAAATAGAAGCACTTCCACTCCAGATGGGACTCGAACCCACAATCCCTGGCTTAGGAGGCCAGTGCCTTATCCATTAGGCCACTGGAGCTTGGTGATAGGGGCTTTGTGTCTGATCAGACAATAGCCCATCTCTACACAGCGCTATAGCGCCTCTGTCTACTGAGCACATGTTTACACGTAGTAGGTTTAGGTCTCATCTAATTTGTGGGGGTTGACAGTTGAGTGGTCCAGAGGAGGCAAAGCATGCTGGGTCCATAACCCAGAGGTTGATGAATCCAAACCATCCTCTGCCAAATATGATTTAAACCTGACATGACTTTTTTTTTTTTTTTAATGATACCGTTAACGAGATATAGTGAAAAGGGGAAAAAAAACAACTGAAATAAACAAAAGAAAAAATCAATAAACAAACATAAAATAACGACAAACAACAATGACAACATAAAAGTAGGGCTGCATGACATCGACAAAACTTTTGATATGTGGTATGTACAGTATTGCGATAATATAGCGATAATATAATATAACCTAAAGAAATACCAATTTCTTCTTAGAAAAGTGTTCCTTAATGTTACAATGATCCTACTGTTTGTATGTGACTCAATTATTTAGAATTTAAGACAAAATACTGAACTACTACAATCAGTTCCACAGTTCTGTCCATAAACCTGCTGATGCTGCTACCACAGACCTTCAGACACAAACACAGTCAAATATTTAGTCATTTTATTCAT
>JAQQZY010000027.1:1847712-1858158 GCA_030068375.1 Ostorhinchus rueppellii | reverse complement strand
AGATAGATAGATAGATAGATAGATAGATAGATAGATAGATAGATAGATAGATAGATAGATAGATAGATAGAAAGACATATACAAATATACAAAGTATATAAAGTATATCACATATAGTTTATAACAGTGAGTCCTTTGGTTTTGTTGTTGAATGAATCAAAGGTTCAGATTTGATTCCATTATAAATGTGGGTCATTTTGACCCAAATCTGGACGTGCAGGGTAGTAAAACAAACGTTTTTTAAAAATCTATAAAAGATAAGTAAAAGTAAAAAAAAAAAATAAGTCAAAAAATGTTTATGGCATGATGTCAGTAACATGTTTTTTGAGGAATATCTGGAATATGAAATAATAACTTATAATATCTTTTATAATAAAAGTTATAAAAGATATTATAATAAAACCTTCGTCAGACAAAAGCGACAGGAAATATCTGAAACTGGTCAAGCAGGTAAAGAAACAACTACCCCTGTCTGATAAATGAATGATTTACAATAAACCAAAAATCACCTCTTGCCAGTGTGAAAACTTTTAATCGAAAAACAAGAGTTTTGGTGAAACTGTCGTTTTTCCTGTAGGTAATTATTTATGCATAAGTTGTATTAATGTAGTTTGAAGGTCAGTGGAAAAGGGAGTATGGTGTCATTTTGACCCACTTATGCATCTAAGAGTTCAGGTGTTTTTCCTTTGGTCAAATGTCGACTCGTGTCAGATTTGACCTGAATGTTTTGGACTTGGCTGTGATGGGACCAGGTTCTGACAGGTCATGGGATCCAGAACAGTCGGATACAGTGTGAAAACACAGGTGTGAATAATAAAGTGGACGGCGGTTTAACTCCATCTGACTGTGACCGTTGGCTTTTTGGCTCGTTTTGAACTGTCATGTGTTCCAAAAACAGAGCCAGAGTTAATATTATTATCAACACCTCTGCTTTTCCCACAAACTCAGGGAACATGTCGGCTTTTAACTGTAGACGAGCGAGAAGAACTGACGAAAAGAATCAAAACAGTATCACTCAGTTCTCACTTTTAAAGAGGAATAAACAGAACAGAACCTGGTGTGTACGGTTAGATTTAAGTATTATCAGATTATTTTTCTTTATCGATCCCATTTGTATGAGTGGTTAGACCATGTTTTCATATCAGTAGTTGCTTTTCCATTAGGCTTATGTGCAAAACTTTACCAATATTTACTAACGCAATAAAACAGAAATGCGTAATGTCGGTTTTTCCATTAAATCACAAGTGCAATGATTTGTTTATTTATTATCACAAGATGACACGAGAAGTCATTCCATAAACATGAATGTAAATATGATGTTTATTTACAGATATATTCATTATTATTATATTTTACCCCTCTATCTTGTACTAAATTATAAAATTATTCAGTTTCCTGGTGTGTCCGCACATACCCCGCACCATGTTTCTGTTAAAACTCTTCTTCGCTCGTTGTAACGTCCGTCCACACCTGTTTTTTTTATTTTTATTTTTATTCACATCACTGTATTTGCTGATAAAGGTCTTTCCATTGCAGTTTTGTGTAATATACCAATTTCACAATGCCTGAAAAACCACCTCTTTCCAGCACAAAAACTTAATCGAAAAACGAGAGTTTTGGTGAAATTGGTGTTTTTCCATGAGATAAATTTTTATGCAAAAGCTATATTTGCGATATTTGAGGGTTAGTGGAAAAGCAACTATTGTTATTTTTTTAATCTCCATCAGAACCACTTGTAGGTTTAGGGCCCGGCCAACAGTTCTCCTCTGGACCTTCAAAGTCTGTTCTCAGGTTCAGATGTGGTTTTCAGTTGTTTGTGTTAAAAGTATATAAATTACAGACATTTGTAACAAGTATGTGAAAACTAAAGGCAAAATCTAATTTAAGGATTATCCTCAGTTCAAAGAGTCAATAGTGACACAACATAATTAAAGTTAAAACGACCAAACATGGTGGAACACGTGAAGCAGCCATGATTAGAGGCTGAAAACAGGGATTTGTTGGAATGTGAGGAGGAAAAACCGTCTTTATAGAACACAGGCCGAGGGATGGGAGGACACCCCGACCCGATTCATGTCAGCGCGGTCCAACACCCTCAGAACCAAACACAAAACACAACTCTATGCATATCTAATCAGGCCTGAAAAATAATTGGCCGATCCCAGAGTGTGACCCGTAACCAGGAAAGCCACTGAGACCTCACAGGACCAGAACCACTGAACCAGAACCACAACAACAAAACCGCTTTCATCTCAGTCCAGACGCTGGACCACCACCCGATTCTGGTCCACGCTGATGGACTCATCTAAGGCTGAGAGTCCAACACCCTCTACACTAAGACCATCTCATGACTTATGCTTCAGGTGCTGTTGGGAAAATGAATCTTTAACTAGTGAATTTGAACATTCAAGTGCTTTTGTTGTCGTAGTGAAATAAAAAATGGCTGACACACCATTTATTGTCACCTGCTATTTGGGTAAAACAGTTTTGGATGTGTTAATTCATTCACTATGACATTTTTTTGGCAAATTGTGTTTGTTATAGATGTGGGGAATGATCAGCTAACAGCAGCAGAATGTTAATAAAAGCATGTTGAACAGGTTGCAGGAGGAGTTCGGAACTATTTACCATAATTCCCGTAGCACTTGAAGGCAGGATTAGACCAGAACGTATGGAAATAAGACTAGAGCAGACACACAACCAGCGTACAACAGCTTTACCAGCAGACTAGGGCTGGGTATCATGGCCAATTTCCTTAATTGATTAGATTTTGATTCATCAGGTTGTGAATCAATTAATCATGGTTTGATTTGATTTGATTTGATTTTGATTTGATTCACTATTAATTGACTGATTCAGATTCATTTAGTGATACCACAGCACAATTTTGAGCCGTAACCTGATTATTGGACTGCCACAGCCATGCAACACATCAATACTGGGATCAGTATTGACATTAGAAAAGACATACTGTATGACATTTGGGCAGAAAATAGATGAATCTGCTCTGAAATAATGAACAGGACAGAAAAATTGTCACAGTGGCTCAGAACGGACTTCTGCATCATCTTTATTCTGTTTTATACCCGGTGCTTCTAGTGTTAAGGTGCATTATTATCACTCTGGGGCACCACTACTAATGTTGGCCCCACTGAAACATAATCATGTTAGACCCTTGGTACAAGAAACTCACTGGAGGGGGAGGGTGGGGTGGGGTGGGGGATAGTGCTTCGTTATTGCTGCTTCACTATTCCTCTAACTCCACACTCAGCCATAAGTGATCGAAGTTACTGCACTGCAGGTTCGAGTTTGAGGAGAACCTCCCACAGAGGGGTTTTCCCCATCCTTCCTCTGCGTCCCTCCCATGCCAGAACCATCGTGAGCGAGTCGGAGATGTCCCGTCCCCCCAACTGACCCTGATGCGGTGCGTTCTGTTGATAAAGCCCCCCTCAGTAGTGATGAACAGATTAGAGGGTTACCCATGAACCCTGGGTATCAGATTGGGGTGGGGTGACTATGCCTCCCACCCACCCCACACCCCCGCCTGACAAAAGAGAGAGACTCAGAGCAGTTGAGGAAGATTATCATCTTTGTTTTCAACTAAACAAGCCCAGGTTTCACACTGAGGAAGTAAAGTGAGATTAGATTTAAATGATATTACCATAAATATGCGTTTTGTGACATTTTTGTTTAGGGGTGTACCTTGGGATTTTTCTAATGTAAAATGTGTGCCAGGGCTCAAAAGGTTCACTGGTTTAGACAGTCATTTAGAAGGATCTGTATCCAAAATCTAAAAATCCAAAGTCTATTTTCCTTGAACAGAAAACAGGTGAACACTGGTACAAACAGGCGCTGACTGAAAGCCAAAGAAAAGCCACGATAAATGAGTGAGTCAGTGAGTCTAAGAACCCAGCGGGTGCTTATGTTCTCCTGGGTTTGTGCACATGCTCAGAGGCCAGCGCCGTACGGTAGCTGCACAACTACGACAGCATTTGGCGACTGGAGCTGGGTGTCGGTCTGGGTCTGGCTTTAGGAAAGTGTGTGGAATCTCAGTGGGGAAACGGACAGAAATCCAAGGCATGGCCGAGGGCGGAGTCCGAAAACCACAGAACTGCAGAGTGCACAAAGGTCAGCCAGCTCCGAGGGAAACTTTCCAGAAGTTTTGGTCCCTGTGACGAGGCTGTGAATCATCTTCTCTGCTGGCGTTGCTGTAATTTCTCTGTTTGATTATGAATTGATCACGTTACAGCCAAGGGAGCGCCTTATTTATTTCATCTGTTTATGGCTTTGGTTGCTCGTCTTTTCCTTTCTTAATTAATTTGCTCAGTCTCTCATGCGTCGCTTTCATTTTATTTGTTTGTTTTGTCAAGCAAAACCAAAGCCATCACAGATTTACACAACGTGGATCCAGTGCACGGATCTGCCTCATTTTTACCCGACACTGATTAGCTGAAGGACAGTGATATGAAGGAATGTTCCACGTCTTCCAGGCCACATATTTGTGTTTCTCTGACCAGAAAAATCTACACAATGCAGGCAGATTATGCCTCTCAGTCTGAGTCTGAATGATTAATAGAGCTGTAGCGTTTGTTTCTGCTGACTACAACTAAAAAAAAACATGACTTTTTTTTTTTTTAACTTTCTCTGAAAATGTAAAACCATCCTGTGGGTTTGTTGTGTGTGTGTCGTTCAGTTCAGTGCCAGGACATTTGAGTAACACAAATACATTTTAAATGATGACTGACACTGAACACAAATAGAACATGTCGACAATTTACAGGAGAAGTTTCAGCTTCAGCACAAACCTCCAGAACAACAGGCTTTACTGCACGACTTTGTTTCACTCCTTAATGTCCTTCTGCAGTTTATTTGCAGACGATGGACTATTTTAGTTTTTATGTTCTCACCGGCAATTGTGTGGCGTTGTCTCCGTTAGTCTTCTTTGACACTATTTCTACAAAATTTGGTCATAGTTTTGAGAAATTTAGATTTTTTTCATTTTTGAGGAATTTTGGAAATATGTAAAATGTGCCTTCCCTCCTAATGGTTCATATAATGGTTCACAAGTTTGTTCACAGTTTTGAAACTTTGGTTTTTTCATTTTTGAAGAAGAATTTTTTAAACATTCTAAATGTTCCTTTCCTTCTTCTGGTTCATATGTTGATGGTTTCTAACATGTAAATGGTTCCAGATAATAGTCTAGTTCATACTGGTCACTGATAGAAGTCAAATTTGGACTGTGATTGGATGAGTTCAGTTCTCCTCCAATGAAAGTCCCACCCACTTCTATAGTTAGATTGATAGAACAGAAACTGAAAACCTCACACATTGAACTGGTACTGATCCATATAGAACAGACACTGACGTACAGGGACACTGTGACTGTTTATTAACTTTGAGAATCTCTTTGTCAAAGTAGACATGGCTCAGATTTCACACTGTTACACACAGAATTAAAAACTAAGCTTGATAAAAACATACAAAATGGAAGCTATATGAAAGAAAATCTAGATTCCATCCATTCATTTTTGGAACTGCTTAATACCCTTACTCAACCCCTTTTTTTCTAGTTTAAGCTTTTGTTTGTTGTTAGTTGTTTTGTTTTGTTTTGTTTTGTTTTGTTTTGTTTTGTTTTTGAAAACTGGAAACTGGAAAACTTGTACATGCTTATACTGGTGTTGAGAGCAAATGTACACCGAAACAGAAAATATTCCTAATAAAAAGATTATTTAAAAAATAATAATAAAAAGGACCGACACTTGACCACTGGGGAACTCCAACTAAGTAAAGTTAGTGTAATGGATGAGAGAAGACTGGTTAAATATAGAGAAAAATATGTAGAAGTCGTCACAAATTTAGTTAAATATATTAATTTAATAGGGACAGTGCATATTAATGAACATTTACAACATTTGCAGCTGTAAATATACCAGACTGTAGCAAGAGTGCAAAAGAAAGACAATAGACAAAAGGCAAAACATCATCAAAACACACAAAACGACACAGTGAGGACAATCCACTGATGGTCCCAGGCCTGGTTTTTCTTCATCTAATGTTTAAGTTGTAATTTGAAGGAGGAACGTGATTGCGAGTCTCTTATGTTCTAAAGATGAAATAACACATAAAGCCAGGACATGACGGACTTGACCTGTGATGGAGTCCATCCCATCAGAACAGTGGGGTCCTGGTCCAGTTGGAGGAGCTTTTCATCTTCCGTTGGTCAACTTCAGGGTTTATTTTTCTGCAGATCTTAACCAGGACTCTGACTGCAGCGTTCTGAGGGGTTTCGTGCGACTGACGCGCTAAAAGCAGAGCATCGGCTTGGAACTCATTCATCCAACTGAAGCGTTCAGGCTGAAAACCCACAATGAGTCACGGCTCCACATACAGTCCACGGCTTTCTTATTGAATTTACTGTTAAAGACCGCTGCAACTCATCAAGAGAAATTATCAAAGGCATGCTGGGCTGATTTTAGTTTTACTCCCGGAGTCGGCGGGTGGAAAAACGACCGTTCTGAGTGTGATGAATGACGGTGCTCTTCTGTCTTCTCCCCCTCAGTGATATTCTGAACGGGTCGGCCGTCTGCGTTTACAGAATGGAGGATGTGGTTCGAGCCTTCAAGGGCGACTTCCTCCACAAAGAGGGGCCTCAGTACAAATGGGCCGAATTTACAGGCAAAGTGCCCTACCCACGGCCAGGAACCGTAAGTTTATCCTCCAAACTCTGTCTTCTCGTGAGCACTCTCACAAGTAAGGGTCTGTAGCAGCGATAAAAGACGTATTCAGACGGTTTGTTGAAAGAGAACTAACAGACGCAGGAAAAGGTGTGTATTTGCAGCCTTAACTCAGTTTTATTAAGAAAATGAGCAAGAAAAATGAAAAGTCTGTGTTTATTGTGCATGAACTGGTCCGTTTCAGAGTTTTATATGGTGTTTTTGATTTATTTTCCTGCTGTAAATGTTTGAGCTGGAGCTCCTTTGAAGTTCTCTATTAACTGTTTCTTTTACCCTTAAAGTTTTTATCTATTTCATCTATTTATCTGTTTGTTTTGTAAATTTTATATATTATATACCTATACTTTGTATTGTTTCCCTGCTCTAATGCTTTTAATGTTTTATGTAAAGCAATTTGAATTGTCTTGTACATGAAATGTGCCTTGCCTTACAATAATAATATAAAAAAATAAGATAAAATATAAAAGAATGCATTTTCCAGTAAAATCAGCAAATGTTCCTGCAAAGCCATGGTTTTTCAAGAGTCTGTTGAGTTTGAGAAAAAGGAGAATCTGAAACTCATGAAGGAAACAAACAAACAAAAATCTGAACATTTGGTGGTTTTCAGGGATGAAAAACTGTATCTGATCAGTGGTGAACACTGTGGAGTAGAAGTAGCATATTCATCTCTGAGATGCTGCAGAATATGCAGTAGAAGTAGAAGGACCTCAGATAACAGGACAGGTGTTAATAATGAGGCTTCTGCTCTTTCTCACAGGATGAGTCTGGTGGTTTTCTGTGCTTTTGTCACTTTTCTCTTAATTTTTGCCCTGTTTTTTCCTCCATCAGTGTCCCAGTAGTACCTATGGAAGCTACAGCTCTACCAGAGAATATCCAGATGACGTCATCTTCTTCAGCAGGACTCACCCTCTGCTGCAGGTTCACACTCGAATCAATAGCTTCACTCTTTCAAACCTGACGTGTCATTACTGACACATCCTGTACATGTGCACGATGGATGGATGCAACTCTGTCACTATTTGTGCAACTGGAAAAATTCCAACTGTTTCTGAAAGTGGAGACGTTGCTCTTCATAGGTTTTATTTGGTCATTATGATAATTTCACAGACGCGTGAACTAGAGGATGGAGAAGAAGCATTTGAGCAGAATTATAACATGCGATCATTTTGTAAATGATTACTAAATTTTGAAAGATCTGGGGAAAATGGGCAAACAGACTCACTGACAGCATATTTTCTAACCTTTTTAGAGTTGAAATAAGAAAAAAGGTTCAGGTGGACTTGGGTTTTAATGGGTTAATCCAGGTCTAGTTCAGCTGGCACCGTTCTCATGTGACTGGTTTCATGCCGTAAATTAAATTCCAAACACTGTTGTGGCAGGAGAATGTGCTGCCGCTGGGAGAGCGCCCCCTCCTGGTCCGAGTGGGTGTCCATTATAAGTTCAGTAAGCTGCTGGTGGACAGAGTGGAGGCTGTGGACGGAACCTACGATGTCCTGTTCATCGGCACAGGTCACAACTTTTACAGCTCTGACACATGTGATGATATTTATGAACCTGTTACAGGTTTTTACATGTTCTTTTGTGACATGTCGTGTTGTGTTTTCTTTTTTTAATTTTGTGTTGTGTCGTGTTTTTTTTGTGTTGTGTTGTGTTATGTTGTGTGTCCTGCAGACTCTGGCCTGGTGCTGAAGGCCATCCATCTGACCAGAGAACACGGTCAGAGTCAGGAGGTCACTCTGGAGCAGCTGCAGGTCTTTCAGGTACAAAAACTGATACAAATACTGATCATCCATCCATCCATTCATTCATTCCTTCATCCATTCAGTCATTTATTTCATTTCATTTATTTATTCATCCCAATCTAAATGATTGGAAAGAAGCAGGATGAAGAAAACGTATCCCTGCCTCTGTCTTAAAACATCTGCTCACATCAGATAAGTTGTCGTTACAGCTGTTACAGTAAACAATTTACATGATAGTCTGTGAAAATAAACAAATCCAAAATCCACAAGCACTTCTGTGGTTTGAGTGTATTCTGCCACAGGCTCTGTCTGTATTTGTGCACAGTGACCATGGCTCAAGTGTTAGAGTGGGTTCTCCAATAACCGAAGGGTTGGCAGTTTGAATCCAAGTCAGTCCGTTGTGTCCTTGGGCAAATCCACCACCAGAAGAAAGTGAGAGTGAATGAATAATGGATCAATAATGTAAAGCGCTGTGGGTGTCTAGAAAAGCGCAATAAAAATCTAATCCATTATTACAGCACCACATATAGGTGTGGCCTATGTATTCCACGTGGACACATATTTATGGAAACCCCTACGTGTATGGACGCAAACTGTTAGAATCCACTAAAGATAAATACCAGGAGTGTAGTGGTGTGGACGTAGTTTGGGTAACTGGTCCACTGTCCTGGTCCTGGTTCTGGATAGGCCCATGTGTGATGGTTCTGTCCACAGTACTGTGTCAGCAGGGGGCAGGTTAGCAGTCTACACAGGACAGAACCAGGACGGACTGGATCTGAGGGACAGACACAGGACAAAGGTAGAACCCCAGGACTGAGGACAGAGACACTAATGAAGCTCTAATCCAGCTGTGAATGGGGTGGAATTGGGTTTCTGCCTGTTGTTAATTCTTCTTCATCCAAATATGGTCACATTTGTCAGGAGCTGATGCTGTTCACACACAAACAGGCTTTAACTTCATATCAGATACATGGTCCTATAATGTTCCAGTCAGCCTGAACCTTCCAGCTGGAACTCAAAAGTCTGTTTTTAATTACATATAGAAAATCCTAAACGTTCCAACATGTGTCTGAGAACAATGAGCAGAGCTGTAAAATATGCACAGTTTGGACAGGACTTTCTTTACTTGTATCAAATCCTGCTAATCCAGTTAATGTGGAAGCCTTTCAGCTGAAAACTGCAGCTGCTCTTAGTTTTCTCGTCCCAGTAACGAAGCCTTTTCCCTTAAACTGCGGCTTTTCTTTGGTCTAATCAGGCCTGTGTTTGTTTTTCTACTTTCTACTGTAAAGGACGTCCACTCTGAGGTGCCTTTCATGTGATATCAGATCAGGTCCCTGAATTATTGAAGTTGTTTTAGATCATTATGGTCTGGCGTAGACATTCCCTTCATTTTCAACCAAATTAAATCAGTGTGTTGGTTTTTAATCGGCTTTTCCATCTCAGTATCTGTCTACCCCACCCCCACTGTTTCTTTTTCATCATTTTTTTACATTTTTTTTTCTAACTCGACATGTTTCTCACTTTTCTTTTCTCTATTCCTCTTAGCATAAATCACCGGTGACAGCCATGACGCTCTCAAAGAAAAAGGTAAAAAAAAATTTTTTTAAAAAGGCAAAAAGGCTGAAACTGACTTTCTAAACTTCCCAACACTCCCACACAAACACTCAGCGCTCGTATCTCCAAGGACAGCTTCATCACCTGTTGCTATGGTAACCCTGCCTCACTCAGAGCAGTAACGAAGAGACACACACACACACACACACACACACACACACATACCTCACGTCATTAAAACTGACTGTGTGTTTCACACACACATCAGCTCACGGTGACATCGTTAAACTGTGAGTCGTATGTGTGACTGGGTTACTGTGGAGACGATTTGCTGTCGTTAGGGTGATAGATAGATAGATAGATAGATAGATAGATAGATAGATAGATAGATAGATAGATAGATAGATAGATAGATA
>JAQQZY010000027.1:1826337-1842147 GCA_030068375.1 Ostorhinchus rueppellii | reverse complement strand
GGGCCGGTATCCTGCATGTTTTAGATATTTCCCTCTTCCAGCACACCTGACAGTCATTATCAGGCTTCTGCAGAGCTGGATGATAGGGTCATCATTTGAATCAGATGTGATGGAAGAGGGACACATCTAAAACATGCAGGATACTGGCCCTCGAGGACCAGGATTGGTGACCCCTGATTTACAGTTTATGGAAACCACAGGGACATGTTGGAAAAGGAAGAACTCCAAAAAAAGAAGCTAAATCTCATTCCTTTAATGTACGTGAATTTCAACTGTGAACTGTTAATATTCTACTCCCATATTTGGAGAAAACTGTGTTGGAGCTGATGAACTCAATACTTTAATTATAAAAACACTCCAGACTGTTTTGGAACTCATAAACAGTGTCACATTCTGTTTTACCCCCCACCCCACAAAATGGGTCTTGAACCCACAGCTCCTGATTTAGGAGGCCAGGGCTTTAGCCATTAGGCCAATGAGGGTCTGGGTCCACTATTGTGGCCTATCAGACAATATGTCTTTTCAAGGCTTATGTGTACTGTATACCAATGTTGTTTAACTGACAGACTGGATCCAGATAACCGACGCCCGCCCCAGCCCTAGTGTGGGTGCAGGTCTTCCATTCATGGCCTTAAAGAGGTTCACAGATAAATGACAATAGGATCATCAGACCTCAGCAAACGCCACACCATTGTTTGAGGCTCATGTGCACTAACACAAACATGGAGTTGACCTAATAATGAGTGAGCAGAGGATGGTTTCAGATCATCATCCTCTGAACTACAGCTCCTCTACTGTCAGACACCCCAGATGGGACTCGAACCCACAATCCCTGGCTTAGGAGGCCAGTGCCTTATCCATTAGGCCACTGGGGCTTTGGCCTGGATTGTGCCCTCCTCCTCAGTGACTGTTAGAGTTCTTGTTTTATCCTCCTTCGTTTTAGTCAGATTTTCACTCACAGATGCTCTTTGGGTTCAGGCATCGATATAATAAAAGCCAAGTGGCCTCTGTGTGCGTACATGTGTGTCTCAGACATCACACTGACTGCTGCAGTTTGTTATATTTATGTGGTTTTGGTCAGTGAATAGACTGGTGAAAACAGTTGATAGGACCAAGATTTTGGCAGATATTAGTTATTTTGAATACAGTACTCTTATAATCATGTTGCTATGGCCAGAACACTTTGGCGGTGACTGCTGGACAAATGTGGTACAGCATTTACAAACACACAAGTGCATAAAAACGACCACATGTAGAACCTGTGGATCCACACGGGTCAACGCACTAGTCATCCTATATATGAGGAAAACTCAACCACTCAGGTCAATAAAATGTTGAAATATACAAACTATACAACAGCACAAGACATCCATCTGTCGTCTGAACCACTTTATCCTCCAGAGGGTGGTGAGTAATAATAGTAATAAATAAAATAATAAGTGTGCAGTGTAATTTTTGCACTTCCTAAACTCATCCTGTGGGTTGGATTGGACCCTTTGGTGGGCTGGTTTTGGGCCGGTTCTGGCCCATGGGCCGCATGTTTGAAAACCCTGGAGATCATGAACCCACAGAACGTCCTCACCCTCAGATAAATGACCCACACCTGTGTGACCTTCCCTCAGGTGGTGTCAGGTGACCAGGTGGTCGTCATTGAGCGGGGCGTCCTGATTCGCCGGGCCGAGCTGTCCCATGGCGGCACGTACCACTGTCAGGTGGAGGAGCACGGTTACCATTGGACCGCCGTCACAGTCCGCCTCGCTGTCTGGAGCCCCTCCTCCAACCGCCTGCTAGCCTATCAGAGCGCCGGCTCCCAGCCCTGGTACGAGGACGTGATGGCGCTGATCCACCCGGCCAACCTGGGCCAGCACTGCAGAGCCCTGGGGTACCGCCCACCACGCAACCACCGCCGCCACGGGGACGCCATGACCACGCCCAACAAGGAGAGAGAGAGGGGCGAGAGGCACAAGCACGGAGGAGGAAGAGGGGGAGGAGGAGGAGGAGGAGGGAGGGCAGCAGGGAGGAAGAGCAGGAGCAAGCCACAGCAGAGGGCGCCGCGGAGCGCCTGAACGCACCACAAAACATACATTTACAACATATACACGCACACACACACACTTAACTTATACACTGAGACACACACACACACACTGTATGTACAGAGACTCCGACATGCGCATGCACTTGTATTCATTCTAGATGATGACGTGAAACTAAGCTACACAAACACCTGAAGTCTGAGCAGACGAGTCCGAGCATCAGTGAATGAAGGAGCAAAAGAGGGCGTGTTCGCCCGACGGCTTTGGACTGGTCCATGGTCACAAATTAAAAAAAAAAAAACTAAACTAAGCAGAGACAGATTTTTGCATGTGACAACCAACTGTAAATGATGTTAAAAACCTGGACTGTCATTGGTCCATGTGTCACATCCTGTCCTCTGGAAATCCACCTTAAACTGTGAAAATCTGAATCTGACCAAGTGTGTTTGTGTCATTTTAGTCCAAATATCTGATCACACTTAAAACAAGAGCGCTCAGTGAGTGCAAACCTCTTCCAAGGTATACTGTTATCCGGATCGTGACCAAAAGTTAATGGAAACATCCTTGGGTGATGTTCTATCACTGGTGAAAATTTAAAGAAAATCCGTCCAATAGTTTTTTCTGTAAAGTTGCTAACAAACACACACACACACAGACAAACAAACAAACAAATAAATGCCGGCAGAAACATAACCTCCTTGGCGGAGGTAATCAGAGTCACCTACAGATGAACTTCAGTCAGATAGAAGAACTGATTTAGAGACAAAAGATCTGGAAAATCTGAGTTTACCAAATCTGACCAAGATCTATTCTATTAGCTTTTTTTTTTTTTGTGCTTAATTTAAGATATATTTTTCTTAATTCAAGATAGTTTGGTTTAATTCAAGATTTTTTTTTGTCTAATTCAAGATTTATTTTTTTTTTGGTTTTTTTGTTTTTGCTTAATTCAAGATTAGATTTTTGTTTAATTTAAGATTTTTATTTATTTTTTTTAATTCAAGCAAAAAATCTGCCAGGGGAATTATCCCGTCTTATTTTAAGTGTGATGAGATATTTAGACTTAAAATAATAAAAACACACTTGGTCAGATACAGATTTCTGCAGTTTAATGCATCAAAACACATTAAATAAAACTCTGTAAGTTCTGACCAATCAGATCAGTCTGAGGAGGTCGGTTCTGAACATCCAACAGCCGGCAGGTTTTCCTTCATACACTTACGTGTTTCCGGTCCACATCCATGTAAATATTATCATGTGAGTCACAGCTGTCTGGGAGTTGAATTCCACTTTTACAGGAGTTGAAATGACTCTATATTTACTTTTAACTCGAACTCTGAAAATCGGACACTTTTGATTTTGCTCAGATTGGTCGACTCCGCCCCTACCTGTTCATTGGATACAAACGTACACGCTCCCAAGTGCAGGACGAATAATCAAAATGAAGGACAGACTGTAAAATCAGTCCAGAATGTGGCATAAATGGGACCAGTAGTGTGACTGTTGTACAGATAAAATGCATTATGGGTAAAAACGTAAATATTGAGTTGAACATTTGTGTTTCTACTGCTGGTGTTCTGTCCTCCTGAGACCCAGCAGAGCATTTTTGTCCTCTGTAGGGGACAAACGTTCCACAGTTTTCATTAAAAAAAAAAAAGTGCTATCCACTGCAAAGGATGTTCCATTAAAAAATAGATTAATAGAAATTATTTTAAAAATGTGTCTGAAAATACTGTTGCATTAAGACAATTGTTTCGTATAAAACGGTTAAAATGTTCACTTTGCTGGGTCTAAGGAGGATATGGTTTAATGTTCAGTCAGTTTTATTAATTAACATCTCTTTTATTTATATTCGCCTTATTATTATTTTTATTTTTTATGTCTTAGTTCGGATCCGGACAGCGCTGGTAAAAGACTCAAAGTGGTTCCAGTTGTAAAGTTTCCAGAAGCGTCTGTTTGTTTTTCATCTGTTTCCATTAAGTGCACACTTATCTTCAGCTCTTCTGGTTAAATCTGTTTGTTTGTTTTTTTGCTTATTAAGGCCAATAAGTCATATCCTAAATAACAGAAGTGTCCCGGTATCAGATGAATAAATCCTGTTGTTTTTCTCGGCTTCATTAGTAGCAGAGCTGCAGCTGGAGTAAACACCAAACCATCTCTGTCCTCATTCATATTTGAAGACGCCACAGATTAGATCCAGCAACAGAAAGCCTGAAGTTCCAACAGTAGCACCGTGGTGTTGTTGTTGAAATGCTTCGGCGTCTGGATGCAGAGCAGATCTTTGGAAACAGCTTCAGTTTTCTCTGTTCGGAACTTAACTTCTCACAGCTTTTTTTTTTTTTTTTTTTTCTTCAGTTCTGTCACTAACCCCTGAATATGCTTATTTAACCCTTAAAGACCCAAACATCTACTGATCTAAACTGTTTAATACCTGCTGATCCATTTATCCTATCAATACATGGAAATAACTGGTGTCAAATACAGGTTTACCTGAATTATTCAGGGGATAAAATATTTAAAAACTTGTCAAATTAGAATAAGATGAGCAAAATACTTGAAAATTAAGGGGAGAAAAAAATTAACCAAAAAACATTGTAATATGATATAAAAGAGAAGAAAATCCTTCTAAATTGAGAAAAAAAATTGGCAAAATACTTGAAAAATTAGCAGAGTTCATCATTTTATACCATCTAGAACCCTGTATTTATTCAGTTAATGCCAAAAAGAGGCTCTGTAGTTACCGTGGAAACACCATCATCTTCTCCAACATTGATTCACCAGTAAAACCCATGGAGTTGGATCAATGACAGTTGATGGACACAGTTTTTCTTCAGTTTCAGTTCGTGTATCTGTTGATGAATATGATTTTTTTTTTCCAGTAAGAAGTGAAAAACTAGTGTTTAATTGATTTTGATTTTTAAAATAGAATGTCAGGTAGGATTCTTTTTTTTGTTATTAGAAAGAGAAAACGAAAATCAATCTGTTTTTTTTTTTTAATTTGGTTTATCTGTTTTGACACTGAAAAAGAAAAAAACGCTCTTCTATTTTAAAACACGAATCAATTAACCACTAGTTTTTGTTTTGTTTCTGAAAAGAAAATCCAATGAGCAAATGATCCACGGACCAGTTTTCTGTTTTAATATATTAACCTTTGAATTTATTCTTAGCTTTAATGAACATCTACGTAATCAGTGAATTAAATATAGAAAATAGACGATTTACATTGAAAACAGAAGATAATCTTAGAATAAATGGTGATAAATTACAAATAAAGTAACATCATGTGCTTGTTCTACATTAAATATTAAAAGGACCTACAGTTGGCCCCTGGGGAACTCCGCCAAAGTCAGTTAGTGTGATGGATGAGAAAAAAAGTTAAGACCCAATCCCAGTTCACCCCTTGGCCCCTCCCCTTTAGCTCTGCCCCTACATTATGCGTGTACACCTGAAGCGGTAGTGTTGTCCCCGTTCTTGATGAGTCGCAGGGGAGGGGCTGTTTGGTCCTCGAAACAGATTTTCAGGGACCACACTACAACCACAGGGGTAGGAGAAATTTCCCATAATTCAGTTCAAATCCTCAGCAAAATGGAGGTAAACACAGCGAAAAAGTGCAGCAGTGACCAAAGAAACACACAAATGAATCATGTGATCGTCCGTTTAATGTCGTTTTAGTGTGTTATAGATCGCATTTGATAGACGTAAACAGATACAGAACAGAGACGGTTCCAGCTGCTGACGACATGGAGAACACTGTCGGAAATAAAGTTATCCCATCTATTTATAGCGATGTCGATGACTGCTGATGACGGAACAGGTCTGGAAGGGTTGGACCAAGTGGGAGGGGCTAAGGGGTGAACAGGGGTTGGGCCTAAATATATAGAAACATTCATTTGGGAACTGGAGGAGAAGTCGCTGTGGGTCTTTAAGGGTTAAATGATGAAACCAGATGATGATGTGGGCTCGGTCTGTGGTCCAGGCCGCTCTAATCAAAGCTCTTTGAACTGATTTGTGCCTCCGAGCGTGTGTTCGGTGGCTCTGCGTGTTTCTCCCCATTACGTGTCCACATACAATCGTTGACGTCGTCACCAATCAGCGTCCAAAGCCACAGCAGATGTTTGGAGATGGGTTTACCTCGGAGGCAGACGCTCATGTGAAACTCATCCTGTAGAAAAACCCAAACACAGGAGGACGGTCTGCGTCAGGGGCAGCGTTCCCCCCAAAAACTGTATCGTGTTTTCAGACGGGGTTCAGAGGATCAGGTCGTAGTTGGGCTTCAGAGCACCAACATGAACAAAGAGGCGTCTCAGACAGTCCATGCAGAAGAAGCAGATCTGACCCAGGACCAGACTGTGACCCGGTTCACAAATATGTTCTGCAGGAAATCCAACAGGAGGTGGTTCTCCAGCTCCACATGTTCTGAGTCAAAGTTCTGCAGGTTTTTCTCTTCATTGTGACCTTTTCAAAACCCAGCAGGTCCAGTCGTCCAGTTCTGCTGCGTCATGTGACCTGACGTGGCCTCAGGGTCATTAAATGTTCGTTGTTAGTGGAACAGAACAGACTCACTGTTTAAAAGTTCTGGTCACAAGAAAAGTCCGGTGTTTTCCCAGAACATGTTTGGGTCCATCCTGGTTATCGTCATGAAGACCAACTGGAAAACTGTGGCACCTCCTTCTGCCTCTTCATCTTTCTCTTTTTCCTTGTGTTTCTCTTCTGCTTTTTCTTCATCTTTCTCTTCTTCTTACATTTACATTTCTTCATCTACAACAGTGGTTCTCAAATCTGGTCCTCAAGAGCCAGTATCCTGCATGTTTTAGATATCTCCTTCTTCCACTACATCATTATCAGGCTTCTGCAGAGGTTGATGATGAACTGATCATTAATTGAACCAGGTGTGCTGGAAGAGGGAAATATCTAAAACATGCAGGATAGTGAGGACCGGGATTGCCCAACCCTGATCTACAACATGACCTGGCACATTTTTTCTCATCTTCCTCTTCTTCCTCTTTGTCTTTTTCTTCTCCTTCATCTTCATCCTTTTCTTCTTTGTGTCCCATCTTCTACTTTTTCTACATCTACTTTTGATTCATCATCTTCTTTTCCTTCATCTTCCTCCTCTTCTTCTTCTTCTTCATCTTCTCCATCTTCTCCTTCATTTCTTTTCCTTCATCTTCCTCTCTTCATCTTCTCCATCTTCCTCCTGTTCTTCTCCTTCATCTTCCTCCTCCTCTTCTTCATCTTCTTCTCCTTCATCTTCTCCTTCATCTTCCTTTTCTCCTTTATCTCCCTCCTCTTCTTCTTCTTCATCTTCCTCTCTTCTTTTCTCACATCTACCTTCCTTCATCTCCAACATGACTTTGTTCATGTCTGCGTTCTTCTCTCATTCAAATGGCCGTTTCATTGGATCACAGTCCAGCTGATGATCGTCCAATCATCTAAAAGTATCTGCTCTGCTTAGGACAATGCGCTCAGATGACCTTTAACCCCATTGTTGTCCTTCAGACTAAACCGTGTGAAGGAACTGATGTGTCAGCGTCGCCTCCAGTGAGAGTTTTGCGTCTGTAGTTGAGTTTCTTCGGATGGGGGCGGAGTCTGACCGAGCGATGACTGACCACGACCGCAAACATGAAAGGCTGAGGGAAACACCCGCACGGCTTTGATGAGGTTCTGCTCTCCCACAATGCTTTGAGGCGAACACACGCTGCAGGAGAGTTTTCCATAATGTGCTCATTGTTTTGTCTTGTAATATTAGCTGTTAGCGTCGTGGTTAGCGTAGCATCTGTAAAATAATCACAGAGAAGACACGATGGAGGCAGCTTTAGTTCCACTCTGAGTCTTTACAGCAGACGAGGGTTTCACAGATACAGGATAGAATTAACCCTTTCACAGAACTGAAGTCAAACAGCTCATGTTTATGGATGAAAATCTGTTCAATGTTCAGAAACTGTTGTAAAGTTCCATGATCATTTTCCACTGAACATTTTGAATGAGTCAAACAGAAAGTACGGCCAAACACACGCGTAGATTTTCTTAAGTGCTTGTATTTAACGTCATGTTTCTATCCAGTGAAACCTGAAAGTGTTTGTATCCATTAGACGTAAAACACAGAACCGTGTAAAACAGACGTCGAACTCCTTTTAGCTCAGGTTCCACGTTCAGCCCAGACACACGACGGAGGAGCTGAAGGGCAAAGCACAAAGATGAGACGCAGAGCACGCAAGAAGAAAAAAAGACACATAAGAAGAAAAAAACACACAAGAAAAAAAAACATAAGAAAAAGAAAAAACATGAGGATAAGAAAAAAAACACACAAGAAAAAAAACATTAGAAAAAGAAAAAACATGAGAATAAGAAAAAAAAAACACAAGAAAAAAAACATTAGAAAAAGAAAAAACATGAGAATAAGAAAAAAAACATTAGAAAAAGAAAAAACATGAGAATAAGAAAAAAAACACAAGAAAAAAACATAAGAAAAAGAAAAAAACATAAGAATAAGGAAAAAAAAACACAAGAAAAAAACATAAGAAAAAGAAAAAACATGAGAATAAGAAAATCACACAATCAACACAACGGTCCTACTGTAGAAGTATTTCCTGCAACAAAATAATCCCTGATCATTTATTCAGTTTGAGCCATATTTACATATAAACTTCTGCTTTTCTCATTGATCAGAAAAAAAAATCCAATCAGCATCCAGAGCCTGGTTTTCTTTTGTGTTTTTTTGTGTGTTTTTTTTCTTGTTCGTTGTATTTTCTTTTTCTCGTGTGCTTTGCCCTCTGTCGTGGTCTTTTGCCCTTCAGGGCCACCGGACAGTGTAGCTTAATAACTAAGACATAAACACATTTTATCTGTGTTTAAATGTAAAAAAAACAAAACAAACTACAATTAAATAATGAAAGTTTTTACATTTATAAACAAGAGCCCTCAGTGAGTGCAAACCTCCACCAAGGTTATGACGTCTTGATGTCAAAACCGGTAGAGATAATGACGTCATGATGTACCACATGATAGCAGGTGTGACCCTCTATCATCCCACAGAGGCACGACTCAATCGGCTGAATATTGACAGATATGATTTTTAAAATTTTGCACAATGATGAGAGATAGGGATTTTCCGGATCTTCAAAAAAATCCTGGATCCAGAGATTTATCCAGATCATGACCAAAAGTTAATGGGAACGTCCTTGGGTGATTCTCTATCAGTGGTGAGAAGTTCAAGAAAATCCGTCCAGTAGATTTTCTGTAAAGTTGCTAACAAACACACAGACAAACAAATAAATGCCGGCAAAAGCATAACCTCCTTGGCGGAGGTAACTATCCTTTCATGAAAACCGTGAACCTGGAAAACCTGAAATTTCATCAGGAAAATTGTAGTTTTAACAGTATTGTGCTTCTGTGTGGTTTGTACATGAGTCCCAGATCAGATTCAGTAACAGGCTGAATACTGTTGGAGTTTGGAACTAAAAGGAGTTGGACGCACTGGAGTGTTAATATGTTCAGTGTCTTTTTATTTCACACACATTCATCCTGTGGACCACACCAGAACCTCTGACGGGCCTGTGTGGGTCCGCAGGCCTCATGTTTGACACCCCTGATGTAAAGTATCACCTGATCTCATGTAGAACTGAAAAGACTTTGTGTTTCATACGACGTGGAAACAGAACAGACTCTGATCCAACACCCTCTGTACAGAACATGCATGTTTCTCAAACCGTGGCTCTGGACTCAAACGGGCCACCAGTGACTGTGAACCCAACAGCAGAAGTGGAACACCAGACCGAAGCCCAGGCACCAGATCAGACTGCAGAGGCGGAGCCAGGCTCCGCCCATCACAAACAGGCCTTTATTCTGCTCAGTTGGACCTGGAGGACGGCCTGGGTCGGACTGGAATGGCACCAAATTGTGATTTGTTGTTATTGTTAAAATGTTAAACCAACACAACGTGTCCGACCTCTGTTTGACTTCCTGTGGGTGGTTTTTCTTGGTGTGATCTGGGGTGAAGCTGTGTGTGTGTGTGTGTGTGTGTGTGTGTGTGTGTGTGTGTGTGTGTGTGTGTGTGTGTGTGTGTGTGTGTGTGTCTTGAATGTCTGGTCCTGTGTCGGTGGGTCCGGGTCAGGTGGAAACTATACGGACTCTTTCACACGGACTGCCCTGATTGGTCGACTCCAGCCGTACCTGTACAGAGGAATCCAGTGTGTACATCTGATCATGTTTGAGGAATAAGTAATCACTTTTCCACTGACCCTCAGATTGTGTGAATAAAACTTGTGCATAAAAATTTACATAATGGAAAAACAACACTTTTGCCAAAACTCACAGTTTTTGATTCAAAGTTTTTGCGCTGGCAAGAGATTTTTTTTTTTTTTTTTTTGGACGTAGCACAGATGGTTTATGACAAAAGTATCATGAATAGAGATGTTTACACAACTACAGTCACATGATTAAAACATAGGGATGTTAACAGACGCTACAACAAGAGAAGAAGAAGAGTTTTAAAACAAACATGTATGTGAGGACACACCAGGAAACTGAATCATTTTATAATTTAGTACCAGATAGAGCGGTAATATGTAATAATAAAGAATATATCTGTAAATAAACACCATATTTATGGAATGACTCCTGTCATCTCACGATAATAAATAAAGAAATCATCACATTTGTGATTTAATGGAAAAACTGACGTGTTTTTTCAATATTTAGTAAATATTGGGAAAGTTTTGTACAGATTTCCGAGATATAAATATGTGTGTGTGTGTGTGTGTATAAATAAAGCCAAAGAAGTTGTTGTCACTCTAGAGTCGACACATGACCGAGCTTCAGTTTTAGTTTTAGACACAGACGTTAACCCTTCCATGTCTGGAACATAAACTCCAACATAAACATCCAAATAAATGTGTTTTTACAACGCTTTTGTCTTTTTTTCATATCAAAAACAATCATCTGTTTTATATGTGTGTGTGTGTGTGTGTGTGTGTGTGTTTTATATCTGCGTCCACAAAAGAATGAGTTCATCTTTAAAACCGTTTTTTTTTAATTTTTCATTTTTATTTGTGCCATTTGAAAGTCAATGGAAAAGTGATAAACGATGCAGAAATAAACAACAACAAACAGAAAAACAGAACAGTGTGATGTCACAACAACCAGGATCAAACAAGTGTAAAAACACAAACCACCTCAGAAGGACATGAAGCTTCTGGGTTTTCAGTTTCTGACATAAAACCACAGGATCAGTGCAGGTTTTTGTCCCAAACCAGACTTTTCTCCTCAAGTGTTTCCTAAAAGCTTCCGTTTCCTTGAACCCCAGGGGCCCGACGGCACCCCTGACCCCACCCACAAGAACATTTGAGTCCATGTGGGCTCACAGGACCAGCAGCAGTGGGTGCAGAACCTGGACGGGGTTATTTTTGCTTCAGTCTGTGAACATGGACGCGTCAGGACGGTTTGTTCTGTTCGCTTTGGACGAGTGTGTGAAAGTGTGCAGCCTTGGGTTTTGTTCAGCTGTGAAAAGTGCTGGGCTCAGTTTGTGTTTAGACACTTTTATTTAGAGAAACGGAAGCATCTTCAGGAACAAGAACACAGAGGAACGACCCACATTTATGAACATGAACACTTCAGCAAAGAGGAGCCAGTTCACGTGCTGTTTATTCTATTTTAGGCCCGAAAACAAACAAACAAACAAACAAACTAAAACAACTGGAGTTTGATTTGAATGAACTTCTTTTCACACAGTTCAATAAATGTTCACTCAGCTGCACACGAGTCAGAAAAGGATGAAAACTAGGACATAAAAACATGTTTAATGCTGATAATCAGATGTTTTCTAACATTTAACACATTCTAATACTGGCTGTTACTTTATGGAGATAATATTTTAAAAAATAAACGAATAAATACTGTTTAAAATCCTGTTAATTCCACTTTAATACCAGTTCATTTCCACTAAATCTGTAGGTGCAGATCAGGTTTATCCACAACAGTAAAGTTACACTAGTGGGATGAACTACAGTAGAAATAATGACAATAATGAAATAATGACAATAAAAATAGTGACAGGATGAAAATGTTTACATC
Organism: Ostorhinchus rueppellii; assembly: GCA_030068375.1. Taxonomy (NCBI): domain Eukaryota; kingdom Metazoa; phylum Chordata; class Actinopteri; order Kurtiformes; family Apogonidae; genus Ostorhinchus; species Ostorhinchus rueppellii. Next base: position 1,830,043 of record JAQQZY010000027.1, on the reverse strand, counting down.
TAAAAAACGATCCTTTAAAAAACGGAATAACATGAAAAAACACAAATTCTTTAGTAAAATAAATAATTGAACAATATTCTGTCTGTATAACGTACAAATACACAAACATTTAAAAACAGACAGAATATTAGTACAAACACAGATTCCTATTCACACAGTTCAGGTGTTTAACCCTTTAACCTCTGATTAAAGGTAAAGCTGCTGAGTCTGTGTTTATGTTCCTTTAGTTCAGTGGTTTTGTTTTACTGTGTTTTAGGGTCAAAACACGAGGAAAAACAGAAAAAGACAATGAGGAACAGAACTTTGACAGGTTTGGCCCAGCAGTTTATGTTTTGGGCTCTTTTTTTTCCAGCTGCTTTTTGACGCCTGTTTGACTCCATAAAGTTCCACAATAAAAAAAAAAATAATAATAATAAACTAAGCAACAAAATGGACAAAGACAGCCTGAGCGATTTAAAAGATTCACAAAAATGAATAATAAACCAATAAATAAATAAATACTGGAACATGAACAGATGTAGATGTTCATAAAAGCTCAGAGTAAATTCAAAGATTATTGGATGAAATCTGACAAAAATGAGGAAATGACTCTTTTAACCAAATCTGTCATGAACTGAACATAAACCCAGTGTGTCCGTCCACTGTTACTGATAAAACTCCATGGGTTTATTCGTTTTTTCATCCATTTTATCCAGTTTTCACCTTTTTTGTTCTTGTTCATTGTTTGTCATTTTTTATTCATTTTTGTTCCTTTTATTGATCACTTTGGCTGTTTTTGTTAATTTTACTTATTTTATCTTTTTTTGCTTCATTTTAGTTACTTTTTAAAACTTATTTTTCCTTTTTTATGTATTATTTTGTACATTTTTCTGTTCATTTTTTGTATAGTTATTATTTAATACATTACACGAGCCTTGGTCCTATTTTTTAATGATTTATTTAAAATTCATTTTTATTTATTTTATCCACTGTCATTGATCCAAACTCTATGGATTTTAATGATGAATCAATGTTGGAGAAGATGACAGTGTTTCCATGGTAACTACCAAGCGTCTGAACATCCATATATGGTCATTTCTGGTGACCATGAAAAGATGAAGAACTGTGTTTTACACCAATTATTGATAGGATTAATAGATCAGCAGGTATTAAACAGTTTAGATCAGTAGATGGTTTTATTCACTGGTACATGTTTGGGTCTTTCAGCGTTAATATATGGAGTATGTTTGGTAATGTGAGGGGGGAAAAAAGCCTGGCCACGATTTAAATAAACATGTGCATGAGTATGACTTTGGTTAAAACCAGCTCTCATTTTCCTTAATCAAGTGTTTATTTAATTGCAAACAAATCTTGTTCTACGGCACGAGTTTGGTGCCATGTGAGAGAAAAAATATATATGTGGCCACAATTTAAATAAAAGTGCCACAATTTAAATAAAAGTACCACAATTTTACTAAAAGTTTCACTATTTAAATAAAAGTGCCAAAATTTAAATAAAAGTGTCATTATTTAAATAAAATTGCCACAATTTAAATAAAAGTGCCACAATTGTACTAAAAGTGCCACTGTTTAAATAAAAGTGCCATAATTTAAATAAAGGTGCCACAACTGAACTAAAAGTTCCAGGTGTATATTTGTTTTTTCTCATACGTCACCAAAGGGGCTCCGTATAAACAGCAGCTGAAACGAGTTTTGAGCAGAACTGCCCATCAGTTTAATAACAGTGTCACTTTTTACAGCGGAGTCGACTTGTGGTGGTGGAAGTGCGTCAGACTGTCCCACAGATATCCACCCCGTGCACAGAGGAGCTTCAGTGTCGCTGCCACCGCAGTATTTACAGCGGCTTTAGATGAAAATTCAATTATCCCGTAGAGCAGTGTGAGGACGTGCATGCGCCTTGAACGTCCAGCGGCATTAGTGTGAAGCTGACAGAACGCCCGTGTGAAGCAGTTAGCTGTAAAATTCAATCTTAAGCTTGAGCAGACAGATTCATGGTGCAATGAAAGGCACAGTGTGGCCAAGAGCGCAGACCTCTCATTACACCTAAAAGGCACTTGGATGAGCAAAGTGGAGAAAACAAGACTTTTTGGTCGACTGAGCCGTGGGAAAAAAAACACCAGTCTGATGGCTGAATGAGTCACTTTGTGCAGCGGACGCCAAAGGTGTGTGGTCGTCTCTGCTGAACTGATGCCCATGTGTGTTCGAAGGTTCCAGAAGGAGAAGAAATACAGGAAATGGAAAAGCAGCGGGTCAAACCTACGGCCCCTGGGCCTAAAGCGGCCGCCGTATGGTCCAGGCCGGTCCAGGGGATGGATTTGGGAAAAGTGCCAATATGAGTTCAGGCTCCACATTCAGATCAAAACTGGATCAGAACCAAGAAAATACTGTCGTCAAAACCTTTAAGACTGAAAACTACACACTTTTCCGTTTGCTTTAGTGTAAAAAAAAAAAAAAAAAAAAGTCTAATTACATCAAAATGTTTACATCTACAAATGATCATTAATATGTGAACCTTTACCTTTAAAGGGTTAAAAACAGCTTAAATCCTCCGGGGGTCATGTGACCACCATTCCCATCCTGACCCTGGATTTGTTTAATCATGTGATTTATCGACATCCTGACCTTCACTGTCGTTCAACGCTGTTTGATTTCACGACAAAATTTATTTTATCAGAAATAGAGAAAACTGAACAAACACGGACTTTGTGTTCATTTTATTGTTTCTGATATTTTATTATCATTATTATTATTATTTTGGTCTTTATTTTAGTAATTTTTTTTTTTTTTTTGTCCAACGTTCTGATGGACTATTGGTGTTATCGGTGTTAAACCAAATGACACCAAACAAAAATGGAAACTAAAGAGAAAAAAAAGGGGAAAATTGTTTAAATTGTCGTAGGGAAAGACGGGCACAGGGTGAGGAAGGATTGATTTAATGTTTATTTGTCATGTTTTCATGTTATTATGTTGCTTTTATCTTCTTACATTTTATTCATTTTTTTCCTCAGAAAAAACTTGATCTGAAACTTTACAGTAAAGTCCAGGAAGTAAAATGTCTGCACAAGTTTAACATCAAATAAAAGTCAGAACATTTTAAGGTCCAAGTATTAACAACGAAACACACGACGCCCCAGAGACGAATATGATAACTGTAAAATAAACTTTAAAAGACACTAAACTGTAATAACAGAGGATGTGATGAACAATGGAGCTCAGTTGGCGTTTCCTTTCAGGTCTGGGGTCTGTTCAACCATTCCGTTTGTTGTCTCATAAAGCTTTTATTCACTCATGAGCCACGTCTGAAATTATTTAAACCAAAAGCGAAAAGAGCGAAGGAGGCTTTAAATAATGACTCGACCCTCGTCTGTGGCTCCTCAAACCTTTACATGTGGTTGGAAACGACAAACACGACTGCAGAACACGGCAGACGACCAAAACCACACGTTCACCACCACCTTCAGAGCAGTTCTTTAATCTGCCCCGTCTGTGCAGAAGAGCTGCTGGAGAGGGTTCCATTAAAGACCCCAACGTAAACCTTTAACCCTTAAAGACCCAAACCTCCACCTTTAACCCTTAAAGACCCAACCGTAAACCTTTAACCTTTAAAGACCCAAACATCTGCCTTTAACCCTTAAACACACAAACATCCACCTTTAATCCTTAAAGACCCAAATGTCCTCCTTAAACCCTTAAAGACCCAAACGTC
>JAQQZY010000027.1:1804630-1825628 GCA_030068375.1 Ostorhinchus rueppellii | reverse complement strand
AGGTCTCTATCAACTCGTCTCAGGTCAGAGAAGGACATATTTCAGTATGAAAACACGGTGGACTGTTCCTTTAAAGACCCAAATGTCCTCCTTTAACCCTTAAAGACCCAAATGTCCGCCTTTAACCCTTAAAAACCCAAACGTAAACCTTTAACCTTTAAAGACCCAAACATTTGCCTCTAACCTAAACCATCTACTGATCTAAACTGTCTAATACCTGTTGATCCATTAATCCTATCAGTCCATGTCAATAATTGGTGTCAAATACAGTTTTAATAGTTGACCTTTGAATTTTCTGAGTTTTTGTAAAAATCCACATTAAATACAGGAAAATACACAATTCACAGTAAAAAAAAAAAAAAAAAAGCTAAATAGAGACAGTAATATTATAATAAATCGTGATGAATCACTTATAAAAGATTAAAAAGGGAGAAAAAATTATTTGGTAGCTGACAGAAAATTATCCCTGGGTCTGTATGGGTTAAACCTGGAGCAGGACTGTGACAGGTCAATAAAAGAAAGTAAATGTAACCTCCTGTCAGGTGTTTAATGTAAAGGTCCACATGTGAAGCCCTTTGTGCTGCATAAATGAAGCGTTTATAATATTATTCATATGTAGTTTTTCATCATAACGTCGTAAAAATGAATTCAACACAAGAATCCGTTGTACAGGTTTGTCAGATATGCATCAGATTCTGTCACAGTTCATTATTTTAGAATTTGTGGAGTTTGTCTCCATCTGTGGGACGAAGCAAAAACATCCAATCATCATCATCATCATCATCATCATCATCATCATCATCATCATCATCATCATCATCATCATCATCATCATCATCATCAGGTGTCAATTTTCATTTTTATTCTAAAGTCTGACCTGTTTAAGTCCAGATAATGTTTTCATCACAGTTCAGATGACAGAGAATCCCCTTTTACCTTGAAATTAGAGCTGGTTTTTGTTATACGTGTAGTTTAAATGTTCCTGATGTTTCCCATAAAAACATCCTCCTCTGATTTACACCTCTAAACTGTGAAACACCGTAAAGCTCTCTCCTACATTCTTTGTTGTAAACTGTCTTTAATTTGGATTATTCCAAATTTCATGTTTATGTTATTTTTTTTCCTAATATTTAACTTATTATACTGAGTTTCATTCATCTGTATTGAGTGTTATGGTGTCTTCTTATTGAGATTTTTATATTTACAAAATTTTAGGTATTTTATACTTTTGTGGTTGATTTATTCTTTTTCCATAGTTTATTCTTGCAATGTAAAGCCCCTGGGCTGCATGTTTGGGTTTCTGTCACTATAGTTGAACTGAACTGCATTAGTTTGTTTTAATCATAAATGTATGCAGTATATATGGGATGAAATCACATTTTTATTTGTTTTTATAGTGTTGTCTTTTAATAAGTAATTTGATTTCATTTTTTGCCTACGTTTTTAAATTTATTTATTATTACTTTATTTTGTTTCAATCTGTTTTTATAATTTGATTTATTTATTTATTTTTATATTTCATTGTTTAATTCGCTTCGTCTTCTGGTCATAAACGGGCCGGAACAGCTCTTCCGAAGTTTGTTTCGGGGACATATTTCCTGAACGGACTCAGTTGTTGCTTGACGGATTGAAACTCAACTGGTGAGTGTTTTCTCCGATGAAATATCAGCACTGTCGCTAAAACATGGAGTGACTCGTACACAAGTACAGTTATTACCATTAAATAATCCATGTCATGTTAGTCTGTGTGTTAGCCTGAAGGCAGCTGCATTTAAACTGTCATTGAAGGCCCGAGAAGCTAACGTTAGCAAGGCGGCTAATGACAGTAAAAACATCCACTTCCTCATTGCCTCCAAACTCGCAACCAAACACTTCTGCTTTAGTTCTGTTTTCCTGTTCATTGCTTCATATAACACACTTTTAGTCTGCTCTTTGCCATTAATAGACACCGTTTGTGTAAAACACAGTGAACAGAAGCGATTGTCAACATTTAGTTAGCTTCATGACTTAGCTCGAGCTAAGCTACAATTACGTCATTTTGCACGAATGGAGAAATAAGAACAAAAACAAACGGACTGCCGTAAATACAACATGTTTAGAGGTTGAACCTCTAGGATGACATTACAATGTGTTCACACAGCAGTAGTTTCCCTCTGAAATGCAGTGAGGAGATGCATTTTGAGCTGTAGAAGGAAGTTCATCAGATTCTTGCACTTTTTGCCTCACCCCAGTTTACAAAACTCGTATGGGCCTCCACATACTGAGGAATTTCACCCTGAGAAGTTCTCTGTTTTCAAAGCAGATTATCTGTATTATGTAGTTAAAAATGTCAGAATTCAACCACTTCCTTCTCCCCTTGAAGAGGTCTGCATGTTGTGAGTAAATATCATTTAACTGCTCTTATTAAAGTCCATTGGGTGTCTGAGAAGTGATGATTTCAACTTTAGTCAAGATAAACTAGAATTAGAACAGACTCAAAGCTCCAAAGTACAGTGTGATCATCAATGGTTTGTCAGGTTTTGTGAGGATGAACATCCACACATCCTTTTGAGAAAGTTGGTTCTATGGTTCGACAGTTTTGCGAATGAAATCATTGTCTGTAAAGGCTGTGGTATCTATTAGCTGACGATGCAGTTTCAGAAAAGTGTTTAAATATGCACGGCTATAACTAATGAATATTTGCATTGTTCATTCATGTAAAGTAGTGTTTGTCAGTCAGTCCCTGAAATTTTCTCCATGTCCTCAAATGTCTTATTTGGTCAGCCACCAAAGATTTTAAGTTTAGTCAATATTCACATTTTTAAAAAGCTGGTATAAAGGATTATATATCATGGATACTTTATTAATTTAATGATTTTCAGGTAATTATTTAATGGTTGAAGCTCCAGTGTAATGTACAGTAACCTGTTAACAGGGTAGATAGAGCAAAGAAATATTCTGAAATTCCATCCATCCATCCATAGTCTGTTATTGAAGGACATAACAAGACTATTTATTACTCTTGTGAAATTTTCCCTGGCTTCCATGAACCCAGATGACCCCTCCAACACCAACTGAAACCATCCATGATGTGTCTTAATGCAGTTGTTGTCCTTGTAAATTCCATCAATGTCATGTGTTTCTTTTTAGCAGGTGGAGGGATGAGTCTCTCCCCTGTGATTGGCACAGATGTGCCAGAAACAGCCAATGGGGTCGTGACCTCTGTCTCTGCTGAAAATGGGCCTCATGTACCAGTCGTTGTAAAATGTGGTGGCAGCAGACTGCCCTGTCCTGGGGAGGAGTCGGAGGACGGGTTAGGACAGACTGATAACCACATGGACGTGGACCGTTTAGTTTACGATGGGAAAGGTCGCCTGGACGCAGAGACGGACATTAACAAGAGGACGTCCAGTTTATCTTTATACGCCACCGGAGACTCAGACACACATGAGGAGCCACCTGGTGCAGCTCTGCCGTGGGACTCAACACTGTTTACACAGGCCAAAGACTCAGACAAACAGACGGAGAGACAGGCGGAGACAGACGGCCAAGAGGAGGAGGATGGAGAGAAGGAGAAACAGGATGAAGAGGAGGACGAGAAGAAGTGGAGGACACAGAACACAGCAGGAAGACGAGAGGAGGAGGTCAGTCACCAGCAGGTACATGACAAACATCTGATGGAATGGAATATCTTTGTTGTCATTATAACAAGTAGAACCAAAATAACACTGTTATCTAATCTTTACATCACATATAAATCCTACTATAAAAATACAGGCAGCTCAAATAAATAAGTTTAAAAACAGTTAAATGCTAAAATGTGTCAGTGTTTACATTCACATACTCACACACACACACTCACACACACTTCCGCAGCAGATGTCCCATGGTAACGATATAAATCTGTTCCTGTTTTCCAGTTATCGCGTCACTACTCCTCATCAGCTCCTGGTCCCAGCACCTCCTCTTCTTCCCCTCCTCCTCCTCTCCTTCCCTCAGATGACACCCCCTGCCCCCCCCACGTCATGGCCCAAGTGTGGGTGCGTAACGTCCGTGGGATGCAGGACAGTAAAAGCCTGGATGAGATCAGTCAGGCGTGTGGAGGTGGGTTCAGGAGGTCCACGTCCAGCCTCCGCATATGAACCAAACCTCATTCAGCTCATGTGGATGTGTTTCCAACAGGTGGTTCGGGGGCCCGGGGAGGGGGCAGAGGTGGCCAGTCGGAGGGCCGGCGGGCCACCATCTCCTCTGCTCTGGAGCTGGAGGGGACGGTCAGCCATGAAGGAGACCTGACCAACTTCATCACCAAGAACCTGGAACAGAAGATCAAGATGAGCTCCAAACCCAGTCTAGACTGCAGTGACTGTAAGTAACAGGCCCAGTTCTGGTGGTTCTGATGTTAGGGCTGAACGCAGTAGGAGACCCTGGACTGGTACTGGAGTTAAGGGTCTAGTTTGGTTGATGCTCAATGAAAAGATACTAAAGTTTTTTTGTGTGTTTTTTTTTTTTTTGTTTTTTTGTTTTTGTTTTTTGTTTTGTTTATTGTTACTGTTTCTGATGTTAACATTTAGATTAGATTACATTTAATGCAGAAAACAGAAGAAAAATGAACACAACCTTTGCAGCGTAGTGATGATTTGGATTTCATGACACTGAGCAGAGAAAGGCATCATGTAAAACACAAAATAAAACAAACACAATTCATAAAAAGTATTCCATGCTTATTTCTTAAAACCACAGTAAACTGGATCTAAAATCCCAGTATTACCTGTGATCGTCACATTTTGACTGTTTCTCGTCCTAAATCAGGATGATAAAACTCCAAGTGCAGAGTCTGATGCTGTTTTCTCTGCACAGACTTAAAGACTCAGTCATCGTCTCCTCATCATTTATGCATGACTCTGTTCAAACCATAAGATGTAACAGAGAATCCATGAGCTATCTTTAGCAAATGAATAGCTGTTTGTTTATGGGCTCATTTATATTTATAGCGGCTGCATTAGAGGAGCATCTGATCACAAACACATGAACCTCAGATTCACTTTACTTGATCCTGAAACACATGTTTATGTTGGTTTTAATACAGATTGATTCTACTTTGTTTCTTTTTAAAGTTATTTTCATTTATATGAGAAGAAAATCAGTAGTAGTCCAAACAGCAGGTACTAACAAACATAAAAATCCTCTATAACCTGATTTTATTTTCATTTATTTATTTTGTTTTAGTGCAGGAGAAGAATCATGAACCTGATGGTTTTGTGTCTTGAGCTAAAAGATGCTCAATTAAAGACAAACTGTAAAGACAGGAGTAAGAAAAACACGCTGTTGTAAAACTCTGCACGAACAAACAGACCTGAAAAAGCTCTCATTGTTCAACCAAAAACATAGACATGGAGAGCTATCTGTTCATTTATTTAATTTTAGTTATTTATTTAGTTTTGTCTGATCGTTCTACATTTGGTTGAGACTGTTGTCAGTGGAGCACGTTTTGATGTTGACCACCAGGGAGCAGCACTGAGTTCAAAGTAGAATTCAGGTGATATTCAGTTGGACTGCGTTCAAACAGCAGGTCTGAATGCACGGTTTGGATTTTGGGTGAAATCTGACTTTTTTTTGTGTTCGTTCATATTTCACATTAAATACAACTTCTGTTCCTTTTGAGTCTGAACTGAATGTGACCCTGACAGTGTTTTAGTTTGATAATACAAAGAAAATGGTTGGATTTACAATAAAAACACTCAGTATTCCCACATTTCTGCTGTTTTACATGTGAGAATTTGCTTTAAATTCACTTCATAAATTTGACGTTAAATAAACCATTAAATCCATTGTTAAACCATGTCCTGCCTTCGTGCTGAATCCATCCTCCTCCTCCTCTTCCTCAGCTGACTGTTCAGGTCCGATCTACCGGAGCCGGGGTCTGACCCGGAGACCGGCCGACATCCCCCCCATTGACCCCATGGTCCTGGTGGATCTGCAGAGACACACACAGGACGTGGCCCACAGTGTGGAGATGATGATGAGGAGCCTCAACGGAACCATCCAGAATGTAAGATGATGATGATGATGATGATGGTTCTCTGTGTGCAACCTGTTTACCGTCTTTACCGTCTGCTTCTCTGTGTTCATTGGTCGATCCAGATGACTGCTCTGAGTGTGGGCTACATCCAGACCTACAGAGACTCTGTGGACAGTCTGGGGGAGTCTGTGGACATGAGTATAAAGGTGATGCATCACATACGAGTATGAGCTGTTCAAATACAGTCCTGTGTAAAAGCATTGGGTTTATTCTAGGTCTAATGTCCACATATGTGCATTGGTCTGTATTTAGATCTGATTATGTGTAGTATGAACAACAGGAAAAACTGCAGATTAGGTTAAAAATAAAACTTCTATAAACCACATATTGTGATGTTTGAAATGTTGTCAAAGTGTATTCAAAAAGAGGGCTGTCAAATTTATTTTAGTTCAGTTCCACATTCAGACTAATTTGTTATAAAGTGGGCTGGACCAGTAATTTATTTATATAATTATATATATATATATATATATATAAAATTTATAAAGCACTTTAAAACAACCACAGTGGACCAAAAATAAGTAAAATTTTAACAGTATTACGCTTTACTTTATTATTTATATATGTGCATCATGTACAGATCACAGAGGATCAACAAATACATAAAACATTCAGTAACAGGCAGAATATTGTTGAAATTCCATACACTTCTTTTAAGACATTTCAGGTTCATATTTGTTCAGGTTATTCACATTTTTTGTAAAAGGCTGGTTTGTAATTTTTTTTTTTTTTTTTTTTTCACTGTTTCCACTATTTATAGGTTGTTATGATAGTATTTCACTGGTCTGACCTACTTTAAACTGAATTGACCTCAAATGATTTTAACATCTTTGATTGATCATATCTTCAGTGTAATCTTTGCATTTGACAGATTCATCCCATGGGCTGGTTTTGGCCCCTGGGCCACAAGTTTGACCCCTGTGTTCTAAAAGAAAGTACTGCAAATTTGATGCAATTACAATAATGAAAACCCGGACATAAGATCCTAACCAAGCTAATGCTAGGTCCTTTAGCAGACAGATGCTAGCAAACAAAGACAGTTCAACATGTTTTTAGGGTTAGGACTTAATTTATTCATGTGTCCTCTTAGTTCTATTATTATGAATTATTCAAGACTGAATAAATTCTGTTACTATGTAAAGCAGGTATGTCCAACTCTGGTCCTCGAGGGCCACTATCCTGCATGTTTTAGATGTGTCCCTCTTCCAACACACCTGATTCAAATGATGAGCCTATCATCAAGCTCTGCAGAAGCCTGATAACGACAGTCAGGTGTGCTGGAAGAGGAATCCATCTAAAACATGCAGGATACCGGCCCTCAAGGACCAGGGTTGGACACCCCTGATGTAAAGGAAACGCAACTAAGACTGTTCATAGACATATTTTTTGTAGTTTGCTAACAACAGTGTGCTAAGCTAGCTAATGTCTGACCTTAGGTTAAATGGAGTTTTTATTGATATTCGTTAACCTGTTGTAGACTGTTCTCCATATTCCACTGTTGTAATGAGGTGTAGTTCAACACCGTTTGGAAATGGACATATGTTAGCTGGTGACCTTTGACCCCTGATGTTCATGGATCAGTTTCAAAGCCCGAGCCTATTATATACTGAGTTTTGAATAATTTTTATTTTTGCTTTGTTTTTTGACTGGAATAACTGACCACTAGTAGGATCAATAAAATAATCTACATACCTGAGACTATTGGTTTAATTAGTATTATGATAATTATCCCTAATGTCACTAATTTGCATCATACTTACTGTACACATTATATCTATATATAAAACTGGAAAGTTTTCTACTGAACTGAAACTTTCTTTTGTTTTTTTTCTTTGTCTGACTTCACGTGTCCTTCTGCTGTCACCCATATGGCGTCCGTTGTGCGTCTGACTCATGACTGCTGTGTCATTTGTGCGTCTGCAGGGCATGTACACCCTGATGGCTCGCTGTGAGGAGCTGGATCGCTCCATGCAGCCCATACACGCGCTCGCTGCTCAGATTCGTGACATCAAACGCACCCTGGACGCCCTGGAGGCCATCTGCAAATAAGCCCCGCCCATCCACCACGAGAACACACCCCTGCTGCAGAGACCCGGCACCTCCGAGTGCATCCCGAAACGAGGCTCAGTGTAAGCAAGTAACCCCGCCCCCTCTGCAGGTAGCACACACACTGCAGCACCGGATTGGTGGAAACCATGGAAACTAGGCATGTTTTGGATGATCATAGTCCCTCCGCTTCTTCCACGTTCCAGGATGAACATGTCTGTGTTGTCACATGTCTACTTACTCGCGCTTGATTCACTGTCGGAGCTGAGTTTTTCTTCTGTTTTTTTTTTTTTTTTTTTTTTTTACACCTCACTTCCTTTAATGAAGTCATGTAATAAAATTCCGTTTGTGGAGACACTCGGAGTGCCCTGAATACACACACACAGTTGGATTCAGATCCAGACTGAGGAGGAACGTTGTGGTTTTCCGTCCGCCCACTCGGCTCAGATTGCACTACCCTCTGCTTCCCACAGGGGGCAACGTTTCGCTCTGACTTTCTCTTCGCGTATGAACTTCTCTGAAGACTTTTGCACAGAAACAGAACGTCTATTTTTTAATCTTATGCAACAAACGTCAGATTCTTTCACTGCAGGCGAAACAAGTGGAGACACGTGTGTCTGTGTCTGTCTTTTTTATGTTAATTTATTTGTCGGCATGCACGCCTTTACAACAACACCGATCCAAGCAGGTTTTTTTTTTTTTTTTTGCTGGCTAATGAACATTTTACAGCAGACAGAGTTCTGAAGGTTGAAAATGACAGCGGTTCCCAGTGTGTGGGTTTAGGTTCTGGAAAAGTATCAAGTGTTTATTTTGCTCAAATCTAAAAGTGGCATTAACCCTTAGGTCCTCCTCAAATTTACTACCCTCTGGTTACCTTTGTGGCAAAAATATACCTGCAAGAAAAACTGCATCATACACTAATATTTATTTATTTTTTGCTTTTTTTTTTCATGAATCTCTTAAACAACTTGAACCCAGCTCAAAAGTACTGAACATTAAGAATTTTCATGATTATTACTCTTTAGAGGCTTATTTAATTATTTAAATTCTACTACAATAAATGCCATATCATACATAGTTGGAGGATGGGACCTTGGTGGTAATTGGATCAGCAAATGAAAAAAAAAAAAATGTGCAAAAATGCCAGAGAAGGACCAAAGGGTTAAAAACAGATGCATTAGTGCACACCAGAAGAATTCCATGTTCATTTTCAGGCTTGAAATTTCAGAAAATTTCTCTACAAAATTAAAAAAATTAGCATTTTATCAGATGTGGACATCTGGAGTATTAGCGCTGTGTAGGTTTTGTGTATCAGTACTGAATATTCTGCAGAAAAATGTTGGCAACATGAATTATTTAAGGCCTTGGTAGAAAAACTGTGTCAAAGGGTTAAGTGGAGATGATTTCCTCCAAAACAATCAACCAACACATATTTTCCATTTTCTGACGATTTAACAAATACACAACAAAGCTATCAGTAAACAAACAAATGCACAACAAATGTCTGTGTGACGCATCAGAAACAACCAGAGCAGGTCTTAAAAGGACCACAAATATACTCTGAGACGAAAAGAAATCAGTTGAAGTGCAGTCGTTCTGTGTTTGTGCTCATGGTTTTCTTATAAATGTCCTGAGTGTTTCCCCTCCACAGCAGCAGGAGGTGCTAGCAGGAAAGTTCAGCTCTGCTAAATAACATTCAACAAACATTTAACCATGAGCACAAACTGTGTTGTGTTTGTTTAACCCTCTGATGTCCGGGTGAGCGTATTATGCACAGTTTGCCTTTTATGTTATAAAAGCTGGACTGTTTATGACCAAGTAGAATGTAATGAGTCGAGTGAAAACAGCCTCGAAAATGACAAATCATGAAACACTGGCATCACTAAAACTGTTCCAGTCATGATCCTAGAGTTAACCGCGTGAGTATATTATACACACTTTACATAAAACATAATATTATTTTTAATGATTTGTTTTGGGTCAGAACTCAGAAGCTTAAAAATCAGACCATCCACTAAAATCATCGTGTTCTAATTGAACACTAAAATCGTGTTCAATTCCTACATTAAGACCTTTCTACCAAGTGAGTACGAACTACACATAACCTTTGACCTAGAACCAAAAATAATAATGTATATTAACTAATGTTGGTGTTAATCATTGACATGAAAAAAAGTAACTCAACTTTTATGCAGTGTATCCAAAGTTAGACAGTTGTGTTTTTTGTGTCAAAAACATGTTTTATTTTGTTGTGTGTTTTTTTTTTTTTTTTTTTTTTTTTTTTCCCCCATTACAAACATGACAAAGGGTTAAAATATGACCGTTATTGACCATTTGGTATTTTTGTTTATGGCTTAAGTGGATGAAATAAAAAACTGTAATAAACTTAAACCATTCTGACGTTAGTGCAACACTGTGTAGATCCTGCGCTTCAGGTGCTTAGTGGTCGAGCCTCTATGGGCGGACACCGGAGGGTTAATGGATGTTTGGATTTGTGCACAAGATGCATGAATTAATCCTGTTTTGTTTGTAATTGAATCATCGTTCATGTGTAAAACATGGGGTTTTTTTGGCTGTGAATTCTGACCGATCAAAGCTGAACCCAACATTCAAACATGATCAGAACAATGACACGCACCGACCCGGAAAACCTCCGACAGAGGTTTCATGTGGACGATCGTCGCTGAACAAACCTGGAAACAACACGGACCTGGACCGTGCATAAAGGATGATCGACTAAATTCCTCAGTGGATGTTTTCTGGTGCCGTCGCTGAAGCCACTGGTTCTGATGGATCGATACATTTATTTAAAGGCTGTTGTGCTTGTTCTAGATGACAGTACTATGACTCATACACGTTCTATTTACTGACGGGTGTAGTTCGGTTCCAGAGTTCAGGTGATGGAGGACATTTTTCTTCATCGCAGAGCTGCACCGTATTATTTCACCATCGTCATCAGTCGGACACATGAACTCTTACCTTGGCCTAAAACACTCACAGTTCTCATTTTCAAACTGAATGATTAAAATAATGATCTGAAACTGTTTGGTTTGAGCTGATTCTGGTCTGGTGTTAAATGTGAATATTTTCTGTCTCTGGGTTTTGAACTTGGTAGCTTTAGGGGGAAACAGTGATAGACTGTTTTCTGACATTTTGCTTCGACTTGGACTGAAAAACTCATGGGTTCACTCAGAAGGTGATGAATAGACGTTAACATGCTCAAAATTATGACCGTGTCATAAGAAAGGACCACAAGAGAAAATAAAAGCACTAATCACTACGAGAACACTACAGAGACATCATGTCCTTGTGAAAAATATGTATAGATGTATGATTCACTTCTTGTTGGACACTGATGCCTACGAGGACATAAGAGCTCTTTTTGTAAAATGATTTGCATGCCCTTCGTCTCCACTGTCGTTTTGAATGAAAAATAACATTTACATGAGCTGCAAAAATCAAACATTCAAGACTGTTTCTCTGTATTAAAGGGGATGATGTTTGATGGCGTATTAGACCACAGAAGAAAATAAAAACACTGGTCACTATGAGAATAAACTAGTAAAAATATCGAGATGAAACCCGTAATTTTATGACAAAGTTGAATATGAAGTCATAATATTTTGAGAATAAAGTCATGGTTTTAAAAAAAACTCATAATTTACCCAAAGTCATACTTTTGTGAGATTTAAGTCGTCTTATTTCAAGAATAAAGCCAAAATATTATGAGAATAATGTCTTAATTTAAAAACGGATAAGAAAGATACCATAAATTATAAGAATAACATAATACCCACTCGTTTTGTAATGGAGAACTTGGAACATTTTGAGGTTCTACTTTCATTTGGGCTGTGTCTGAAATCCCTCACTACTCCCTCTATAGTGACCACGCCATTTTGTAGTGGTGTCCGAATGCTTTGTGAGCATCGATGTTCCCTATATAGTGCACTTCATGTATCCCACAATTCACCGCGAAATATAGTGGACAACCGATGGTCACTAGACAGCCCAATATATCCCATAATGCATTGCGGCACAGCATTATTGGCATGTTTGAATTGTGCGACAGTAATGACCTAATTAACTGTGCGTCGAAGTAGTTTCCTAAACCGTTTTCCATTTTGGTTGAGTTCACTATATAGTCCGCTACATAGAATTCCCTTCGGAGTGAATAGGGAGGAGTGAATGAGTGAGTGATTTCGGACACAGCCTTGGAGTTTATGCACAGATGCCAAATACTGAGCCTATTAGCCCCGCCCACCACCAACACATTAGCATTAATCGTCCGCTATGACAGAAGTGAAAGTTGCTTCACCTGCTGCGTTCGGTGTAACTGGAAACTTTGTCATCAACAAGGATTAAAGCTTATAATTTATAAATTCTGACTTTTTATCATAGTATTGAGAATTTATTTTTCAAAATATTATGACTTTAATCTCCCAAAACTACATTTATATTTATTAAATTGAGTTGTTTTGTTTGTTTTTTTTTTTTAACTACGACTTCATTCTCATAATATTGTGGCTTTATTCTCGTAACATTATGACTTTTTTGTATTTGACTTTATTCTTATAAAATTTGATGTTTTATCTCAATATTTTACAAACTCCTTGTGACAAGTGTTTTTATTTTCTTATGTGGCCCTAATATGTATGATGGGCAAAGAAACGCACGCAAAATATTGCTTATAAATGTGTAATTCATGAAAAAGTATTTGAACCCTTGTGTGGCCTTCCACATCCCATAGACAAAGACAGCAAAACGGGGTCAAACTGACCCCGGGGAATAGCCAAGGGTTTTAATGTATTTATAGCTGTTCCAGGAGCCTTTGGTGCAGTTCCATGAAGACGCCTCCAGGGGGAGCCAGAGGACAGAGGATAAATCTGTGTTGCTTATTCAACCACAGTAAAATGATAAATGTTTAAGGTTTGGAACCAAAAATTAAGAATAATTTACTTTATCATTTATTTTTGTGCTGTAATGAAAAAAAAAAAGAAATTCCTCATAAATATATTTGACCTTTTTGTAATTCAAACACGTGAATGTATAGGTTTTACATCATTTAATGCCAGAGCGTCAAATTCATTTTAGGTTCCACATTCAGACCAATATGATGTGAAATGGGCCGGAGCAATAAAACAATAGAAGATGAACCTTTAAATAATGTCAACCCCAAACATGTCTGTGTTTTAGACTCATTATTTTATATCCTGTTGGAAAAGACACACCTGAATTCAACATGTCCACATACTTTTGTCCATATTGTGTACATCACATATTCACTGTAACAGGAAGTAAGTTTTAAAATGAGGAAATAACAGAAACATAAGAAGTGCATAAAAGAACAAAATGTGCAAAAAAACAAACAAACCCAGAACCTCACTGGGTTTTGTTTCGGACCCAAAAGTATTGTTCAGTCAGTTTTTCATTGCGTCGCCTCCACTTGTATTGGTCAGATCAGAGATGGTCATATTTAGTCTCCACCCACTCTTCTGTAGTTTTCTGTGACATTCTGTTGTGGAGGTCAAAGGTCAGGTGCGTCTCATCGTCTGTGTGTCTCTCATTCAAGGCCACTTTAGTTTGGGCTCATGTTTCCAGTTTTAGCCCAGTTTGGGTCAAAGGCACAGACTCACAGCCACCAGAACCATCAGAACCACCAGGTCCAGGCCTCTGGGTGGGCCGTCCCCTCTGTCTGTGGGTCCGCCTAGTGACAGTGTGGGTCTGGGGGTCAGAGGGGAACCGTCTGTGCTGAACCAGGTCACTGAGGCACCTTTACTGGTTGGAGCTGCAGTAGAAGTAGACGTGGTGGGCGTGGCTGTGGCGTCAGCGCCAGTTTCCCCGACAGACGCTCCATCTTTGGGCGACTGTTGGTCCGACGCATCCCCGTCGAATGAACTGAACCACTGGCACTGGAAGTCCTTCTTCCACAGCTCAGCCGGGTCCGGTTCCACAGGTTTAGAGTCCGAGTCCGGGGGATCTGTGGCTTTGACTACGTCTGCCTGAGGTGATCAGAACGGTGGAACGGTAGAACATCAGAACAGTAGAACAGTTAAACAATAGATCAGTAGAACGGTAGAAAAGTAGAACACTAGAACAGTAGAACAGTAGAATACTAGATCAGTTGAACATGAGAATACTAGAACAGTAGAATGTCAGGACATTAGACCAATAGAACATTAGAACATTAGTTAATAATTCACTTTCTTTTTGTGAATAGGTGGATTCAGCCAAAATGAGGCTGTGACACAAACACCAGTAAATGGATCATGAACATGGTTCAGAGTGAGACCTGCGTCATTTTTTTGGTCGTGCTTTTCAAACATTAACCGTGCAGGTCACAGGTCCACGGCCCGCTGCCTAATACACTGGAACCCTTTGTGTGGTTTTTGTGCAGTTTGATTGGATGCTTAACTTTAAACAGTTCTTCTTTGGTTCTGTTTCTTGCTTTTACACCACACCTGGACACATGTACACAGTTCATTGTCATATCGTACCTTTTCTGTCACCGCCTCAGGTGGAGGTGGGAGGTGCAGGTAGGCGGAGCTTTCTGGGTTTTGACGGACACATCGGCCCTTCCCTTGGCACAGCGAGGCGGAGCACAGCCGGGTTGCCGTGGTTACGTTAATGGAGTACGGTCCCAGGACTTTACGGACAAAGTCTGCCAGGTCCTGACACTCCCTCTGAGACAGAGAAAAACACAAATACTGAGAAACCACTGGATTATTATTATTATTTATCTTATAAAAGGGAAGTGGACTGTGTGTATGCGTGTGTGTCTCAGGCATCGCGCTAAACCCATACACAGCTGACTGCTGCAGTTTGTCATATTTATGTATTTTGGGTCATGGGGCAGACTAGTAAAAACGGCAAGTTGATAGGACCAATATTTTCAGAGATATTACTAATTTTGAAATACCGTAGCCTTACGATCATGTTGCTATGGCCAGAATCATGTGAACACTTGGGCGGTATCTGCTGGACAAATGCAGTACAGCATGTGCGAATACACAACAACAACCCCAAGGTTGAAAAACATCGACATAAGAACTGATGTGACATCCACTGGGATTTCAGGAGATCAGTCTCATATTATATTCATTCCGTGGGACGGATCAGAACATATGGTGGACCAGTGTTTGGCCCACGGGCCTTATGTTTGACTCCCCTGGTCTAAAGGCCGAATCCATTGTATCGGTCACTTCCAACCAGGACAAAATAAAAAAGTGACACAGGGTCAGTACATCCAAGTGGTTCACAAAAACCAAAGACGAGTTATAAATACAGAAAGAATAAAGATTAAAAACAGTAAAATATAGAATTTAAATGGAATGATCAAAAATGAAAAGAATTAAAAACAGAGGAGTGCACATAAAACCCAGAGCAGTAGTAAAGTGATGTGTATAAAAACCTACAATGATGGTTTTTCTGAAATAAAACCATCTAGTGCAGATTTATAGCTGTAGCCAAAGGTTCGTGGCAGTGACACAAACCCACTCTTTACATAAATGTGATTTATTCTCTAGTAAAAGTGTCTGAAACTCATCAGACGCCCACAGTTGTTCAGTGAAAACACTGAAGCTCCAACTGTTGAGCCTTTGTTCAACCATCGTCCAGTCGTACCTCGGTCTTTGTGTCACTTCTCTCCCAGATGACGACGCCGGCCGTCCCCAAAGCAGCGCTCTCTCCGATCGTACTGACCAGGTCACTCTGAAAAACAAAGCACACACCTGTCAATCATCCAACCGACCATGTGTAACCCTTTCATCCCAGGGTTCCTCTGTTCACAGCTGTTCTCATGTATATTCATGGTTGGGTCGTTTTAGTTCATATCAGCCGACACAGGGGACGCTGGTGCCCCATCACATACACTGACACCTAGTGGACAGACATGGAAGTGCATTATTAAAACTCATAACCAAGATGGCCGACAGGAAGTCAGACATGCTGAACATCCCACAAATTTTTAGTAAATCCTTCTACATCAGGAAATACTCCTGAAGGAAGAAAAAATATGGAAACATCAACAAACATCCGAGGGATAATATCATTGGAAAAATTACACAATTTATTTAATATCTGAAGAAATTTACAATTAATTTCACGTTGACAAAATGTGACTGCATGCATCAGTGTGCTCTTTTCCATTGACCCTCAAATTATGTGAATATAACTTATGCATAAAAATGTATCTAATGGAAAAACAACAATTTCACCAAAACTCTGGTTTTTCAATTAAAAGTTTTTGCGCTGGCAAAAGATGGATTTTTGAGCATAGTACAAATGGTATATCAGCAAAACTGTGATGGAAAGACCTACTTCCACAACTGCAGTCACATGAATGGACTAAGGTTCTAATAATTAATGCATGAAAGGGTTAATGCTTCAGAATCCAGTAGACCCACATACGCCAAACCAGATGAAGCCACGTCCCACCTGTGACAGGAAGCTGTTGGTGGAGGCGTAGAAACTCTTGACCAATGGGAACACAGGGAGGTCATCGGCCATCCCCCCCAGAGACGACACTCGCAGAGACTCTTTGATCAGATTGGACAGATACAGACCAGCTCCACGTGTCCCGCCCTAAAGACAGGAGCACACTTTCTAGGATTTAATTGGTAGAACACACTCATCATCATCACCATCATCATCGTCATCATCATCGTCACCACCACAGAGGAATCAAACACTTTAGTTCAGTTTCCACATTCAGACCAATATGATCTAAAGTGGATCACAACCAGTAACAGAAGAACCTATAAATGACTACAAACCCGTCTCTATGTTTTAGAGTGAAAAAAGCAAAATTATACTATGGAAATATTCACATTTATAAACTGTCCTGTGATTAACATGAACAACCTGATATTTTTTAAGAAAAATAAGTGTAATTTTTACAATATTCTGTCTCAGTTTATCGTTTCCATGTGTGCATTACAACTTACAGATCACAGTGGATTTATAAATACATACATAAAACATTGAACAATTTCGAAAAATTTGATAAAAATGAACAAATTAACAAAGACTACAAAAAATATGAACAAAGTAAAGACTCAGAAGTTGGAAACTTGTACAATATCAGCAGAAATTTCAGAAACAAACAAAATGAAGAGAAATCCACCAAAAAAGCTAATAAATAGGATTGTTGTTAATTATATTATGAATTAAGCAATAACGAGAACAAAACTGCACAAAAATGAACAAAACTTGAGAAACCTCAATAAAATAATTTTAAATTACACTTCTCCAAATATTTCAGGGTGTGCATTTTTGTTCAGATTATTTCTTTTTTCAGGAAAGGATAGTTTGGAAACGCTAACATTTTACTGGTCTGAGCCACTTCAGATCATGCGGAACCTGAACTAAAATGATTTTAACACCATTCATTAATATATTCAGTGGAATTTTTTCATTTCATTTTCATTTTGGTCCATGGGTCACATGTTTGACACCCCATCACCAGAGTCTGACAACTAAACAGTACAAGCACGTTTATATGTTTCATGATTCTTCTGTTTTGTCTTTTTTCCCCAAAAAATCAAAAAATCTGATTTTTCGAGGCTAAACACACTCAAAAACACACAAAACTGGAAAAAACATCAGACGTGTCAAAATATTTCATCTTTTCAGGGTTGTGGGTGCTTAGGAAACGGAACAAATTCAGAATAAAATCACAGAATATAGAATTTTACAAGGTACAAAATAACAGTTTTCTATCTGGTGGTTGTTGCCATAGAAACAAGGAGAATTTCACTGCCAAAATTCCGCCCCATGAGTTTTAATGGCGATGCACCAGATCTCAGGGTCATGGATCAGGTCAAGATGCATAAAAAATACCCTTGAATATTTACCATAAACTGAAGAAGAATTCTACCCAGTTTTCATGAGACATTTTAAGACATTTTAGCTTCGAAGCTTCCACTGTGGAGTAAAAAAGATACCGTATCATTCAAGACGACCTTATTATTTCATTATATCCATATTTTGCTCAATTGGATTGGTGCATTAATGAGCTCAGTGAACAGAATAATCTAATAATACTGTCTAAAATCATATTATTGCCTTGTTTTTAGTCATCAAAAACAACAGAATAGAGCAATCACATCAGGAAAACACTGAACAAACCTCCTCAAATATGATGTTTTTTCCCAGTTTTGACCATTTCCAGTCATTTTACTGACACAGAAAATCAGACACAAACAAGCAGCAAGCGACACAAACAGAACAATTGTGAGGACATCGACATGTTCATATTCACTACACCAGGGGTTTCAAACTCATGTTAGTTCAGGGGCCACATACGACCTGAAGTGGTCCGGATCATTAAAATAATAATATATAAGTTATATCACTTCCAAAATGTGTATGTCTGACTTCTATGTTTTAGAGCGAAAAATGTTAAATTATTTTATCAAAATGTTCCCATCTGCAAACAATCCTCTGAAAACATGTGAAAAACATGAACAAAATGAAATTTATTAATAAAAAGAAGTGCTATTTTAATCATTTATGCCATTATTTGGCCTCAGCTTCCCATTTTCATATGTTCATTATAACTTACGGATTACAGTGGATCTACAAATACACAAAACATTTGATAACAGGTAGAATATTACTACAATTACTATTATTTAAATTTTTTATTTATCGCCCAATATGATCTCAAATAGGCTGGAAGAGTAAAATAATAACCGAACAACCTGCAAATAATGTCAAAAATGGACAAAACAAAGTGAAATTTTTTTTTTCATTATTTATAGTTTATTATGATAGAATTTTCCTGGTCTGACCCACTGTAGATTGAATTGAACTCAAATTATTTTAACATCCTTGACTGTTCATGTCTTCAGTGTAGCGCAGTGGCCAGATTGGACTCTTTGTAGGCTGGTTTTGGCCCGTGGGCCGCATGTTTGACACCCCTGCACTACAAGTTTCATTTAATCTAGAAATATATGAAGCAATGACCTCAGTATGAGAGTAGTAATCAGATCAACATGTTTAGTAAATGAATTCAAATGAACAATAGAATCAACTGGAATAAGAACAAACTGTAGCAGGAACAAACAGAACTGGTATATGAAGAAATGACAACAGATAAAACGTGGAATATTGTTAAAAATCATAGTAAATGTACATATGACGTTATTTTTTTACCTTATGAAATATTTTTGTACTGTTTGAAAGAACTCAAACTCACTAAACAACCCTTTAAAATGTTAAAAGGAAAAGGTTTTGTTGATAAACTCATTAAATATAGACTTTATTTAATTTAAAGCCTCATGTGGGTGAAAGTATATGTATTAGCGTGAACAGAATGCAAGACTCCCAGAATGCATTGCGTCAGTCCTCACCTGCAGCTTCTCCAGTGTGAGCAGGGGATAGAGGGCGGAGCTTCGTTTCCATAGCCACATCAGCTCATCGTTGAGCGCCATGTCGGCGGCGGGGCAGCGGCCGGTGTAGTTGGATAAGGAAGTGTAGGCGGGGCTTCCGTTGTAGCAGGCGGGGTACGGAGAAACGCCCCATAATGCTTTGGGCCGTAACCTTTTGACCTCTCGCAGCGTCTCCGTCATCACAGACTGGGCGGAGGCTTCGAAGTCGACCTGTGGTGAGATCAGCACGTAGGCGTTTAGTCACATGGTTGTTTTATATGAACTTTATACGATGAACAAATGTGAATTATTATAGAAAAGGGGATTCTGACATAAATAATGTCATTATAGATGCTTCAGATGTGGATTCATGGGATTTGTGTTGAGTTTTAGGCTTTGATATTAACACAGGTTGAGTCTTAAACATTGACTCTTTTATTTTAATCAACAAAATGAACAAAATAATCAGCAAAAATAACAAAAAATCTGCAAAAAGAACAAAATAATCTGCAAAAAGAACTAAATAATTAATAAAATGAACAAAATAATCAGCAAAAAGGACTAAATAAAAAAAGAACTAAATAATCAGCAAAAACTAAATAATCTGCAAAAAGAACAAAATAATCTGCAAAAAGAACAAAATAATCAATAAAAGGAACAAAATAATCTGCAAAAAGAACAAAATAATCTGCAAAAACAACTAAATAATTCACAAATTGAACAAAAATGAATGAAATAATCAAATATCACAAACATTCAGCATCAAATCCAATGGCTGTACTTTAAACATAGTCTAATTAATATAAAACACTTATTAAATGGAGCCTAATTAAAATACTAGAAGTGGGAGGATTGTTGGACAAATCATCATGTGTTTTTCCGCTTGTGTTTTCATTCTCAGGAGGAAAAACAAATAAATCTGTCAGGGTTTGAACTAAACTGTGGGTCATAGTGGGGGGGTTTGGATCCTGCTGAATAATCATGGTACATAATGGTTCTGTAAAACTCTTCTGCTGCTGCTGTGGAGGCGACGTGGTCATTGTTTCTTTCTCTAAAGCTGTGAAATATCATCATCTTTATTATGGAGACGCTTTTGCTTAATGAAGGAACGCTAATGACACCATGAGTGTGTTCTGAGTACGAGCACATTTGGAGGACTGTCTCTGTTCCTCTGCTCTCCATCCTTTAACTCTTCATTTATCTTCGTTCTGTGTTTTTACATGTAATGCTGTCGTTTAGAAATGAGAACATCAGAATAACTTCCACTTCTACTGATAATCTGCTGTCGACACAAACATAACAGTCCTGTTCCAACATTATTATGATAATTAACACATGATCAGACTTTATTGATCCCACCATGAGGAAATGTAACCATTGACAGCAGCAGCATACAGCACGCCAGTGCAGAAAGGCATCTCTTGGATCTACAATATAGAACATGTACTATAATATAGAACATGTACCATAATATAGAACATGTACTATAATATAGAACATGTAGCATAATATAGAACATGTACCA
>JAQQZY010000027.1:1782643-1801505 GCA_030068375.1 Ostorhinchus rueppellii | reverse complement strand
GTACATGCCGTGAATCATGAATTAAAATCATAAAGAAAATAAATTAATTGGGAAACAACGCCCCCTGGGTCGCTCACAACCCAGTGACTGTTAAAGGTTTAATAAAACAGTGTTAAATAATTAATAAAATAGTAGCAATAAAGAAAAACAGAAAACACAAATGAACCTCCACCATATCTGCATTTGAATAATTACCTAAAAATATTAATACACTACTTTTTAATATTGATACAGTATCATGAAATGAAAAATCACGATGTATTGCAGAACCAGTATTTTCTTACTCCCCTACTGGATAAGACTGACTAAGTTGTCGTTTCTCTGTGTTTTGCCTCCGGTGGCTTCCATAATAGGGTCTATTTTGGTTTGTTGGGAGATAAAGGTTTAAACTTTTGGACATTTTACCGACCAACAGTAAATGTTTCAGTAAAATGACTTATTTTTACATCGGTTGCCGTCATCTTAAACTTTCCTCCGACCCGTTTTTTGTGGATTTGTTCTGCTTTTACAGAGGAGACTTTAAAGTAACGGTGCAATAATGTTTTCTCACTTCTTCTTCTTCAAACAGAACTTGTCACATTTAGGTGAAAAATGTCCGACATTGGCTTGTTAGCAGTGATATCTCTTCTGCTGCACACGCTCTAATAAGGCCATTAAAAAATGAAATGTACCATAAATGGAGACAAATAGTGTCAGGAGATAACCCACAAATACAGGAACATCTGCAGCACTTTTCTCCTTTATTAAACATTTAATACCGATGGGTTTTCACTCTGTATCTGCACCAAATTTTCAGCTGGAAAAACAGTTTATAGATAAACTGTGGACAAAAGTATGTGGACATGTTGAATCCAGGTGTTTGTTTTCTAACAAACAATAAGTACTAATGTCAGAATATAGTTTAATATTATGGGATAAATATCATTGGATTGAATACATTTATATTTAGGATGTTTTAAGGATTTCAATGATGATTTTTTTTCCCACAGTCTGTTTCCAAAACTCAGTCAATAAAATAAGGTCATTAAATAAACACATATTAGAAATAAAAATGTGTCTAAAGGAAACTTAATTGGACTAAAAAACATTAACATTATTATATATTTATTAAAACTGTGATAGTAGACAGGTTTCCATCAAATGTGTCTGTGAAATTAATCCACGTTTATGTGCTTTTTTTGGTTTATTTTCTAAAACTATCTAATTTAATAATAGTCTATGCTGATTTCACTGCTAATACTGTTCATATCTTCAGTGTGATTTCATGGATCCTATGGGGGGATTGGACTCTTTGTTGGGCCGGTTCTGTTTATCAGCCCTGTTATTCTACAGATTATATTAAACTTAACTTTTGCTCCTGGGGTCCCCCTAAAATCAGTAAACGGTATTATCTGTAATGACATAAAATCTGTATCTTGGTAATAATCGCACATTCGTTGACAAACCATTGATAACAGCAAACTTCCTGAGGCGAGACAGTTAATGTGTTTAGATAAAGTAACCTTTCAGCATTTATACAAACATTATTTTATTTTTAAAAAAAGTATATATCAGGAACAAAAGAAGCACCACATGAACAGATGTGCAGACCAGCCTAGAGAACAGAACAGTTGAACTGTTTGCATCTGGGTGACGTAAAGGGGGGTAAACATGACAAATTCATGGGGCCCAGTGGTTTTGGTTGGCCCATCGAGCAGTGGACAGGGTCCAGTGGATACAGGTTAGAAGTTGGAGACATGATCTGCTGTAGAACAGAGGAGCAGGAGCTGGGAGTCGGACGATCAAATGTTCAATTTAACGTTTGCTTCACACCAGTGTTAGTTCTGGACCACACCCCCACCTATACACCTGATAGGACTGCTGCCCCTACCCCAGATCTATACCCCCCACCTCTGACAGATCCATAACATACTGAATTTTATGAAGGGCCCACAGTTGTTTGTGGCGCCGTAGGTCACAATATTTCTATTAAAACAAACACAGGACGATCCATTTGGAATTCAGTTTATGTTCACCTGGAACATGATGAGCTTTACCTAGTCCACCAGGTCCAGGTCTCCTTCCTAGTCCACCAGTACCAGGCCCAGGTCTCGTTTCTAGTCCACCAGTACCAGGTCTAGTTGTCCATGGGCGGGGCCAGTATTCTCCTAGTCCCTCCCCCTCTTTGCTCCTCTCAGTCTTTGCTGTCTTTGTCTCTTGGACCACGCCTTTACCCTCTGTGCTTTTCCCTCTCCTTCAGTCGTGACCTTTAACCTATTTAGAACTTTCCTTCACTCCTAACTTTGTTGACCTGCTTCGTCTTCTGTAGGTGGAGGGGGGGATGTGACGTCTGCCCTAAAACAGCCCAGTTTTGTTGTTCTTTTTGTGTCGGGGTTCCAAGCCCACCCCAGTAGTGTCCAGGTGTCGGTGCAGATGGTCCAGATGCTCTGGAGCCGTGACCACAGTGGAACTGAACCTACTGGCACATGTTATAAATAGTGTTTGAGGGCTGAAAAACTCCACACTGGTGCTTTAAAATACACAACTATATAAAACTAACGGCTGTAATTCGAACTTCCTGCCTCATCGTGACGGCCTTTTGGTGGGAACATGTCTGCTGCTCGCCTACAGCCTGTGTGAGTGTTAAAATTTAATCTGATATGTGTAATCCTGCTGTAATCCGCGTTCACGCCGCAGCCATCCAGGCCGTGATGAATGGTAAACGTGCTGTCTGGATAATCGGAGACTAAGCCTCCGGTCTGTGTTTACTGACTGTCTGAGGAGGATGACCCTGAGCCCACCCCTCCACAGATTAACAGGACTAGGGACCAGCGTGGGTGGAGCTATTCTGTGCTGACCTGCGGCTAAAACCTCCGGTCCAGTGGTCACGTAGGTCGCATGGTCATCAGTGGAGGTTCTGTAATCGCATCAAATCAAATCCTGAAACCGTTGAATCTCAAGAAGTGTAACTCTTTAACACATGACATGTCATCGCTGACACAAACCTGCACATGTGCAGTTTGGGTGGAACTGTCATGTTTGTGTTTCAGAAACCTCAGACATTGCGCTTTATAGGTTTTATTGGGTCATTACGGTAATTTGAATGAATTTATGGTTTATTTGTGGTTTGAACATTAATCACTGCGCACAGTTAAACAACCACAATAACCAAACAAAGGAACAAAGTAGAAGCAGACGCTTTTTTTGTGCCTGTCCTTTTCACCTGACACACACACACACACACACTCACCCACACACACACACACACACACACACACCCCACACACACACACACACACACAAACTCACCCACACACACACACGTCGGCTCTGAATATTCCTGAATGATCTGATACTGAAGACATTTTTTAAACTTTGTCAGAGAAGTGAACGACTTAAATTCATCATCAAATCCATCCCATAATTTCACACCCACAACCCAAATCCATCTGAACTTCACATTTGTCCTCACTTTAGTCCATTCAAAAATATAAAAGCCTCTTAAATTATAGTTACTCTGTCTAAATTAAAAGAACTGTTGAATGGTATTTGGGACAATATTATTTTTTACTTTATAAATCATCTCTAATATTTTAGTATTTACAATATCCAGCAATTTTAAGGTTTTAAGTTGAATAAATAAATGATTAGTTGCTTCATAATATCCTGCTCTTTTTTTGTCATTTTACTCATGTATCTATTCTAATTTTTCCTGTATTTCCTCATATTTCTGCACAACATGTTCAGTAGAGCAGACCCACAGAACCATAGACCCTGTACAGGCTGTTTTTGTTCAGTCAGTCCTTTGTTTTATACAGTAGGTCTAGATTTGGACACTTTACTTTTAATCTACTCTATGGGCTTTCCAACATAGTTTAAATATCTCTGATGACACCTAAAACTATTTCTATTTCCATAACATTTAAATGTAGTTTTGCATTTTCAACATTTCAATTACCTGAAAAAAATCATAAACCTTGTTTTATTTTCATTTCAAGCTCATTTATTATAATTAAACCATCCAACCACAGGTGTGAATTTCACTCACACCTGTACTAGAAACTGGACAAGAAGCTGTTTGAGCAGGATTATAACATGCAGTAAATTTGAAATGACAGCTAGATTTTGAAAGATCTGGAAAAAAAAGAGCTCTGGAAAAATAGGCATTTTCTGACCTTTTATGTCAAAATGAGAAAAAAGTCCAGGTGGACCATTTTAGCCACAGAGCCTATTCTGTCTGTTTTTTAATACTTTTGATTTTGTCCCCATATACCACGTAAAAAACGTTTAACATGTCCGTGCTTGGATACTTTTTTTTTCAGCACAACTGCATCTATGTCAAGAGATCATTGTCATTCACTTTAACCTACTTCATTAACATACTGGGCCAAAAAACACACATAAATCCTGAAATTTGCATAAAGTAGTTTCAGCTGATTAGACCACTTTTCCCAGACGTAAAATGGTGACTATATGGACAGAAATCCAACGTGTGCCGTCCCATCCCACCAGTATAAGAATGCATTTATGCTCGGATAAACATATTTTCTACTATCAAATTGAAACAATCATATCTCCAGTTTTCCGTGGTCTGTCGACACCAAATAAAAACTAGGAGAGAGTTTCAAATGCGCACTTTTGGGTAAATTTCACGGCAGCGCTCCATGTGATGGTGTTTCTTTTTTCCAGTGCTTTAAAGACGCGACGTGATCTGATCATGCCCGTGTGATCATCGGCCCCACAGGGTTAAAAAGATTATTTGTTATTGTATCTTTTACATCATTTTCATCTTGTTTCATTGTTCACATCATTTTCATCATGTCTTTTTCTGTTTTGTTTTTTCATCTTTTTGCATATACCTATGCATATATGTATTTAGAATGAATTGTCTGCATCGGATAAAGTTTTCTGAATCTGAGTCTGAATATACCTTGAATATTTCTTGGATTCTTCATCAACCGGTTACTGAATTAATTTTTGGTTTACTACCATGTTTGGACCTGTCTATTTCCTGGCATAAGATTAATAGACTTTTCCATTATATAGACAGTGTTGAGTTAAATGAACTTTGCTGAACGTTAGATCATCATTGTTGATTTAAAAAAAAAAAAAAAAGCATAACTCCAGCTCCAAGAAGCCAATCAAATACAAAAGACACCAAGTAACACAGGATGAGTTTTATACCATCAAAACACATCGGGGTTTTTTTTTGGTTTTTTTTATATAATTTTTTATCTTGTTTCTGTGTTCACATTGTCTTCATCTTCTTTCTGTTTTTTTTATTTATTTTTTTTTTACATTGTTTTTGTCTGTGTCATCTTTTACGTCATTGTCTTTTAAAAAATGTTTTTAGTTTTGTCTTTTACACAGTTTTTTTTTTTGCATCTTTTCTTAATTTTTTATCTTTCCACATCATTTCCATCTTTTTCTGTTGAGGTTTGTGACATTATATTAATTTTGGCTTTTACATCGTTTTTATTTCTTTCCATCTTCTGCTTCTTTTCATCTTATTGCATCATTTTTTGTCATTTCACATTGTTTTCCTCTAATGTTCTATGGATTTAATGACGTCAGTATTTACTCTTCTTCTATTTTTATTAGTAAAATGCCTTCACTTCATCATCATTGATTTAGAGCCAAGTCTTCTTGTATTAACTGATGCTTGTATGAACTGTCCAGTAAAAGTAGAACATTTGAGGATGTGACACATTAACAGTCACTGATGGTGAAACAGAAGTGAATGAAAGTGTGATTCCAGTGAAGGGTTCCACGTCATCCATGAGTTATTTCAACTACACAAAATAATTACAAGTTTTAACGCAAACATCTTTTCACATCTGAACAGTTCTGAATCATTTTATGAGTAGATGCTTTGAGTCGTATATTAAAGCTCTAAATAGAATTATGTGACAACTGTGAGGAGAAGCATCAAAACCATGAAAGATGATATTATTATCATTATTATTATTATTATTATTATATTATTATTATTATTATCTTTACAGGTAAAATGGTTCAAGTTGCCACTTCCTGTATTAAAATCTCTTTTTACCCCCCTTCTTCTCTTTTGGTGTTCTGTTTACCCATTTATAATATGTGTGGGTGTATTTGGGGGGATGCCACCTGGATGGGGGGGGTGGTTAATTATGTCAATATTGTTTATTAGACTTCCTATATTATTGTCATTCAATAAATGCACTGTTGCTACATATATTAAATGAAATGTCGATGCATGGCTGAGACAGTAACAATAAATAAATAGATAAAAGAGCACATCACTGAGTAAAACAGCTCAAAACAGCAACATTAAAATGTATAAAAATCTAAAAGATCAAAATTAAGTGTAATGTGCATTTAAGTACTTTGAGTTATTGCTCCAGTGAGGCAGCCGCAGCAGGTTCCAGTCCACATCCTAAGTTTATTTTCCTAGGCTGTTCAACAGTCATATTGCTGGGGGTGAGAAACTGTCTCTGAATCTAGATGTTCTGCAGAGGATGCTACAGAACCTTCTGCCAGAGGTCAGCAATGTGAACAGCCCACAGTGTAGGTGAGAGGGGTCGGAGGAGACGCTCTGAGCTGGAGCCAGACAGCGCTGGTGTCCAATGTCCTGGATGGAGCCGAGCAGGGCCCCTATTATTTTCCTTGCCATCCCTACCCCCCTCTGCAGAGCCTTACAGGCCCCGAACTATTATTATTGGAATTTGGATGAAAATGTCAGTGTGTACACTTCTAATCAGACTTCACTCATTTACTGACGGGAACTGGAGACATTTAATCGCTGTGTTCAGAACCATCCAACTCATAAAACCACTTCCTGGATCAGTTTTAACGTCCGTATAAAAACACTTGTGTTAAAGTCTTAAGAGACTTCAGGTCTTCAGTTCCATGTGGAAAAAGGACTGTGTGATGGGATGATCAAAAACAGTTTGTTCAGTTGGTGAAACGTTTCTTATTTGGCAAAAGCAGAACCAAAGCTCACGTCGTCATATGGTTCTGAAATGTCTGATTCTGTCCTGATGTCCCTGAACTAGACATGTCTCACATCCACATCCATGTCTCCATCTGCATCTCTACTGTTTCTAGACCTTTTATGGGTAGAGTTCAGCCTTTGGACCAGAGGTGTCAAACAGACGGCCTGTGGCCCAAAACTGGCCCATCCAACGGTTCACTCTGTCCTGTGGGATGAGTTTGGGAAACGTAAGAATAACACTGAAGATATTCACAGTAAAGGTGTCAAAGTCATTTCCTGGTGCCATGACCTTTGACCTTGAAAGGCCAAATGAATGTCAGTTAATATCTGTAAATATGCTGTTGGACTCCAGGAGCTTTGGTCTGATTCTTTTCTTTTTGGGTTTTAACTCAGTTTAGAGGTTGGCTTTTATTCTTTTAATGTATAACAACTTTTATGGGTTTTATTAAATATTTTATTTGTTTTTATGTCCGTGTACACAAACTGTTGTTTTTAAAGCACTTTATAAATAAAGTTGTGTTGAGTAGTGTAATAATAGTAGTAGAACAAGTAGTAGTAGTTGTAGTGGTTTAAAAGTAGTAGTATTTGCTGTTGTAGTAGTAGAATAACAAGTAGTAGATGTTGTAATTGTAGTATTTCTACTCCTAGTAAAGGCAGCTCATATTAACTATAAAATAAGTATATTAAATATATTTGTATCGTTAATAGAATTATTTCCTGCTGTTGATTCATCAACCAGAACCAGAACCGATCCGACTACTGAGTGAAGAACCCCAGATAAGGATGAACATCTACATGATCAGTGAATGATAAACAGAAAACACCTGAAAAATACAAATGACAGCAGATCAGATGATAATAAACAGAGCTAAATGTTGGTTCTAACAGTAGTCGAATGTGTTTGAGGATGAACTGAACCTGTTGGATACAGAAGCTAACCCTGTCCTGAACAGATGGACTCATTCAAACTCTATTAAACCTGTGTCTAATTACACTCCTCATCAGCTCCTGTTCAGCTCAGTCTGCCGCCATGTTGAGTTCTCAAACTCACCGAGGCCGGACACCTGTCTGAACCCGAGCATCACGTCCTGTCGCTGTTCGTCCTCCGTCACCTGTGTTGTTTTCTACTCGTCCAGGTCGGAAAAATCCAGAATCGGTTTGGTTTAACGAGAGCATGAGCGCCTCGAGAAACAGACGACAGGGCCCTAGACTGAAGCAAAGCGATGAAACGGTGTGAACGGAATGGAGGTGTTTGGAGTGTGTGGGATGGTAGGTGGGGCCAGAGGCGGGGTTTGAACATGTGACCTGGCCCTCACAGCCAGGCTAAGCCTCCTACAGCGAAGAGGTAAGAAGGGTCAGCATCCACCACAGCACCTCACATGACCAACACCCACTGTAATCCCATAATCCTCTGCTCGAACGCCGCCGCCACCGCTAAACAAACACCCCAGCCACAGAGGATCACACCTGTCCTCCTCTTCCTCCTCTTCTTCCTCTTCCTCCTCTTCTTCCTCTACATCCTCCTCATTCCCAAATCCTTCTTTCCATAATCCCTTTTCTTGACTTGACTCTTGTTTCCTTTTGACCTCCGTCACCTGGATCAGAATTTATTCACAGCTTTGGGACTAAACATTCAACTAATGTCATCATTAACCTTTAAAGAACGACAAAGGTTTTCATGGAAACTTTGTAATTAACCTGATTTATACCATTTATTATAAAACTAATGTGTTGACTTTTGGGGAACCCCTGGTTCTAGATGTGGTGGTTCTGATGTTGGGCAGAGCTGACTTTGGGAAAAGATGTTAGTCTATATTTTATAAGTACAGACGTAAGATTGTTTAAAATTTAAAACACAATTAATATGTTAAAACCGATATCTAGGGACTGAAGTTAGTAAATTGATTATTCCTGTTTTTAACTTCATTTCCCATCATGCAGTGTGGTACTTCCTGTCAGCTGTCATGGCTATAGTAATGTGACTATTGTATCCAAAATTACTAATAGCTCCTAAAATATCGGTCCTATGAACTTACCATTTTTATTTGTGTGTTTGACGACCAGAGGATGACACTGGCCACGCCCACTGTCTCCTGAAACTTAACACAACTCTGTCATTATCATTTAGCTGTCCTGCCAGTGTGCCTGCTCAAAACTATGAGTGTTTACAAAACTAGATTTAACATCTGTGCACGAGGCAATGAAGGAAACCGTTTCTATGGAGTTGGAATGATTTTTTTTACCATGTCATCATGTAAAGAAATCACAAACAGCTTCTCAGCATTCATCAGAAATGAGATATTGGGGTCGGGCCCAGAACTTAGAGGAGGAGAAGACTGCAGTCTGAGGTTTTCCTACAGAAACTGATGTGAATTTCATGCAGTGGTGACATGTTATTTTGATACATTATTGTTCTATAGTTAAGTAAGTGGAATCAGCCGTAAATGACAGTGGTGAATAACGGATGTGATGTAATTTCACACGTGACACACACTGATGCGGTTTCCAGGTATTGGTCGGGTAGCCACAGTGGTGATACTTTTCTATCTGTTCTCATGTTTAAGTCAAAGTGAAGCAGACCAGCCTTTGTTGTTCTTATCCATCTCCAGTGCTTTGGTCCATAAGGTGAGCCCGTACCGCACAGATCTGAGGCTTTTTCAGGAAACAGGTGCTCCATCTGTGCTCCAGGGATGATCAGGTCTCCTCTGGTCTTGGACACAGATCGCTTTCACACTGCACCGTACCGTTCTGGAGTCCATGCAGTCCATACACAGGACTACCCTGTCAGCTGGACCCAGGTACTGGAACAGGGAACATTTGTATTCACATGGAGATAAGCGGACTTTGAAGTCAAACGCACTCAAACACAGATTTGGGTACGCAGTGTGAAAGGGTTCATAATGCTCAGCCCCATACACATATTTATGTATATATGTGTATATATATATATATATATATATATATATATATATATATACACACTATGTATTTAACAGTAGTCACATACCAACAATGGTAAAAAAGAATCAAAGATGTAATGATCCACCAGTTACATTTAGCCCCGCCCCCTTGTATTATGGCCAGACCATATGTTTGTAAATGGTTTTAAACCTATGGATAATTTGACATTGCTTGTGAGATAAATCCAGTCTGTTCCACAGTTTAACTCCACAAACAGACACACAAAAACTCTTTCTGGTTGTTTGAATCTTAGGAAGTGTAAAATGTCCAAAGCCTCTGATACATAAATATTCTAAGTGTAAAAAAAAACCTTTGCATGTTATTTGGTAGAGATTTGTTGAATGCTTTAAATAACACTAATAAGGTGTAATACATCACAAGGTCATGAATCTTAATTACGTTTCATTGAATAAACAGGTTATTAGTATGAGTGCGGTGGTTGTGTAAAACACTTTAAATGAATTCTCTGTGCAGGACCTTTAAGTCCAAACCGTCGCTGAGATGAAGATAACAATTTAAACCAAATGAACCCATGCACTGATATCTATCCCATAATATAAAACTATTTCTGGAATTAATTATTATAGTTTTTTATCCCAGACCCCTGTTAGAAAACAAACACCTGAATTCAACATGTCCACATACTTTTGTCCATTTAGTGGATGTATGTTATGCAGTTAATATACTTTTATCAAAAATCGGTATGTGCGTGTGTGAGCGCGCGTGCATGAGTGTCAATTTATACAATATGTATTCAGCAAATAAAATAAATAGTGTTGAATGTAGATAAATAAATATGTTTAAATTGTTTTTTCCCTCACGGTGGTAGTGTGTGTTTTAGTCCAGTCCAAACATCTGGACCTCCATCACCCCATCATCTTCTCCTTCATTGTTTTTCTCTTTTTTTTCCTCTGTTCCTTTCACATTTCATCTTTCTTTCCTCCGTTCTCTGTCAGTTTTATCATTAGAGCTGTCTGTGAACACAAAAGCTAATCAGACTGTCAGACTCACACCTGTGCCTCCTCCTTCTCCCATCACCTCCATCCCTGTTCTCCTTCTCCTCATCTGTTCTTTACATTCTTCCCTCGTCTCAGCTCTACAATATATTGTTTCTCTGTTTGAAGGAGCTGATGAACCATTACTTTCATAATATTCGCATCAGGATGTAAACAGCTGAGGTCACCTTCACCTTTAGTGTCGCACCTCATTAGGTTCAGAATTTAAATATAGCAATCATAACTTTGGTCTTTTTTTTTTTCTTTTTTTTACCAAAAAAAATATAAAAGCACAAAGCATCAGGGGAACTTGTGCAATATTTGTTTGTCTGGTGTTAATTTAGTTTCTTTATTATTATTATTATTATTATTATTATTATTATTATTATTATTATTATTATTATTATTACTTATATATCATGTTATCACTTTATTATAATTATTGTTATTGGTTCTGTACATATTAAACTATGTCTGTTATTTATATATATATATATATATATATATATATATAATGTGTGTGTGTGTGTGTGTGTATATAACGCTCTCTAAGTGCTTTTCTAGTTCATGTATTTTCTTATATTTAATTCACTGATCATGTAGATGTTCATTAAAGCTCAGAGTCAATTCAAAGGTTATTATACCATAACAGAGAAAACAGAGGAGGGGTGAACTAGGATTCAGCCCAAATGTTCTTCTTAGTTTAATGTGAAAAAAAAAATGACATGATGCTTAGAAATAATAACAAATCCGATTATTTCGCTTTGTTTTTGTGGGGAAAAAAACTGTTAAATTATGAAAACATTTACATTAATAAACTATGCTTTAACAATAAAATGTCAATAATCTGACCAAATTTGAACAACCTGTGTCATTTTACCAACATTCTGCCTGTTGTTAAATATTTCTTTGTAGATCTGATCTGTAATACACATGTAGAAATGATAAACTGACGCAAACTATTGTTAAAATTACACTTAAATGTCTTTTTTTTCTGGTTGTTCACATCTTTTTTGTGTGAGTAGTTTGTAAATGTAAATATTTTGATAATTTCATTTTATTTTTTTTGACTGAAACAACAGTCGTCCTTGTTTCTTGGTTTTTATGCTGTTATTTTACACCCATGACTGTTCATACCTTCAGTGGCATTTTTGTGTTTTGTTAATTAATCCCACGGGCTGGATTGGACCCTTTGGTGGACTATATTGGACCCTTTAGTGGACTGGATTGGACCCTTTGGTGGACTGGATTAGGACCCTTTTGGTGGGCTGGATTGGACTCTTTGGTGAACCAGATTTGGCCCCTGGGCCTCGTGTTTGACGCCTGTGCCTCTGGTCTGAGACTTAAAGGTTAAGGACTTGCTGACTCACTGTGTGGACATGTGACATGCTTTCACTTCTAGTATCACGAGACCAAAAATCGCATCCGACCTCCACTGTTAGTTTGAGTTGGGGTTATATCACTGCACTACAGTGTCTTAAATATCTGCTTCAGACATTAAATGTGTTAAATCTGACATACTTTAGTAAGATGAATCAGAAAACAAATGTCCAAAGTCCAGCTTTAGCTCCTGTTTTCAGTTTATATGATGGTTTTATTTCACATATATGTTCATTTAGGGAATAGATTCATAAATGTTCCACTGATAGAACCTGTAAAGCACAGTTGTCAAACATGTGGTCCGGGGACCAAATCCGGTCCACCAAAGGGTCCAGTCTGGGCCCTGGGATGAATGTGTGAAATGTAAAACTGAACATATTTCATCCTGTTAGTTCAGGTTCCACATACAGACCAGTTTAATCTGCAGTGGGTCAGATCAGTCAAATACTGTCAGAATAAACTATAAATACTATCAACTACACATGTTTATCTGTAAATATAAACATATTCATGTCATTTCACAGTATTTATACTAAATGAAACTATCATTTCACAAAAACGCAAATAACCCAAACAAATTGAACATTTTAATAAATGTCTGCAGTGTAATTGTACCAATATTCTGTCTGTTATTAAATGTTTTATGTATTTGTAGATCCACTGTGATCTGTACGTTATAATGAACATGTGTAAATGATAAACTGAGACAGAAAATTGTTAAAATTACACTTTGTTTTCTTAATAAATTTCCATTTGTTCATGTTATTCACATTATTTTAAAGGATAGTTGGTAGATGGAAACCTATTTGTCACATAATTGTACTTTTTCATCCAACACCACAGAGGACAGTTTGGAGTTGACAATATTTATATATTATTTTGTTGTTATTTCACTAGTTCGGTCCATTTCAAATCCGATTTGACTAAGTTTAACCCCCTAGTTGTAAACTGAATGTATTGTGAGTGTTTTGAAGCAGCTCTGACACTGTTTGCTTTTTTTTTTTTTTTATTTAACCCGTTCTCTGGTTAATTCTCAGAATTTCCCATTTTAGTCCCAGACTGTATCTGTGAAACTACACCCAACCAGCACTGTGGACAGAGTTTTTCTGTATTAGTGACTCAGGTTTGGTAAAGTTTAAGTCCTTTAACTCTGGAAGTGTTTTCCTTGTAGACCAGTGGAACCAGAGCCACCAACCAGGACTCCAACTCCTATTTACAAAAACCTCTAAATGACCAGAAAACCAGATGAAGTCAGACCTGCCGTCGGGTTTAGATGGACCTGAGCCACTGCTGATGATGGTTTTATGTTTGTACATGATACTGTGTCGGTAGCCTTGGTGTGACGAGGTCTTCACCTCTGTGGAAGGTGGCCCAGATGGAGCATGTGGAGCACTGGGATTATATAAAGGTCAGCAGCAACACCTTCAGGTTAAACACCCATAAACCACTGCACATTCACACCAGGCAGATTACACCTATTCAATACCCCCCGGTCATTCGCTTCACTGTGACGCCATGTTACCATGGAAACCACCCACGATGAGGACGGTGATGGTGATCTGAAAAGCCTGTTCAGATAGAAACAGGACACACTGGCAGCTGATAAGGAGGCAGGAGACCGATAAGGACCCGGGTGGAGATAAAAGCAGCTCAGAGGCAGGTGAAGATGAGCGCAGCGGAAAACCCACTTGTGCTTTAACAGTCACATACACCCAGGCTTTAATTGGTCCAACAGGCCTCTTCTCACAGGTCGGACTTCATATCTTCACATGTCAGCGGGAGATTCTGAAAACTGCATGTACTGTCCAAGAACTGATGTGAAGGTCAAGAGGAGCGTGTGTGTCCTGCAGAACCGTTCACGCTGGGTTTATTATCAGTTAATGGTCCCAGATGTGGGAACAGGAGCTGGACACGTGCACCGACTGTTCACCTGGGGTTCACTGGGGTTCTGATGAACTGAGGCAGGAAACCACAGCAGTTCAGGTTCAACATTCAGACCAATCTGATCCACTGGGTTCGAACCAGTCAAATAAGAGATATTGTATAATATTAATATATATAATATTATTGATAATGACAACACCAAATGTTTCTCCTTTAGTGCACAGAAAAACATTAAATTATGAAAATATTTACAAACTATCAACCTGCAAATGACTTCAGCTGCTTTTTTGTATTTTTTAGTTTATATACTTGATGCATGGATTGGTCTGGTTAAGAGTTCTGACAATACGACCATGTAAGGTGAGAAAGTGATAGAAAGAGAGAACGAAAGGGAGGAACACCAGCTATGTTTAGACTTAGATTCATGTGTTTGACCAACTTGCACCGCTGGGATGCCATTTGTAGATCAAAAACATTCAAATCTTCTGGCATGTGGTTTGAAAACATACACACATATATACACACATATGTGTATATATTAGTGTTGTCAAATGTTTAATCAGATTAATCACAGGGTTGCTGTGGATTAATTTTGAT
Organism: Ostorhinchus rueppellii; assembly: GCA_030068375.1. Taxonomy (NCBI): domain Eukaryota; kingdom Metazoa; phylum Chordata; class Actinopteri; order Kurtiformes; family Apogonidae; genus Ostorhinchus; species Ostorhinchus rueppellii. The sequence goes on along the minus strand of JAQQZY010000027.1, from coordinate 1,786,739 downwards.
TAATCCCGAATAAATATCATTCATTACCTCCGCCAAGGAGGTTATGTTTTCATTGGCATTGGTTTGTCTGTCTGTTTGTCTGTCTGTCTGTCTGTCTGTCTGTCTGTCTGTCTGTTTGTCTGTTAGCAAGATAATTCAAAAAGTTATGGATGGATTTTCATGAAATTTTCACAGATTGTCAGAAATAGAGTATCCTACAGATGATTTGATTTTGGTGGTGATCCGTACATTCAGCACCATCTAGTGGATGAAAGTACAAACACTGCCTTGGTTGAGGTCTGCGCTCTCCGAGTGCTTCTCTAGTTTTCAATCTATATTAATCGCATTTCATTTTACACGAGCAAACAAGCAAAAGAGAATATATCTGCACGTAACTGATTTATTAAACACCTTCGACTGTTCCAGCTGTCCGTCTTGGTTCTGTTTGTCCTCATATTTCCATCCAGACGCCAACGTGCTGTTTATTCTTCCATCTTTATGGGTTGGTTCTGCTGCCTGGGATCAGCTGACCATGTGTTCATGTGCGTTAACGCTAACTCGACTGGACAAACTGAGCCAAATGTGTTGGAGGAGATGTTCACAGTCATTCTGCTGTAGATGGTTCATGGAGTTCACATTTACAAACACATTCATCAGGACCTGATATTTTTATTATTATACTTGCACAGAGTGATTGGAACATAACAATATCCCCTGGGATCAGTAAGATATTCTTTTTTATTCATTTCTTTGTTTTTGCAGTAGTAGTGTTGATAATTCCTTGTTAAATATTCTATTCTATAATCAGTGACTAAATGCTCCACAGTCAAATAATCGGTTTGTCTAGTGAAAGTGATGGAGGTTCTCAGACAGAACAGTGAACTAAAGTTACTCTGGTCTTATTGCACCAGAGCGCCCTCTGATGGACACAGAACCCCACCGGCGCAGACACACTGCCTCTCAGCACTATTCCAGTTTGGCTGACGCTGCGGCTCTGAACAGAAGATTTGCAGAGTGAAAGCAGCTCCATTGTGCGTTGGACTGTGACAGTATCCAGTCGGAATGTGAAGCTCACCGGTCTTTTTTACACACAATAGATAGCATCGAGTTCAGCGAGGACAAACGCCACACAGTTTAGAGCTGACATATAAAAAAAAAAGCAGGGGAAGGAGGAGGGGAGCTGGAAACTGCATTTTGTGTGTTTGTTATCTTAGAGCAGCAGAAATGGAGATAATAAAAGAACGACAAGACGACAAACAGCAACAGGTTTTCTATCCACACATGTTTGTTCTGTTTTAGAGGGAATCTGAAATGAAGGAGGCCAGTGTTTTCTGATGAACACCACAGCACACGCCTGTTCTCTTTCCTCTTTTTATGGTTGTCACACTTGTATCAGTGGTTTACATCCAGTCACCTGTTCACCCCCATGGAAACCCTTTACATTCTAGTCTGGTGTGTGTGCGTGTGTGTGTGTGTGTGTGTGGGGGGGGGGGGGGGGGGGTCATCAAACACCTGCATCATCATCCACATGTTCCTTTTTCTGTCTGGATTGACTTTAGGGACATTTATATTAAACTGATTATTCACTTCACAGGTTCCATTCATTCATTTATTTATTTTGAGCAGAAGAAAAAACTCAAACATCTTATATGAACAAGGAACGGATATCAGCGAATGCATAAATTAACAAAGGTGATCAAGACAAAATAACCATTTTCATGTACACTAGTAATAAAATAAAATCAATATGTACTGGTGATAAAGGAGGAGTGGGAAGAAGAAAATATATTAAGCCCCGCCCCCATCTTTCATTTATACAACCGATCACATGACTTTTACTTCCTTAATGATATGATGACATCTGTTTTAGAGTCCAAATAATGTAAATAACTGATATTAAACAGATTAAAATGGATGTATATTACACTTAGTAACTATCTGTAGAACTTTTAATACAGTAAACTTAATCACAGACCTACAAAGGTAAGAAAGAACCAAGGCTGGAATGGCCCCACAGTGAACAATAAGCCCCGCCCCCTCCCTGTACTGTGACCACGCCCTTTGTAAAATGATTTCAAACTGTGGATATTTTGGCTTTTCTTGTACTGGAGGTTTCAGCTGCAACACATTATAAATTTGATGTTTATATTCACAAACAAAAGCCTAGTGGAGACCAAAACTGAGCAAAGAAGTTTACTGAAATACCAGACGTAAACCAAGTAAATATTCATTTAGGTTTTTAACAGCCACACATTTGTTGTGTTCTTATCTAGTTTGTGTTTCCTCTAAGTGGATAAAAACTGCAGTGATGAACATGATTTACCTGCAGCTCATTCTGATCACATTTATGCACAAGTGGAAGAGCTGGTGGAGACCAAATCTGAGCTAAAAAGATACGATATCTGAATGAGTGATAGTCAGTTGTAGGTTTTCCATTAGGCTTATGTGTAGAACTTTACTGATATCTACTCAATGTAAAAACAAAACAAAACAGAAGTGTCTATCAGTTTTTCCATTAAATCACAAATGTAATGATTTATTTATTATCATGACATGACACAAGAAGTTATTCCATAAACAAACATAAATAAGGTGCTTATTTACAGATATATTATTATTATTATTATTATTATTATTATTATTATTATTATTATTATATATTTCCCCTCTATCTTGTACTAAATTATAAAATTATTCAGTTTCCTGGTGTTTCTTCACTTATCGCACCATGTATCTGTTAAAACTCTTCTTCTCATGTTGTAATTTCCGTCCACATCCTTTTTTTTTTTTTTAATTCACATGACTTTATTTGTGAAAAAAGGTCTTTCCATTGCACTTTTGTGTAATATATGAATTTTGCAACACCTGAAAAATCCCCCGTTGCCAGCACAAAACCTTCTTTTTCTTTGCAAAATGAGAGTTTGGGCAAAATTGTCGTTTTTCTATTAGATTAATTTTTATTCACAAGTTATAGTTGCGATATTTGAGGGTCAGTGGAAAAATGAGTGTTGTTCACTATAAACTTCCTTCATTCCATCAACTGAACACTGTTAGCATTGTTAGCCTAATGCCACGTCTCCTCAGTTTTCACCTGCAACATCTTTGTTCTTCCATCAGTTGAAGCTCTAGAGCTGACAGTAGTATTATTAACCATCTGTTGAACCCGTCCAACACCAGCCCTTCTGGACTATCAACACTGACGACAGTGACTGAGCACAGCTCTGGGTTTACACAGACCTTCTGTCATTTCCAGTTTTACATTTTGGACAGAACGTACACTGAACCTCTGCTGATGTTCCAAACGATACTAAACTGTGACGTATAAACACTGCAGACCAGTGATTGGTCAGACAGTTTTCTCTGTGACCTGCTGTTTTATGAAACACAGATGTGGAAGTAGACAGTAAATATAGGGGTACATTAAACCACATGATAACAGCCCAAAACTACACCATGGTCGGTCAAACAGATTCAGTCTTTGGTGACCGACGTAAAAATTCAAGACAAAACACAACGAGCAAGTTTTCAGCAACTGAGCAGACAACACGGAAATAAATGTGCCGCATCAGAATGACGAGTTAAGCTAGTTCCACATAGCGGAAACGTGGCATTTGTGTGTTCACACTTTTTTGACCGTGTCGGGGAGATGGGAGTCACCTGATCAGTCAGGTTACCTTTCCAGGTGACAGTCGGCTGTGTGGTTGGTGTGTCTTCACCCTAAGTTTTAACTACGACAAGTTCTGTTCGAGTTTATCCACAAATGAACTTAGAAGTTGAAGGGCTGGTGGAGACCAAAACTGAGCAAAGAGGATTAGTGAGTTACCAGACGTAAACCAAGTAAATATTCATTTAACTCTTCAACAGCCATGTGTTTTGTTGTGTTTTTATCTGGTTTTGTCTCAGACACCAGTAGAACATCTGACCTTCTACCAGATAAAGGATGGAGGAAAAGGGACAGTAAGATGGAGGAAAAAGAGGAGGAGTCAGCGAAACAGGCTTTGATCTGTGTCTCGTTTAAGGCCAAAGGAAAAAGAATTAAAGTGTGTGTGTGTGTGTGTGTGTGTGTGTGTGTGTGTGTGTGTGTGTGTGTGGTGTGTGTGTGTGTGTGTGTGTGTGT
>JAQQZY010000027.1:1700454-1711945 GCA_030068375.1 Ostorhinchus rueppellii | reverse complement strand
ATTATTATTATTATTATTATTATTATTATTATTATTATTATTATTATTATTATTGTTGTTGTTATTGTTATTATTATCTGTTATTCAGACTATGTTTGACTTGAATTTTTTTTTAGTTTTTGCAAAGTTTAATTTTTAATTTTTAGTTTTTTTCCTCAAAATGTTTCACTGGTTCGTTTTCTCTGTTAAACTAACCTTGAACACAGGGTTTTCTTTGAACATCACCTGCTTCTTTTGTCAGTTTGGGCTTTTGAACATCAGAAGGTTGTTTTTCCACTTTTGTCATCAGAAAAATGAACATGTTTCACCATCTTTTTCATTCTTTTTTTTTTTTTTTGTAAATCCTCATTTGTGTTGGGTTTCTCTGTAGAACCTGTGGTTTTTCGGTCTCACTAAACTGAACCCAGTGTGTGTCCTGTGGTTTCTTGGTGCTGTTTATGGCTTTTTATTCCTATCTGACTGTTGTGATGGTTCATATAGGGATGGAAGCCATGCACGGCGCCCGGAGCAGCAGCAGAACCGGACCTCAGACCCAGAACCTGCGCCTCTTTTATACATTATTCACAAATATCAGAGTCAAACTATTCAGACGAGTTCGAGTTCAAGCAGTACATAGATCTGCAAAAGAAAAACAGTCCCATCCACTTTATGTTCAGACAATTAAACAAGTGTCTGATCAAACATTTCAACTGTAGCAGAACGAAACCATGAACATTCTGTGGTGGAAGTAGAAGTACTGGTTCTGTTCAGTAGTAAAAGGGAAAAAAGTCCAGGTTCTGAAACGTCATCTGTCAGATTTTTATCAAACTAAACCTCACATTATATACTTACTAGTGTTGGGACTCAATTAAAAAAAAAAATCTAATCAATTAGTGACCTTCAATTAGTAACAAATTAATTAATCAATCATATTTTAATCATATTTGACACCAGAAGCAACATTTTCCACTTTAAACAGATTTCAGTCGATTATTAAATCAATAAACACATCCATACGTTTAAAGAACCACATCCTGTTTATGACTTTAAATATGGGCGGAGTCAAAGGATGGTTCCCATCTGGTCAAAAAATATTTTTAATTAAAATAATCTACACCAAATTGATAGTTTTATTTAGGTAATTACTTATATTTTCAGGATAATGTATTTTGAAATGTGAAAAAAATGTGGAAAACAGAATGTGAGTAGTTTTGAGTGTGAATGTTTATGTCATTATGGTTCATTTTATAAACTATATTATATGTTTTTAATTATTTATTTTTATAAATTCTATAAATAAACTACATTTATTCCAAATACGCTGATACGTGACTATTATATTATTTTTTATGTCATACTCAAAACACAGTGTTTCAAATGAATAAATTCATATATTTATGCAAAATACACGTGAATATAATGTTATTATTATTTGCATGTTGTAAATATTGTAAATAAATGTATATGATATTGATCATTGAAATAAAAATGTTTAATTTGATATTTCCTTCTGTCCATCTTTGACGCTGTAGTTTTAGATATTTTTCTTTTAAAAATATTTAAACTAAATGTTATCCTTTGAGTCAGTTTCAGGTGGCATTTAGACTTTTATAATTATGTGGAATATTTGTCTGAAACATGTCTGGTTCAACAGTTATGGATCATAAAGTAGTGGGCGGTCCTTCTGGGACGCCCTTGGCCCCGCCCATAAACCGCTAAAAATGGGCAAAAGGACTCAGCATATTAAAAAAAAGATGAAATCAGTGTTAACCGTTACTATTTTTGAGGTTTTTATTGAGATGCCAGATTTTTGTGCTGATATTTTTCTCTCTATTTATTTTTCTTTGTGGAATTATCAATATTTATTATAATAATATTCTTTGTATTTTGTGTTTTTCAGTTCATTTCCATTAATGTCACTAATAGAACTGTTTATGTTGTTTTTATCCAGTTTTCATTCACTGACTTCTATGTGATTTCAACTTTTACATAAACTGTATTTTTAGCGTTTACATCCTTTATCATCTTTTGTGCAGTTTTTTGTTGAGGCTCTTATGTTGTTTTTCGTCCGATTGGAACTTTTTTCTGTCATTTTCTTTTCTTTCTTTTTTTTTTTTTAATCTTTTGTATCATGTTGGCCATAATGCATCTTTCAATTCATTTTCATCTTGTTGTGAATTTTACTTTAGTTTTTGATTTTCTAATCATTTTAACACCTTTTATTTTCTTATATTTTTTGTTTTTGTCATTTATGTTTTTCATCTATTTATGTTTTTGTGCAATTTTTGTCTCGCTATGTTTGTTTTTTTAGATCATTTGCTGTTCTTGTGTCTTATTTGAAGTTTGTGTTGGAGTCGTTTTGTGTCATTTCTGGACATTTCCTCACTCTTTTTCTAAACTATAAATAAAATCAACCAGTGCACTTTATTGTTTAAGATTCAATATATTTTATTGTTATTATTATCAGTCTGAGAAAAAACTGTCTAAATTGTGACTTTTTTCTCATAATAATAATAATAATAATAATAATAATAATAATAATCAATCTGGTCTGAAAAGAACAAAAAAAAGATTAAAATGAACAAAATATAAGCAAAAAGAGAAATGAAAATAAAATTAAAATAATAAAGAAAACATGAAGAAAATTACCAAAAATTAATATCAATAATAAAATCATAAGATGAACAGAAAAGGAAAATGATCAACAAATGAACAAAATGTGAAGAAAAAATAAAGAATATCATTAATACAATCTTTTCAGAATGTGAACATTAAGTGTATATTGACAAGATAACAATAAAAAAAAGCAAAAAAACAAAAACAGGAACAGAAAACGACAATAATTAAATGCAAAAAAACATGAAGAAAATTAGTAAATAATACATGCATAAAAATGACATAAATATATATAGATGTGTGTGTGTGTGTATATATATAGATATAGATATATATAGATATAGATATAGATATAGATATAAACAAGGACAAGAGCATAAAGAAAAATAAAAAAACCAAAATAAAAAACAATACATAAATAAATGTAATTATAAGATAATTAAATAAAACCATACGTGCCACTTTCACCTGTTAAGTTAGGATGAAAATAAACAACAAAATAATAAACAGAAAATTATTCTACAATAACAGAATGAACAACAAGAAGCATAGCTAAATAATCAGTAAAATGGAGAAAAAATTACAGAATAAGAACAAAATAAGATAAATAATCCAGAAACGGAAATGTTCTAAGTGTTAACAGAGAAACTGAACAGAAATGACAAAACACCAGACATAAAAACTAAAAACATCAACAAAATTAACAAGTTGACAAAAAAAATTCAAAGTCTCACATGAATCACCTGTTCATTTATTTAACTTTATTCCTAATCTGTGAATGAATTTATTCATTCACCATCAGATCCGTGAAAACAGACACAACAGCGTCTCTTAGTGTCCAAACCTGGTACTGCAGGTACTGCTCTGATCCGAGTTAAAATAAAACTATGATTTAATATTAATAAATATACTGAAGACGCCTGAAAAAGGTGAGGATGACGGTTTGGTTTGGATTCAAGGCACAAAGAAAACCTGAAAAGTACGATCCAGGGTGAAACTTTTTAAAGCTTTTTATTCAGAATCAAAACTTAACAGTTACATTCACGAAGAAATACATTTCTGACATTTCAGACTACAGAACGTTTCATCCATCGAAAAAAATAACACCTGAGAGAAGAGTAAAAAATCACATTACTAATAATCAGAAAATTTAAAATAAAATACATAAGCTTAATAAAACAAATAGAAATTAGAGGTCAGTCTAATATTGAATTAACACATTTATATCTATTACATTCAATTCTTGTCTGGTTTTAATGGACTTCAGTGATTTTTTTTAAGTCTTTTTTTTTAACTCATTCATGTAAACACAAAATAGTGGTCTCATTTTCATGAAACAATATTTGTGTATATGTGGTTTGGCCAAAATAATTATAGTATTATACATGTTATTCCTTTTTCTATCCTCCAATAAAGCACTGAATTTAATAACATCATACCTTAGATTGGGTGCATTTGAGTCATTTTCAGATATCCAATTTTGAAAAGATCTCCAGATGGTTTTCACATATTCACACTCAAATAAAAAGGTATTCCAATGATTCAATTTGAGAGTCACAAAATGTACAATAATTTTTTTTCCAAATTAAATGTCTGTCTAAGAAAATCACTACAGGGGTAAATATAATTTATTATCATCAGATAAGTTTCTTTAGCTTTGGGTGGACCTGGAAGGGGAAAGTATCTCGTTCTGATCTTTGTAATCTGATCCTTTGAAAATTGTTGGAAAATATTTCTTCCTTTCAGTGGGAGAGGAAAAAGTTTTTTGTGGCAGCACCTCTTATAATTTTATTTGTACATTTCTTTTCTGTGAAGTTTAAATCATTAATAATAAGAGGTAAGGGTAAAAGTGGAAGGACTTTGTCATATGATAGTATACATTTTATTATATTCAACATCACATCAGGGATTGCTCTCGTACTTTCCAAATATTGTTGCGTCGTGCAACTGATGTTATATTAACAAAGTCAATGTAATCAAGAAGATTTCTTTCTCATTCAATTAAATGTACAACAGACCATATATCCTTTTCCAACCAGTCACAAAAGCACAGATTTTCTCCCAGACAAAATATACCTGTTATTCTAAATTAAGGAGTTATGAGGGGTAAAGTTGTTTGAAGGCCAATATCCAGCAAAGGAGGACTTGCTGATGAAATTTGGACAATTTAAGGGGCAATTTAGAAACACAAAAATCACATTATTAGTGAAATGTAATGCCACCACATTTATTGAATATTTTAGAAGGAATATTTTTGCCACATAGCGTTGCTATTACAGATAAGTTGTTGAAGTAATTTTCGTTTGATTAATCCATTCATCGCTTCAAAATAGGCAGTTTCGCCCTGGAGTACTAGATATGACGTCATATTCCAGCGCCGGATGTGACGACACAGATTCATCCATCACTCAAAAACATCCGGTTATGAAAGCAGTTTTATGGATGTTGAGTAACTTCAGTTTCTGCACTGTTTCCACTCATTGTGCGGTTCGTCCAGACCTGCTGAGACCCAGGACTGAGTAGAAACCGATCCGGATCCACGGAACGAGCTGGATTTAAGGCATGGCGAAAAGGAAGGAGTCCGGAACCGAGACCGAAACCAGGACCGAGACCAAGAAAAGGCTCCATTTGAAAAAAAAGAAAGAAGATACAGGTGAGAGGGTCTGGATATGGACATGATCCTGCACGTAGACTTGGAACTAGACCATTATCTGGTTTTTGACCTGGTTATGGCTGGTGGATTCTGTAGATTCTTTCCTCTTTCAGATCATTTTTTTCATACATGTGCTTTTTCGCTGAGGAAATGGACCGAGTGTCATCATTTACATGAAGTCATATTTATTGATTGTATTCTAAAGTTAAGTGTGATAATATCAGGTCCAACAAGAAATCCAGGTCCAGACAAAGCGCCCTTTGTCTCTGACTTCACGGTTCAGTGTTCATTTTGAGTGGCTTTTGCAAAATGAAATCAAAATAAATGAAAAGACCCCAATAGCAAAACTTATTCCACAAGATCTAATCCACATATTTACTTTTACAAATCCTTGACCAACTTGGTCCAGGTCCAGACCCAAACTGGACCAGATAATGAATGTATAAATACTCATTCATTCATCTTCTATACCCGCTTAATCCTCATTAGGGTCACGGGGGTCGCATGGAGCCTATCCCAGCTGCTTAGGGTGAAGGCGGGGTACACCCTGGACAAGTCACCAGTTCATCGCAGGGCTGACTGTATAAATACTGTGACCTGGTTTCATACGAAGAGTCAGATGATCCATGTCAAAAATATATTTTACATCGAAAATTGAATTGGAACCACAGTGGAGATTTGAACTGATCAATCAGACACTGTCACATGAAACTAATATGATCAACAATAATCAATTAGTTCATTGATCAAAATGTTGAATGTAGTCGACATGTTTTTGTAAGAGGTGTATTTGTTCATAAATAAAGTGTTTTTAAACGAAATAATTATAAATAATAATAATAATTATTATTATTGTTGTTGTTGTGAGTATTTTGTTATTATTATTATTATTATTATTATTAGCATTGTTGTGTCTGCTGTTGTTTTTCTTCTTCTTCTTGTTATTATTAGTATTGTTATTTGTCGTAAATGCTTTTATTGTTTTGGTGAAGGTGTGTGTTAACATTGACACCATGAATAATAAATGACATAAATTGCTTTGATTATGTAATTAAATAAATAAAGCTCATCCTTAATACCTTTGCATTAATCTCAAATACAATCAGACTTTTTTTCGTCTTGTCACAACATAACAAACTGTAAACAAATCCAGTGTCAGTTTTCAGACTTTCACTTTAAACGTAATCTTTTTTTTTCCTGTATTTTTTTGTTAATGGCGCTTCAGAGGAAAATGAAACCATTGAGAGAAAAGTCCAACCCAGGCCTCGTTCGTCTCATGGGTCGAGCAGTAAATACTTCCACCCAGTGAAGGAGAAGGAGGAGGAAAAGGGGGCGGAGTCTGACGGCAGCGACTTCAGTGAGGTGACGACAGCAGCTCGGGCACCAGTGAAGAAGGAGGAGGAGGAGGACAGTGAGGAAGATGAGGATGACTGGGAGGAAGTGGAAGGTGAGAGACTGATGGTCCAGATGTGTTTGTTTGTCACTGGGTTCAGGTTCCACATTCAGACCAGTATGATCAGACCAGTAAAATAATAACATAATAACTTATAAATAATGCAAAAAATTGACAAAAATTACAATCAAAGAATGAAGAATTATGACCAAAATAAACAATAACCAGAATAAAACATAAAAAATTTGGGAAACATGAACAAAATGAACAGAGAGAATCAAAAATGACCCCAAAACTGTACAAAATAAGTGAGAAAAGCAACAAAACAGCCACTTATTTCTAATTTTGAGTCATCATTATTTAAAGGTGTGCTCCTCATTTTTGTGTGGGTTCTGTCCAGGTTCTGTCAGGGTTCCTCCCACTGTCCAAACACATGCACTAACAGGTGAATTCATCGAACTCACCCATAGGTGTCTGATTGGTTTTTTCATCGTCCTGTGATGAATTGGAGACAATTCCAGGGGGGACTCCGCCTCCACCCATTGGTAGCTGGGATAGGCTCCGCCCCTGCAACCCTCATAAGGATGAAGTGGTTCAGCAGATGAGTGGATGAGTTCTTTGTAGGTTATTCTGACAGTCTTTCAGAGCAGATGTGGAACCTGAACCCAGATCATCCTAAACTGTTTGTATGTTTGGTCACATGTTTGTGCTTCGTAAACTCACTGGGTCCGACCGGACCCTTTGATGGGCTGGGTTTGGGCCATGGGCCATATGTTTGAAATCCCTGATTCATCAGGATCAACATCTGACATGTGACTGATGGAAAGCTGTTGTTTGGATCAGAATTGGCTGAACCTCTGGGTCCAGTGGAACCATCAGAACCAGTTCTGCCGTCTCAGCCGGTCCAGATCGAGATCGAGACCCCGGAGGTTAGAAAACGGTAAGAACACAATAGTTTACAAGTCAAAAATCCAGTAGAACCACAGCAGGAGTCCATACGGTGTGTACCAGACATTCACCGTCTGAACTGAGGACGAAGGTTCTGCCCCAGAGAATTACACTAATCCTCTTCCTCTTCCCCCTCTTCTTCTTCCTCTTCTTCTTCCTCCTCATACACACAGATCATCTCCTCTTTATGGTCAGTATGTCAATAAAAAACAGTTAATTAGTTTTTACCATTTATAGTTTTTTCTAACTGCATTTTTCCTGTTGTAAAAACCCTTAGAAAATGATTTTTGGGGCTGGAACAGATTCATTATTTTTTGTTTCATAAAATGAGTTCATTTATGGAATGAGTTAAACCTGTACTTCGAGGTTCTACTGCATTAAAACCAGGACGTGTGTGTTCTGTAAGTACTGGACAGAGTCTGTGGGTTCTACTGGTAGAACACAGAGGTTCTGGATCCTCTGATGTGGGCCGACCACATGTAGAAACATTCCAAAAAACACAGACTTATTTAATGTTTTCTCTAATAATCGTCTCTGATCGACAGGAGGAAGAGGCAGGCGGAGTTCGAGAACTACCTTCGACGGATGATGAACCGCTATAAGAAGGACCTACTCGTCGACACACACAAGGTGAGACCCGATCCGACCCATTTGTCTGGTCAGTGTCTCCAGGGTCCAGGTGGTTGAAGCCTCTGATTGGTCCCCCAGGTCCACTTGCTGTGCCTGATAGCCAATGGGAGGTTCCGGAACCGCCTGTGCTGTGAACCGGACCTCTTGGCCGTCGCTCTGTCTCTACTGCCGCCGCACTTCATCGCCGTCGCCAAAGACCGGATTGACCAGAACTACCTCAGCGGACTCCTCAAGTGGTGAGTCGAACGCAATATAAAGCTGGAATTTACATGAAAACGATGAGAAACATAAACACAACAGTGTCCCAAAAAACCAACAATTTTTACATCATTTTCATTCCAAAAAAAACCCCCCTTTTGTTCTATTTTCATTATTGAAGTTATTTAGATTAGGTTAGATTAAATACACATATGAGAAATATTATAAAACAAAAGGAAAGAGTAATAACAATAAGGAAAGAAATAATAGTACTAATAATAAATAATAATCTATAAATGGGTCAACACGGTGGTGCAGCGGTTAGCACTCGTGCCTCACAACAAGAAGGACCCGGGTTCGATTCCCGGGCAGGACCTTTCTGTGTAGTTTGCATGTTCTCTGCATGCATTGATAGGTTAATGGGCTAATATGTGAATGTGAGAGTGATTGTTCGTCTCTATATGGCAGCCCTGTGATGAACTGGTGGCTTGTCCAGGGTGTACCCCGCCTTCACCCTTAAGTAGCTGGGATTGACCCCCGTATAGAAAATGAATGAATCTATAAATAAGTAATTATGTTGCAATATTATAAAATACATTTGATAATGATATTTATAATGGAGTAATAATAGTAAAAGTGCCTAATAAGTAATAAAAGTATGTGTGTATAATAATAAGTGGTTCCAGGCACAAGTCCCACGCCTCATATATATTGTGTCTTATTTTGTCATGGATCCAGCTGATGTCAACATGTCTATGCATATTAAATGCCTCGATATAAATGTGCCAAGTTTGAAGTAAATGGAAACAAAATTAATGTTTTTATAGACATTTGAAATTTCACCCATTAAAAGAAAATAGGAGAAAAAAAAGATTCTTTTACCAAAATCTAATCACATCTGTTCTGGGTCACTGGGAATCTATAAACCCAATTAGGTCTGAATTCAACCAATAGATTTTCTGCCGAAGTGTAAACAAATAAACAAACCAAACCAAACACAATAGCCCTTGCCTCCCCTCCAGGGGGCGGGGTCATAACTGTGCAAATAGTCACTAAGCCCCACCCCTTAGTTACTGTTGCTACGTCTGTCAATCTTCTCTCAACGCTTGAATGTAGATAAAATGTGTGGTTTTTAGCATCATTTCCCACATTAAGTTCATGTTTTAGGTTTTATTGTTTTGATCTGGTCTGACTTAGTTGGTCATTTTCTTCAATCAATCAATCAATCTTTATTTATTTAGCACTTTTCATACAGTAAAGACTAAGTGCTTTACATATAAATAAAATTATTTTAAATTAGTACACCCCACACACTCTCTCTCTCACACACACACACACACACAAGCATACTTAAAAGGACTGACTGAGCACGAAGGGACCAGGAAGTAAAAGAGGAGGCGCTGTCACCGGGAGCCATCCGCACTGGGCACTGAAACACACTGGGAGCCAATGCAGTGATGTTAGAATCGGTGTAATGTGAACCTGTCTTCTGGTCTTCGTCAGCATTTGAGCAGCTGAGTTCTGAAGAAGTTGGAGTTATGAAATTCTATCTTTAGGAAGACCAGAAAGCAGGTCCTTACAGAGGTCAATTCTACTGGAAATAAAAGCATGCATCAGCGTCTCTGTGTTGGCTCAAGAGAGAATTGGACGGACTCTGGCTGTATTCTTAAGATGATAAAAACCTGTTTTTACGGTGGATCTAATATGTGGAATAAAAGTGAGCTCATTTTATTTGGTTTTTATCACTGATCATACTTTTTATCATAGATCATAGTTTTTATTACTTGATACACAGTGTTTATATACATATCTATTTTATCTTGTATCTAAAGTGTATGTTTTATTTATTCCTTCTTTGCCACTGCATTGAACTTTCATTCTGATGTAAATCTGATAAAGTCTATTTACTGTAAGTGTGTGTGTGTGTGTGTGTGTGTGTGTTGTGATGCAGATTGTTTGTGTTTAAATCCCTGTCTGTTCTATCTGTTGTCGTCCCAGGTTCAGAGTCACCTTCACCCTGAACTCTGAGCTTCCCTGTGTGGATGGTCCGGACCCCCAGGCTCTGCTGGAGCGCCGTCTGGCCAGTCTGTCAGCCAGAACCCACCAAGAGATGACCCATGTAAGAGTCTCCTCCTCCACTTTAGACTAGGACGGTCAAAACTCAGTTCAGTTCAGGGGCTACATTTGGCACAATATGATCTGAAGTGGGTCAGAACCTGTAAAATAACAACGTAATAAGAGATAAAAAATGTTAAATCCAAACTTTTCATGATGTTTTAGAGTGAAAGAAGGAAAATTACAACAAGAAAATGTTTACATCTACAAGCTATCCTTTAAAAATGTGAAGAACATGAACAACCAAGAACAATTTTAGTACAATTTTACCAATATTCTGTCTCAGTTTATCATTTACACATATTTATTAAATGTAAAATACACACAAACATTGAAGAAAAGACTGAAGACTGGTACAAATGCTGTTACTTCACTTCCATTTACAAACTGTCCTTTCACAAAAAAGTGTGAATAACCTGAAAAAACAGACATTTCTTTAACCCACATCTCAGCTAATGTTTAGATGTTTGTTTGTTTTGGTTCAGCTCTTCCTGCTGGTCCTGAGGTCTCTGCAGCTCTTCTGTCGCCTGGTGCTGTCTTTGCAGCCGATTCCTCTCAAACCTCCTCCAGTCAAGGTCAGTGTGACGTCCATCACAGCGGTGGAGGTCTGTTCACCGTTGGGGGCATTTGAATGGTGCTTAAGTTTCATCTTGTTGGATCCTTTTCATCACATCTGTCTTTTTGTGACTGTTTTATTCATTTCGTTCTCTCACCGGTCGATAGATGAGTTCTTGTGAAGGCTCCGGCATCTTCATTAGAACTTTCTTCACATATCGTCTCAGATGTAAATAATACAGGTCGGATTTATTTCAAATTTTTTATGGACCTTGCTTGGGAAAAAGTCTACAAAATTGGTGAACAGTTTTGTGAAATTCAGATTGTTCTGCGTGGGTTTTCTCCGGGTACTCCGGCTTCCTCCCACAATCCAAAGACATGCACTGATAGGTTAATGGGCTAAT
>JAQQZY010000027.1:1674348-1689934 GCA_030068375.1 Ostorhinchus rueppellii | reverse complement strand
GTTCAGTCTCCACACTGCTGACATTACTACTCCGTACCTGCTGCACTGAACTGTGGATGTCACACTGCTGCAAGTGGTCTGGGGGGGCTTTGTATCCGAGTACTTTTGCCAGTATGAGTAAAAGTACTCACGCTCAGTATCGGACCGATACCTGATACTGGTGTTGGCATCAGTGCATCCCTACTGACAACAGGAGCCAAACACCAACTCAAATCCCAAATCTTTGATGAGTTCTTTATAATCAAAGAACTTTGTTGTGATACCACACACGTTTACACATGAGATGGCACAAAATCACCCATCATGTCCCCTGGTGTTACATACAGAACCTGAACATTCAAACATTGATAAATTGAGAATGATTTTTCAACAGTGGTAATTTTTGTCAAACACTCTGCCTTGAATATTTACTAAGATTCCCAGAATGCACCATTTGACAGAATTAAAAGAAATTTGTAAAAATAGTAGCACGTAATTTTGGTTTCCTTTTCACCGTGTTACATGCAGATTTATGTATAAAAGTAATATAAAATAATATAAAAATGTGTTTTATCTGAAAAACAGTTTCTCTTTTATCTCAATAAATACGTATTTTAAACAGACCCAAAGTTCTTCAAACCTGCTACAGAACATTCATCTACATCTGGTTTGAATGTTTAACCATCTGTCCTGTTTTTAGAACAGTTTTATAGACGCACCCATAAAAACATGTGTGTGTTCACAGAAGCATCACAGTTCTATAAAAAATCCTTTGACGCTTCTATCAAAACAGATTTACTAATCTTTCCAGTTTCTTTTGGAAAGAAAATCAGCATTGTCTTTTATATGCAAATAAATATCTACAAACAAAATCAGTTTCTATTAACAGTGTTATGTTTGTATCTACAATTTAACTGGAATAATTTGCCTCTAACATTAATAATTCACCAACACTTTTTACCCATAAAGACCCAGTGCTGCTTTGGGTTTTAAGGGTTAAAGAATTTTTGATTAACCTGGTCTGTTCTCAAAGTTATTTCTTTTGCTTCATCACTGAACAGCAGCTGCATTAGACGCTGATGTATGTTCCTCCTCAGAAATTCACAACCAATTACCTGTGCATTAACCTCAGGGCTAGAATGCTGTCGACTTCACTCTGATGCCGCAGAGAAGCCGCAGAGTCTAATGCACTGTTTACCAAACTGAGGTTCCGACATAAAGTACCGAGCAGCAGAGGCATCCAGTAGAGATGAGTGTCGAATGAAACTCTTTCACGTCATTTCTATTTTCCAAAATGGACTAAACATAGAATTTATTCATTATTATTATTTTGCAATTGTAGCATCCCTGGAGGAATAAAATATGTTAAAACTCTATAAACGCATGACAACACTAAATTCAGAACCACTTTAGTATGTTCTGATATATTCATTTTATTTATATTAATGCCTCAAGAAATGTATAGTATGTTTTGTTTTATGAAGAAAACCAATTCTGAAAAGTTTAGCGTCTTTATTAATCAGAACAAATTGCGAGTTTCAATTCTGTTTCTATTCAGTGAAACCAAATGATACATTTTTCCCCCAAATAAAATAAATGTTGAGATATATATGAATAAAAGTGAATGCCAGTAATTCTCTGAGCTCAAAAATTACAATACAAGTCAAAATCTTGGTAAAGTTTATATAAGAAATAATTTATTGAATAAAAGAAAAAAAAAGTCCATCTCCAGATGTAGTTATATACATCTGGAGATACATCAATATCCAAATATGTATATCCTATACATAATAATAATAATAATAATAATAATAATAATAATTATTATTATTATTATTATTATTATTATTATTATTATTATTATTATTATTATTATTATAACAATAGAAATATCTGCAGTACCACTACTAACCACTGTCTTATAATGAAGTTTTCTATATAAATTTGTTTGAATTGGTTCAATAAAGGCATGAAAGACATAAAAACAAGTAAGTACATTTATTTTTAAGTATATAATGATAAATTCTTGATTTCAGGAATACAAGAATCAAGAATCTTTATTGTCATTATGCGAGATTATGCAAATTTCGTCCAGCAGCTCTTGGCATTAAGGCACACTTATATAGAAAGCAACAAATACAAAATGAACAGAAAATAACATCAGTTTTGGAATTCGTCAAATTCTCAAGTTAAATATCAATTTCGAAACAAACTTTTTACACTAATACTGTATTTATTGGATCTTGTTCAAATATCACAACAGTCCAGTTGTAAAGTATGAGTAAATTTAATTCATGAAAAAAAATTTTTTTTTAATTGTTTGCTATTTTATTTAATATATTTTACATGGTTGATTATGTGTAGTGCTGTATTTTTTTCAAGTCCGTTTACATTTGTTGATATAAAATTATTTTTAAAAAGTCCTTTCATTTTTAATATTGTTTTTGTAACAAAAGAAAACTTTATTTTTTATTGTCTGAATAAAAAATTGAACCAGTCTTATAAATCTGACAAAACAATATTAATAATATTGTTGGTTAAATAAATGACCTATTTGTTTACTTGTTTATTTGTTTGTGTGGAGCGGCGTGCGGATCGGATGTGACGTCACTGATAAGTACCCCCATACCTACAGCTTCCGGCTTCAGCCCAGCGGACTCAGTGTAAAATCGCTGTTTCCCGTGTTTCCACGTTCGGCTGAAGGCTCCAGTGTGTCACCGCAGACCGAGCCAGCGCCGCTCAGAGAGGTAAACACCGCAGGTTTACACCGGTGCAAACGGACGCCCCGGTTGTTTGTGTTAGTGTGTTTACTCTGGAGCCGTACGGGGCCTTGTTTACATCTCAATCCTCGGGCTCGAGTGTGTGTGAGAGGCGGGGGCACAGCGGGAGGGAGCGGCGAGCTGAGGGGGAGGCGAGCTTGGTCTGCTTTTATTTCACCGGTTCTAGTGCCGGGAGTCTGTACTGACAACTTCTGCGAGTTTGTTCTGATCAAAAAAACAACATTTGAAGACGTTAAACTGAAGGGTTTACCTCCGCTGCTCAGTAAAACTACCTCCACGTTAGCCCACAAGCTAACTCTGCTAACAGTTCGCTAGCAGGATACCGTTATGGGACTTCACGGCCGATTCTGGACCCAAACGCCGGTTTCCAGCGACAAACAATCTGGTCCAGAAGTCACGTAGCCCCATTCCCTCAAGGCGTGTTATCGAAGCCGTGCTGAGTTGCTGTAATATATTAGCTTAGCGAGATGTGTGTCACCCAGTTCGGAGCCTATTTTTAGCCGGGACCGGGCGGAATGCGAGCTTTCGTCTGTCGCTGGACTGGCACCGGGGCCGGCTGGCAGGATTCCCCGGTCAACCTTGTTTCTATCCAGGTGGATATTTGCGAAGTCACATTTGGACTCCGGTGCCAGCAGACTGATTTGATGGGGGTGTTGTGGACTCAAATTAGGGTCAGTGAGATTTAGAGTCTGTCATTGAAAGGAGAAGTAGTCGTGTTCAGGTCTTATAAAAGTATCCACAGAACATTGAGAAGAGGATGAAAGTTCTGCATTCAAGCCCTTCCCTAAAAGAATGCATTTTCAATATCAAAACCCAAAGTAAATGCAAGGGTTTGTTGTTGAACTTAAGACATGTATACACAGCACAAGAAAAAAATCCTACGAAGTTTAGTGAGAGGACATCAAAACCACACCACATTACTGTTTATACATATGACATTCGTAAAATAAATCCTCTGTTTGTTTAATTCATGTGATCTCTAACTTTCCCAAACTTAAGAGACGTTATGTATATATTTTTATTTTAGAAATATACAATTTTCTTGCAGGATGACCCGTAACCCCCCCTTTACCTTCCACAAAATTTCTGTAAAGATCTAAAGTTAAGTGATAAGGGTTGTAGCCTCATATCCCACAACCTAGCGATCTGGTCCTAACATTGTATGAAGATGTTTTGAGTCATGATCCAGAATCTGAATCACAATTTTCTCACTTCTTATAAAATGTAGGCGTGTCACAATCAAATTATTTGCCTTTATTTTCTCTGAAGGTTTAGTCAGTGTGTGATGCTTGTGATTATTGTATCTCTGCATTTTTACATAATTTTGGACTGATGTTGCAATATTTCATAATAATTGGGTTGAATTCAATGAGTTCACATCTTTCTAATTTGACATGTATCCGTGAAGCTGCAGTGTTTGATTAATTGCGCTGAGACAAATTGTTCCCAATAGAAAAGTACACTTCAAAATGACAAGAGTCAGAGGTTGGAACAGCAGATTCCAGATTTAGAGCAAGTCTTTACTGTCTGAAGTCATCCTTTAATTATTTTTTCATCAGCAAAATTGTCACATAAATCATGAAGGTTAAAGTGACTGAGACCCAACACTTGAATGCATCATCAATACTCAAGTATCATAAAAAAAATTAACAGAAATCATCTTATGTTATTCTAAGTCTGACTTCTGAGACCACGATTATATAATGTTAATCACACAATCTGTACAACCCCTGTGAAAAGTTGATCATGTGACAAATTGGGGCGAGAATGAGCAGCCAGGTAAATATTTGATTAGAAAGTGCTTTTTAAAATTTTTAAAATCAAGCTGCCAGAGTCTGTAATATAAACAGCGTGATATCATGAATCACATAAATACACATGCACCTTTTTAATTGGTGTGTTTTCTGTATTTGTTGTATGCTTTCTGCTTGTATGTTCACGCCGTCGTTACCCCCCTGTTCAACCTGAATCGATGCGTCAAGTTGGCATGTGATCAAATGGTGTTGAATAACATGCGCAAGGTTGAAAATGTGTAGATATAGCACGTCAAATGCCATAAGAACTGGAGTGGCATACAGCGACATTTATTGATATCAGTGTGTGTGTGTTTTTACAATGTTGGTAGTTATCTGCAGAACACATCAGCACAAAAATATCAGAAAAGCAGTCAGGATCTCTTTCTGTTCCACTGCACATTCAAGCATTCTTGAAATGAGACGCAGCTACATTTTTTTCAGTGTCGAAAAAGACTTGATTTTTAGCTTCAAACTTTGGAATTCCTTCAGAAGCTCACATTTTTATCATCTCTACCTTGAATCCATATGGTGTCAGTTAGCTGTGCATTAGTTCATGGATTTAAATCACACATGGAAATAAACCTGGCTCAAAATTGGGCTCTTTGGCACGATGGAAACCTGAATGAAAGCTGTAAGAGTTTTCACATAAAAATATTTACACGGTCAAAAGATCTGTGAAGTATGTGCCCTCCATCTGATACCGTAATTAATTAGTTTGAGTGGAAGACGAATCTAATCTGATCAAATCAATCAGTGGTTCAATCAGAGAAGACAAAGAGATCTGTCACTTAATAAGACATCACTGCTCCACAGTATAGTAACGCAACAGTGCTTATTATCAGCAGATTAATTAAAAGAATCAGTCTCCACATGTCGTTCATCTCTTATTTTGTATGTAAATTAGGACAATAGTGTGAGCTAATGGTCCAGTTCTAAAAGACATGATATGGACAAAAGTCTGTGGACACATTGGATACAGGTGTTTCTTTTCTAACAGGGGCTGGGATACAAAACAATAACGACTGTCAGAATATAGTTTTATATTATGGGATACATATCAGTGCATTGGTTAGTTTGATTTAAATTGTTATCTTTGTTTCCAAAATGCCCCAGACATGGTTATTACTTAACTTACCTCAACATTGATTTAGATTTTTTTTTTTTTTTTTATCCATGACTCTTGATTTTAAGTGTTCTGTCGCTGCATTTCTAAAATACTTTTCCTGCTTTGACTGTAAATAAGAATTTTCTACCACAACTGACCATTGACTTTCTTCACATCTTATTGAGGAAGAAAAATCTGCTGTTGAACTTTAAACAAATATTGATGTTTTTTTGTCGAATCCTCATGAACAGGACATCTTACAGCTGTAGACATGATGTGTCCCAATACTTTTGTCCATATAGTGTAGAATTACTTGTCAATATATGGACTGTGCAATGCATTTTAATAATAATAATAATAATAAGGAATTACATTCTGCTTTACTCCAAACTCACCATCCATGTCTACCCATTAAAGGATAGATACCTTAATATCTAACGTGATGTCTGTACGTTGCTGTTTTCCATAACTTGCTTTAATTTATAAGAGTCTGATGTTGGGCATTAATGCCAGAAAACTCACAAAGTGCATTTGTGTTCAGAGAGTAACTGGTTTCATTGCGTTGGCAAAAAACAGGGAAAACATGGCTATAAAAATCACATCATCTGTGTTAGAGCTGGAAAGTCCCACAGTGAGTTGAGCAGCCATGTTCAGTGACATGCAGGAGTTATTTCTGAAGAAAGATGGGAATGAAGAACCGGTTCCTAGTCGTCTCATCAGTCACAGTCTTACGCCTCAGAGCTAATGAAATACTTTTATTGACACTGGTGTGGTTTTTTTTGACAGTTGGTTTTTTTTCTATATGTAGTAGCTCTGCTTTTTACTGTTTTTTTTTTTTTTTTTCACTGAAAGAGTTTTTCTTATACTTTTCCCAGTGTAACAGCAGTTTAGTTGTGAGTGTAGGTGTTGATTTTTAGTCACGTACCACACTGTGCAAAAAGTCACCGTTCAGTTTGTTGTTTTACTGAGACTGCACTTCACCGCCTGTTTTATCAAGATACAGCTGGAATATACAGGAAATGTATAAGAGCATCGAAAACAAAAATATGAGAAGCTTTATGGGATGAAAAAAGAAGACGGTGTAAGTGTAAAGAAGAGCTGTGGAGTTGTGACCCAGTAGATTTCATCATGTGCTTGTGCAGAGGTCACAGCAAATACTGGCTTTTTCCTGTTGAGACACTTTAATAGTTGAAGGTTTTTTTGGGTTTTTTTTTCATGCTTTTGACCCCAGTGTGCATATTTCCTACAGTTTCTTGTTTCATCTTGACAGATACCCTGTATGTCCAAAAGTATGTGGACATGTTGAATCAAGGTGTTTGTTTTCTAAACAGGGGTCTGAGATCCAAAACAATAATGACTAATGTCAGAATAAAGTTTATATTATGGGATACATATCAGTGCATTGTCAGTTTGAGTTAAATTGTTATCTTTGTTTCCCAAATTACTCACAGATTATTTGGACTTCATTTCCCTCATTGATTTTCTTGTTTTTTATCCATGACTATGATTTTAAATGTTCTTCCTCTAAATTTCTAACATATTTTTCCTGCTCTGACTGTAAATAATAATTTTGTACTGCAACTAACCATCTACCTTCTTCACATCTGACTGAGGAAGGGAAATCTATCATTAAACTTTAAGGAAATATTGATGTTGATAAATGATATGGACATAAATATTGGGACACGTCATGTCTACAGCTGTAAGATGTCCTGTTCATGAGGATCGGACACAGAAACATCAATATTTAATTAATGTCCATTAGGGCTGTAACGGTGAATGCTGAAGCAAAATTTTCTTGTACCGTTACACCCAATATCCAGTCAATGTTGGGCGAAAGTAAGTAAAAACCATCTCTCTGAACTTTATCTTCTTGTATAATGAGCCCATTTGAGAAATGAGAAATGAAACTTATATTTTTCATATTAATGTGCACTTTTGTTTGATCTGGCCCGTTTGTTGAACTGTAGAGACTTTACAGACACCCTGTATTTTTTTTTTGTTTTTGTTTTTTTGCAGTATATAATCTCTAGTTGATGACTATTTGACTGTTGAAATAGTCATTCGTTGCAGCCCTTGTTGAGTCTAGTTTTGGCTTGTTTCTCATCTCCCAAAAGCTAAAGCATCTCCAGCTAATCCTCTAAACTGTGACATTAAGCCTTGGCCCGCCCCTTGTGTCCTGCACATGTTTAACAGCTATATGTTGGATTAAAATGTGCAGCTGTTGTTAAATCCTGCCTTTGTGAAGCTCAGGATGCAACTTAAATGAAAGAATAAGAGGCAGGGCGGAGGTGGAGGTGGAGGTTCGCTGTGGTTCAGTTTGTAGAAAAGCAGAGTCAGTGGGTGAGTGGGTCGGCTGTGATCTGATCCACTGGGCAGACTCACAGGGAGGGACAGACCTTGGACCTGTTCCACCGACGGCCCATGGCCTCTGGATCACCACGAGCTACACTCACAGCCTGCAAAGAAAATCCAGTGTTTGTCCACAGGCCCTGCTGAGGAATGAACGGCAGAGCCAGGAGCTGCTTTCAGTTTGGACATTGAGCTTGGTTTAATCTGAGACGACAGTAGAAAACGAACAGATAGGGCAGGCTAAAGGTTCGGCAACAGATAAATAAATCTCAGCACATGTTTATGTCGAATATTAGAGGCATATCATAGTTTTAGACATCTAGAAACATAGGCCAGTTTATTTTGTCGAAAGGAAAAATATTTTATGCTCAACAAACGATTGGAGAGTTTGTCTTCATCAGATGGACTCAAATAGGGCTGGGAGATAAAACAATAATGGTATATAATGTGAAATAACTTTTCCTCGATAGAACTATGAGTCATGCTCAATAGAATTTCAGTGGAATTTATTCGTCCATGTTTTGATCGATATAAGAACAGCCAATTATAATTTAGCACCACACTGAACCAATCACAGTAGAGCCTGAAGCCAGACCAGCTGAGAACTGCTGTTCTTATAGTATATATTCTTTTTTTTTTTTTTTTAAACTTTGTTTTTGATTTCTGTACAATACAAAACAATCATAAGGGACATTTGGGACACATTGAACACAAAAAAACTCTGACTAACAATTGGTTTTACTAATGTGGTGTTGAAATGAAAATTGTCCATTTCTTCCATTTATCATGACTCTGCTCTCCTTCAGTTTCCATCTGTGCATCAGAATCTCCAACTCAAATATTTCATTCACAGTTTGTATCCAGTCGTTAGTTGTGGTTGGTTCTAGTCTGCACCATTTTTTGGTAATAGCCCTTTAACAGGCTGCTAACAGGTTTTTAAACAAATATCTATCATTTTTTGTTACATTATTACTAACAGTGCATCACTAAATATGTTTTAGGGATTGCATAACCCAATATCTTAACAATTATTGAATATACATGATCCCAGAATGATACAAGTTTAGGACAAAACCAAAAGACGTGATTTACACTAGTCGCTTTTCCATTGACCCTCAAATATTGCGAATATAACTTGTGTATAAAAATCTACTTAAAGGAGAATTCCGGCCATTTTCAACATGCTTTCTATTGCTTGAGCTACCCAAGGAAACCCCTGTACCGCAGACGGGAGAAGTTTTAGTGCAACCTACATTGAGATTTTTGACCGGAAAGTTAGCGCTTACAGCTAACCCATAGGGGCAAGTTTTAAGTTGTTTTTAACATCTTAACATGCTCCAAATCTTTCCTCAAAAGTCATGCAACATTAGACACCTTACAATACAGCCCTGTGGCATTTATGACTCAAAGCGAATGAAAACGATGTTAAAACAGTGTGTTTGTTCAAGTACCAACTTACCAGTTTGTTTACAGCACTATCTTCCGGTAGCCCAAACAAGTCGATCGTCAAACTCACTTACTCACTCTTCATTGAAATTCTCCTTTAATGGAAAAACGACAATTTCACCAAAACTCTCGTTTTTCAATTAAAAGTTTTTGGACTGGCAAGAGGGTTTTTTTCGAGCATTGTGAAATTGGTATATTACGCAAAACTGCAATGGAAAACTTTTTTTGCAAAGAGAGTCATGTGAATATTAAAAAAAAACGGATTTAGACGAACGTTATAACAAGAAAAGAAGAGTTTTAACAGAAACATGGTACGGTATGTGTGGACACACCAGGAAGCTGAATAATTTTCTAATTTAGTACGAGATAGAGGGGTAATATAGAATAACAATGACTATCTGTAAATAAACACCATATTTACGTTCATCACCATATTCATGGAATGACTTCTCATGTCATCTCGCGATAATAAACAAGTCATTGCATAAGTGATTTCATGGAAAAACCGACAGTATACACTTGTGTTTTATTTTTGTTTTTTTACATTTAGTAAATATCTGTAAAGTTTTGCATATAAGCCTAATGGAAAAGCGACTACTGACATCTCCACATTCTCTCCAACACGGTTGAACTCTGGACACATATTTAACTGTAATTTTAGGTGTTATGAAAAATCAAATTTTTCCAGCAGTGTTCCCTCCATGTTCTGTATGAAGTGGTGGACTGTTAAGTTCTCCAGATAGTTATCCGTTCCTCCTCTGAGATGTACATTTCTAGTTTTTTCCCCATTTCTGTTTCACATCCAAAGTGTCCCAACCTCTGCTCCCCATTAAATGTTTGTAAACACAAGATATCATTTTGTATTTTTTAGAATGATCGACTCCAATAATCATTTTTACAAACTTATCAGAATCAATATTGTGCTTTATTATAGTGCATAATCTGTAGAAATATTCCATATTAATAGTGTGTCTTGTTGTTTTTCCTGCTCTTCATCTGCTCCTCAGTCCTTTTTTCTCTTCAGATCGCCCTGTTCCCAGTTTTCCAAATGACTGACGGGGAGTGTGACTTCTTCTGCTTCTTCCGCTGCTGCTGAGGCCGCGGCTGCGCCTCAGACAGACGGACGTTCAGGGTGTCTCTGGACAGAAACACGGACAGGCAGGGGGGAGGCGGAGCTTCGAACGAACCATTTCAGCCAATCAGGCCGCTGGGATCCGACAGGTAGGCGGGCCGTCTACCTGTCTGGGTGACTGAGTCAGCCGAGTGGATGTCTGTGGACATGAACAGCCAAGCTTCGGACAGCAACGAGGAAGACTTCGGGGTGAACTCTGAAGAAGAGGAGGATGATGGAGGAGACGAGGAGGATCAGGGAGACATTCAGGACTACTACGACGGCGTGGCCAGCGACGTGGAGCAGCAGGGCGCTGACTCCTTCGACCCAGAGGAGTACCAGTTCACATGTTTGACCTACAAAGAAAGTCAGAGGGTCTTAACGGACGAGGTCAACAGGGTGGCCGCTGCGCTCAAGGTGGGTGGGTCTAAAACAGAGGTGTTAAACTCAGTTTAGTTCAGGGTCCACATTTTCAATGGAGTGTGTTAATGAGGTCACTAAACCACATCTTTGTTTTTCCAGCGCAAGAGAAGTCATTTCTTTGCAATAATTACACTATAAGAAAGAAAACCTTGCTGGATGTTGTTTAGTTGTTTCACATCATCTGAAACTCCCAAAATAATAATGGGTGGTTTCAGCTCTAACTGTATGTTAAGTATTTTTGATATTGAACTGAAGATATTAAGCCAAAATGTCTGAACCTTGGGACACTGAGCACATGCAATGCATTGTTTTGCAGACTAACATCTACAAATGTGCATTCACTTTACTATAGTTCTGTTTATCTGGATAAACAGCTCAAAGAAATACCATTGAGTCACTTACGGATGTTTTTACTTCTGATTTTCTTTTGGGTTTAAAACAAAGGAGCACATTTACCAATTGACCATTTCAAGTAACAAAAAATGAGATGCAAGGAAAGAAGCTGCGTTTAGTGGATGACAACAAAAACCAAATTCTTTCAATAACAGTAACCTGATGTTGAACCATCTGGAATCGGTTTACATTCACATTAGCAAAAGGTCACGTTGAAGGCCCTCTTTGATTTTCTACAGAATTCTAATCATTTCCAAAGCCGAATATTTCAGTATTGCACCATCAGAGGACGGGATCTGAATGAACTCCTCCGGTCCACAGCCGTCCCCAGTAGTTTTTCCTTTGGCAGACTTCAGATCTGGCTCAGTCTAGATCTGGTTCTTGGTGCTCACCCTTAGACTTATGTGGGGTTTGGTTCATATTTTAGATCCTTCAAAATAGATACGTTTTGCATGTATTACTGCTTTGCACATTCTTGGCATTCTCTGGATGATCTTCATGAGGGCGTCACCTGAAATGTTTTCAACAGTCTTGAAGGAGTTCCAAGTCATGTTGAGCACTCGTTGGCCATCTGCGATCCATGTCATATCATTTAAATGAGGTTTTGACTGCTGGTGTAAGTACCAAACTGGCCGAGTAAAATCATCTCAATTTCTCAGAATCGTACACACACACACGCACGCGCTTCGAGACCTTCCAGTATTAAAGGCACTTTTCCACTGGCTCTCTAAGTGTCAGCCCCGCACGGCACAGCTCGGTTCCCTTGGTTTTCCATGAGCACCAGCACGCTTCCAAAGCTGACAATTTTGATACCTGCTTCGTTGGAGTTCCTTCCGTGCAGCGCTGGCACCATAAGGGTGACGTAGCAATGCGAAGGGCACTGATTGGTTAATCGTTCTGATGAAAGGTCGGTGCGACTCAGCTTGAACAACACACCCGCCATTGTTGAAAATTCCAGCGACAGAGCAGGAGTGCAGTTTCGCCAGCGATTTTGGATGTTTTGGAAGATGTCTCGAAAGATCAATCCATGGACAAACGACGAGGTTTGACTCTTTGACTCTACTGGCAGACGAAAAAGTCCGAGATCTGGACAGCACCATCCGAAATGAGGAAATGACACTGTGGGAACTTTCTCGTCTTGACTGTGGAGACTCCGCCCACATTGTAGTTGGGACAGAGCCCGTGGAAAAACCTTCCAACCGAGTTGTGCTGGGCTGGGCTGGCACCAACTGCATAGGCCTAGTGGAAAAACGCGCATACATATATATATAATTTGTGTGTGGTTAGTGTAGGAATAGAACATGGTTTAACATGGTGTGTTGATTTTAATGGATGGGTCACGATTTTTTAAAAATCGTGCAAAAATGAACAATTTTTGAATTCTGACCCTAAACAAATTGTAAAAAATAATAAGACCTATATTTCATGAAGTGCAAAGTGTGCATAATATACTCACCCAGACACTAGAAAGTTTGGTCAGGGCCGCTCACAGCAGATTTGTTTTCGGGTTTTGGTCGCCGACTGTTGGAGACGGGTCCTTTGTTGGTTCTAAAACCAATATAGAATGTCGGTGATTGGTGCTTAGATGTGCACACTGTACGAATTACATAGAACTGTTTAATCAGAGACCATCACACTCTATCTCCCAGACAGAAAATGAAAATCATGAAATATTTTGCTCTTGTGTCGACACAAAAGGCCGTAGTGTGACTGGTTTGAGTTAACCTTGAATATTTCCACACTAAAAATATACATAAAACTCAGTTCTAAAACCTATACATAAATCACTAAACTAAGAATATGAATATGTTGCTTAACAAATGTATTAGACCACCTGTCATGAAAACATAAATAACTTCATAGTTTATCAAAAACTTGTTTCGAATTAATTTCTTTGTTGTTCATACAGAAAATGACCAATTGGAATAACAAAATAGTCGTTGTTGACAAATAATAACCAAAAATGTCCATATTTAGTGTGTCCACCTTTGGTGCAGATAACAGTTCGCATTCTTGCTGCCATTGTTTTTATGTAGTTTTACACAGGACTGCAAGATAATAACTGGAATTGTACAACTTCATAAAAAAATAGTCATTTGCTGCTGCATTTCCGTTTGCATTTTTGGAAAACATTAAACTGGAAAATGTATGGATAGCAACAATAGTTCTATTTTACCATTAAAGATATGGTTTGGATAAAAAAGATCTTGTGTATACTGGTGGATTAACCATTATAGAAACATAAAAAGATATTTAGGTAAACAGAAAAACTGTTCACTTATGGCAGCAGTGGGACACCTTATACTGGATGGAGCTGGAAGAATACGTTTGTTAAACACTGTATAAAACACCATCAGTAATTGAAAAGATACTGAAAGTAGAACAATGATGTTCCTTTAAACCGTCTCAAAGCAGCATCTCTACATCCACATTTATCCTTTTGCTGTTTATTTCAAATAATTGTAAATGTATTTACAGATGCCAGCTCCTTCAGTTTAATGTCCTTCTGTAGGTTGTTCCAGGCAGGAGAACCAGAACATTTCAGTCTTTCTTTCCCAGTTTGTTAGTCTGCATGTAAAAATATTTGGTCATCCAACTCAAGTGTCTAAAAGTAATAAACTGATGTAAGAAGTTAGTTAGTGTAGTTTTATTTGGAGCACATAGAATCCTCAGATAACAGAACCATACAACATGGTCAAACAAAAATATTTCTGCACTCGAAAAGGAGTGGGAACAAGTATAGCTTATATACTCCACCCCTTTTTACAGATTAATAATGAAATTAATTTTGTTTCCTTTGCTTTAACACACTTGTCTGTATATTTTTCCAATACCAGAATATGTCTGTATTTACTGTCAGTATAAGGTGTATAAACCTGGTTTTCACTTAAAACTGTGTTGGACTTGCAGATTAAACGTGCAGTTGTAATAAATCAGACTGTTGTTCCAGTGATAGTTTGTGCTGAACAGACGTCACCCTTATGAACAGTTCCTCCTGTACTTGACTCAGAGTTCTGTTTTCCTCTGTACGTCTGTGGAGGACTCTGCTGACAGTGCTGCTGTTTTTTTACAGTAACACCTCACAGTTACACTGAATCACCCATGGGAGCTGCTCAGCACAAACACAGTCTGTCTGCACACCCCAGCACCTCCCCCAAGATCGGCCGCTTCCTGCCACTCCAGGGTCAAAGCAGGGAGGGTTTGTAAGGCTGCGTTCACACAGCAGGTCTTAATGCACAATTCAGATTTCTGAGTGAAATCTGATGTTTTTTGTGTTTTCATTCATATTCCACATTAAATGCAACTTCTATCAGTTTTGAGTCTGAACTGATTTTGATCCAGAAGTGACCCACATGGACTAAAGCGGTCCTGAAGTGACCCACATGGACTACAGAGATCTTGATGGAATCTGTGTCCATGCAGACACGCATGTGTTTCCAGAATAAATCTGTTTTTCCTCTGCTCCTCCTCCTGGGACACAGAACTGTGACGTTTGTTTGACGTTTGCATTTCAATGATGTAAAGGTCTGATAAATGCGACCTGGCTGTTCAGAATGAAGTCCCATTGTAAAATATCAGATGCATATGAAAGTGGTCTAGGTCAGATTAGACTGTCTGTAACAGATCAGATACAGGTCACATATGGACACAAAAATCAGATTTAGGCCACATTTACCTCCATCTGAATGAAGCCTAAATAGTGAGAAAAGGAAAATTCTATTTTGAAAATATTCACATTTACAAACTATCCCTTAATAAAATGTGAATACCTGGAATATGAACAACCTGAAATCTGTAAAGAAAATTAAGTGTAATTGTACCAATATTTTCCCTGTTACTAAATGTTTTGTTCCTTTGTAGATCTGCTCTGTAATGCACATGTATAAGTGATAAGTTGAGGCTTAATATTGTTAAAATTCCACTTAATTTTCTTGAGAAATTCAGGGATTAAAGTATTCCGGCACGGTGCCGGAATTCCGGCTTTTGACGTTTCCGAGAAAAAAAAAAGCGCGTGCACACGAACGCATGCATGCACACACACACTTGCCAGAACCCTCCCTCAAACTGCTTACTGTCCAACCGTAGGTTAGTAACAATACCAATGGACACATGTATTGGTTGAGAGGTAGCAGGTAGCAGCAGTGCTGCGTTCAAGACACCTTGGGCGACAATTTAATTGATCACTGAATAGCGTTAAAGT
>JAQQZY010000027.1:1650640-1667391 GCA_030068375.1 Ostorhinchus rueppellii | reverse complement strand
AGACTCCCAGGCCTCTGGTAGAGGACCCGAGTCTGGAGGAGACACCGCCCAGGTGGGCGAGAGGAAGATTTTTTATAAAAATTATTATTATTATTATTTTTTTTTTACTCCAAATTTTTGGTTTAATGTCAAAAAAGATTTACATCGTGCCCATACACAACAAAAACCCATAAAATTCTGAAAATATTTACATGAAAAAAACATCCTTTAATTAAAAAATGTGAATAACCTGAACAACCTGATATGATTAAAGAACGTTATTGATTGTGGAAAGAACTTGAGATTCAGGGACGTTAGTTGTATTTTGAGTCACTGAAGTGACGTTTAAAACCTGAGGTCCTTCTGAGGGATCATGGATCCACAGGAGGACTGAACTGATTTCCTCCTTAGCGCGTCATCTTTCTGCATCCTGGTGTTTCATTGTATTTCCTGTGTCTTGCAGAGTCACTTCCAGTTGCAGTTGTGTCCTGGTGCAGACTGTCCCATCGTCATCAAGGTCCAGGAGCCTCGGGCGCGAAGGGTTCAGTGCAGCCGCTGCAGCGAAGTCTTCTGGTACCGCCATCCATCCAGTCGAACACAACCTGAACAACTAAAAAACAAAACCTACAGTCATCAGTACACGCAACATTACACTGAGAGTTTCAGCTCCATTTGAACTGGTTTTATAAGTAACCCTTTTAAGACGGTTGTGTCACCGACGATACATTTAACAGTTTACGTCATTCAAACGACCGTAACTCCTGAAACTTTCTTCCTATTGTCAAAATCCAAACATCATCTTTTAGCTGAAGTCAGGTTCTTTCTATTGGTCTAGTACACATTAGGGTAGAGGTCTGCATTGGCTGAGGGGTAGGGATGGAAGTGGGCGGGGCTTAGAGCAGCTGAGTGCAGTTGGTGAGAGAGAGATGGAAGATTTTTGTGACTTTTGGCAGCGTTTTAGTGGTGGATTCTTGTAACTAATTGTATGTCATAGTGGTAGTGGTGTTCTGGAGTATTGTACTAGTGTGTTTTACCTTTTTTCAGTTTTTATCTATATTTTTCCGGTTTGCATAGTTCATTGATAGTTGCATTTTATCTGTAAATATTCTATAAATGTCTGTATGTGATAATGATGCTTGAGTCTTTTTTTGTTGTTGTTAAATTTAGCTTTTTTCACATTTTTTTTCTCTGTTTTTCTCCGTATTTTTGCAGTTAGTATAGTTTGATAGCTTTATTTAAGCTGTAAATGTAGCTACATGTATATGTAAATCTATTTGCAGAGAGCTATCCAGAACAGAAAGAGAGGCATTGTCTGTAAACAGGGTTTCTGCAGGCCATGAAAAAACATTAAAAGTCATGAAATAGATTTTTGTGAAAATTAAGGTCTTCAATGTCATTAAAACGCATTACATACACTTGATGGGGGAAAAAAAGCCTTGTTATTCACAATTCAATTTGATTATATAAACATGTATTACTTTAGATCATTAGTATAGTGTGATGATTGACAGGCCAAACTGTTTAATTAACTACTGTTTATGGCCGATACATGAAGTCACGACAGCGGATGCTTGAAATGTAACGTGCTGTGAGTGTGCTCATACTGTGGTATAAGAGCGGAGGGAATATTAGCAAATGTGGGAAAAATGGGAAAATGTAAGTTTGAGCAAAAGTGATTGGAGGAAAAACTATTCAGAACCTGTTCAAGCCTGTGGACAGTAAATGTGTATATATAAAACTATATATAAATGTGTATCTGCAGCTGGACATGGGTATTAAAAGTGTTTAAAGTGGCATAAAAAGGCCATTAAAGTCGATGTAGTGATACCCGTAGAAACCCTGTCATAGTGATAGCGGTAGTGCTGTTTTGGAGTCTTTTTGTTTAGCTAAGTTTAGCTTTTTTTCACCTTTTTTTCCCTCTGTTTTTATTTGTATTTTTGCAGTTAGTGTAGTTCATAGTTAGCTTTATTTAAGCTGTAAATGTATAAACCTTTATCTGTATATGTAAATCTATCTGCAGAGCTACCCAGAGCAAAAGAAGTGTGTAAAAGAAGCATGAGCTTAATCTTTAACATCTATATGTTCTGTCTGTAGATGAAATCCATCCTCTGTTATGATTGTTGTTTCTGGTGCATAATATGATCCTGTTTCTTCTTCTTCTTAGTTTTAAATGCCGTCAGATGTACCATGCACCCACGGACTGTGCAACAATCCGTAAATGGCTGACCAAATGTGCCGACGACTCGGAGACGGCCAACTACATCAGCGCACACACTAAAGACGTACGATGCATCCACACAGATTTACAGAACCAAACCAACACACCAGTGACTGTGATTCAGCCGTAGGTTTGTGTTCCACACTGATCTGGTGTTTGTGTGTCTTTCAGTGTCCTAAGTGCAATATCTGCATTGAGAAGAACGGCGGGTGCAATCACATGGTGAGTCAGAGCTGAAAATCACACATTCCCAGAACACAGGAAACGCTTAAAATATCTTCACATTTTCAGAGTCTGTGTCTTCAACTTTAATATTTCAACACAGGGTTTGATCTGATGTACATTACCTGTTGTACGCCTCTGTCCTCACGTTGTGTAGCTGTTTGTAGAAGACGCCACGTGTTGAATCAGACTCTAACTGTTCTCAACTCAAACCTTTACATGCACTTTAGCACAGATTCATGCACTTCTATTGAAACACAACAGACAGCTGTTGTTTTTCTCAAATTTCTGCATCACTAATTTGACTTCCTCATCTGTCTTTGTTTCAGCAATGCTCCAAGTGCAAACACGGTATGTGGTTTGTTTTTTTATTTTGAATTTAAAACCAAAAGCAGCAACAACAAACTAAGAAGGAAAAAAGTATGTGTGTGTGTGTGTGTGTGTGTGTGTGTGTGTATGTATATATATATGCTCTGATGCTACAATCATATCATCTTA
This sequence comes from Ostorhinchus rueppellii, assembly GCA_030068375.1. NCBI lineage: Eukaryota > Metazoa > Chordata > Actinopteri > Kurtiformes > Apogonidae > Ostorhinchus > Ostorhinchus rueppellii. The sequence continues at coordinate 1,664,474 of JAQQZY010000027.1, read as the reverse complement.
TGTAATGTGCAGCATTAAAATACAATGTACATGTGAAATAGAACAGGAAAACGCCAACCATTTTACTGCAGTGACCTAGTGTGGTGTGCTGTTCTCAATACTTTTGCTAAAGTAAAGGATCTTGTACTATTTCTCATCAGATTTAAACCAACTAAAAAGAGACTGAACTTCAGACTTTAACATAACTCGGGTAACCACTAGATGCATCATGGGTTTGTGGTTTACAATTATAAACACAATGTCCGTTCCATAGATGTATTTCAGGTGCTTTATTTTAAGATTTTGCAGGCAAACAGTAATTAAGGCCTACGGTACCTAACAAATGTAATAGACCACCTGTTATGACAACAAGAAAGCATAAATAATAACTTCATATTTTATTAAAAACTTGTTTCAAATGAACAATTTCATTGTTGTTCATACAGAAAATGACCAATCGGAATTACAAAATAGTCCTTGTTGACAAATACCCATAAATGTCCATATTTAGTGTACCCACCTTTGGTGCAGATAACAGTTTGCATTCTTGCTGCCATTGTTTTTATGTAGTTTTGAAGAGGAATGCAAGATAATAACTGGAATTGTGCAACTTCATTAAAAAAAAAAAGTCATTTGCTGCTGCATTTCCCTTTGCATTTATGGAAAACATTAAACTGGAAAATGTATGGATAGTAACAATAGTTCTATTTTAGCATTAAAGATATGGTTTGGATAAATAGGTCTGTCATATACTGGTGGATGAACCATTATAGAAACGTAAAAAGATATTTAGGTAAACAGAAAAACTGTTCAACTATGGCAGCAGTGGGACACCTTATACTGGTGGAGCTGGAAGAATACATCTGGGAAACACTGTAATTGCTGCACCTCCTGCTCATCCTGGCTGACTTGACGACAGACGGTCTGACTGTGACTGATGTAAAGAACCATAGGCCCGCCCAGTTGCACGCTGGTCTACCTTGGTGCTACCTATTTTTACCCAGGTGCCCACAGTCTAAACCAATAAGAAAACACAAAACAAAAGTTGCTAAATATTAAAGAAGGAAAGCGATAACCATGAAAGTTAAAAGAAATATGTTCTAAATATTAAACAAACAAGAAAGTAAACAATGAAAAATAAACAATTGGCAAAAAATACTAAGTTAGTAAACAAAAACCTAAATAAACAAATGGCTGTCACAGATATGGATAACAAAAAATCAAAAACACCGACGTAAACAATCAATGTTCAGAAACTAAACAGTGTCAAATATACCAACCAAATACAAGTCAGATATGAAACGGTTTGTTCAGTATTTAACAAAGTCAAAGTCAGATTCATTTAAGATGTTTTAGCAGAACAACAGGGATGAAATCAGCTGATCATTAACTTCTTTCTTATTGTTATTACTGCTGTATCTGTCAACTTAAAGGATGAAGAGCTGATGTTTATTTTCATTTTGATTTATTTTTCAGTTGTTTTCTTCTGAACTGAACTATGACATAAAATATGCATAAACTCAGTTTAATGTGCTTCTTTGATTTTCTTTCTACTCATGTGGTTGTTTCATCAGGTTTCACCACCTGTAGTTTTAGTCCTTTTCTGTAAATAACCCCATCATGTTCAGACTGTTTCATGTGTCTGTCGTGTTTTCTCCTGACAGACTTCTGCTGGATGTGTCTGGGTGACTGGAAGACTCACGGCAGCGAATACTACGAGTGCAGCCGCTACAAAGAAAACCCTGACATAGTCAACCAGAGTCAGCAGGCACAGGCCAGAGAGGCGCTCAAAAAATACCTCTTCTACTTCGAGAGGGTGAGGAAGAACCTGACACAGCTCTGATTTAACACTGATGATCTGATAACACTGGTCTGCAACGGTTTAGAAATGATCTGCCTCAGATTAGATCTTGAAATGTTACTACTGTTACTACTACTACAGTTAATACTTTTTTTTTTTTTTTACAGCTTTATCATTTTTTTCATATCAACAACATTGGCATCATTAACCCTTAGAGGTCTGATCCTATTTTGACCATTTTTGAGCACTTCTGATTTTTCCTTTATGTACTATATAAACAAATGTTTCATATACCCATGTTTGGTATCTGTTTTTTTCAGCACAGCTTCATCTATCTCATCTGTCTATTATTTTTTTCACTTTAACCCACTATATCAACACAAAGGCCAAAAAACACACAAAAAATGTAGAATCTGATTTGAAAAATTTATATAATTTATAGCATAAATAACACAAAGATGCTAAATGAACCATTTCAAAGTCTTTAAAAGTGAATATTGCTTTCAAACATTAAGCAAATAAAATTAAAATTGCAATAAATTCCAAGTATACACAAATATTTGACATAAAAGCATATGTTTACATAGGTGTTTTCTCACCCCCTCAGTCCTCCTGGTTTCCTCATCTGGTTCAGGTGGGGGTCATCCTCACCCTTACCTGTAATGCTAATGCAGATTCACACAGTTTTTTCAGTTTTAAAAAAAGGCAAAAAAAAAAAAAGATGTAGATATTATCATAAATCTAAGGCCCGCCCACCTCATTTACATACTTTTATTCACTTTTGTTTACTCCAGTTTCAAACCATCATATCTACAGTTGTATTTGCTCTATCAACATGAAATAAAAAGTGAGACGGTGTTTAAAGTCTGCACTTTCAAATGCAGTTGTCCCCAGTGGTCCGCAAAATTGTAACAAGTTTCAAGCCAATAACCTTCACGTTTAACCCTTTTAAGACCATTGTGTTTTCTGTGACACATTTAACATTTTACATCTTTTAAATCACCGTAACCCCTGAACTGTTCTCATTATCAACAACATTCAAACTTCATCTTTTAGCTGAGGTGGGGTTCTTTCTATTGGTCTAGAACACATTAAGGTAGAGGTCTGCATAGGCTGAGGGGGAGGGGTGGAAGTGAGCGGAGCTTAGAGCAGCAGAGTGCAGTCATTGAGAGAGAAAGAGAGGGGGGGGGGGTTATTACTTTTCACAGCTTTTTAATGAGATTTTGATGGAGAATTCTTGTAAATAATTGTATGCAATAGTGATAGTGCTGTTCTGGCATGTTCTACTAGTGTGTTGTACCTTTTCTCAGTTTTATCTGTATTTTTCCAGTTTGTCTAGTTCATTGATAGTTGTATTTGATCTGTAAATATTCTATAAATGTCTGTATATTTATATATATATGTGTGAATCTATAGTCAGATCTGTCCAGGGCATACACAGATGCAGTGTGTGTTTGAATCAGATGATGGATGTTTTTGTCAGTGAAATGAGGGGCTCTGTCTACAACTAGACACAAAGTGAACACAGGCCATCAACTGGATCCAAATGACACCAAAGAACCAAAAAGAACAAGAACATGGACACAATGATCTAGAACAAATACAATATATGAACACATGGAAAACAGATGAATGTTTATTTCTATAATCTCATAAAATTTCATTCTGAACATTTAGGGGTTTTTTTTCATAATAAATATGATAAAAATTCAATCCCCCCCACCCCTTTTTTTTTTTTTTTTTTTTTTTTAAAAATAAATAAATAAGGTTAGAAAATGAAATGTGCTCTGAATCCTCTTTTATTCCCTTGTTTTTGTTTTTTTCCTCTCATGTGTTTGTCTTCTTTCTTTTCCGTCAGTGGGAGAATCACAACAAGTCTCTGCAGTTGGAGGCTCAGACGTACCAGAGGATCCAGGAGAAAATCCATGAGAGAGTCATGAACAACCTGGGAACCTGGATCGACTGGCAGTACCTGCATAACGCCGCCAAGCTACTGGCCAAGGTACAGGAGTGAACGGAGGAGAGCTGGGGATACGAGTGTTTTCTGAGGAAATGTACGTCTGAACAGGGAGAAAACGAACATGGAGTCGGTCAGTTCAGAGTTAGACGTCAGCGTTCATCCATGAGCCATGAGGAATAAAACCTTAATCAGCTTCCGGACAGAAGCTCACAGCACAGTTTTAATCACAAAACTGACCAGAAAGAGTTGGTTTATTCATTCATTAAACATAGAACAAGATACTGGTTTTAAATGAATGATTGTCTGGTTTTATTGGACTATTCAAATCTTAAAGTGCTGTAATTTCAGTGAACACCAACTTAGTGATAATATAATAAGACAATTCAAGTTATTGCTGGATAATATGGTCAAAAATGTCACTTTCACGTCTTTATTTCCTTATATTTTTGTTGTTTGTTTTTTTTAACCCCCTGAGTAAAAACAAAACCAAGATAGAGAATCAGTGGGTAAAAACACGTGTTTCCACTCATTTAGTGCTTATTTTATTATTTTATTGTCGCTTTTATTATTATCAAGTTGAGAATGATGTCGATGATTATTTGCGGTTTTTAAGTCTTCATGGTCAGAATGTGTGTAAACAACATATAAACCTGAAAGCTGATGATCATAGATACTCATCTTTAAGGACAATAGTGGTGATATTATGTAATGATAAAATATAGAAAATTGAAATGATCACAGCCAATTCTAGTATTTTTCCTTTAAAAACACAATTGAAAATGGTAAATTCTGACTCTGTACGAGACATTTGTCCACATACAGGCCTTATAGTCCTGGATGAAATTCATAATAAAATAATTAACACGCATTTCTATAAATCAAGGTACAAACTTAACACTCAGTGCTATTGATATGGATCCAGTATTTTATGAAATTCTGTTGTAAGTGTTGTTGTTGTTGTTATTATTTTATTATAATTGTCATCAGTAGTTCTGCTATCTGTCTGCAATAATTACATATGTATTTGTATTGGGCAAGGCACATTTATTTATATAGCACCGTTCATACACAAGGCCATTCAAAGTACTTTATAAACACATAAAATCACATTAAAATCATCAAGAATCAAACATTAAACAAAAGAAAAGGGCAGAAAAGATGCAAAGAAGGAAATTAAAACCGGAATAAGAGAATTTAATGTCAAAACAGTTTATTAGTATTTAATTATTTACTTCCACTAATAGTTTTTACTGTGCAGTTGCCTGTTTTTCACTACAATTTGTTTATTTATATATGGGCAAAATAACTTATTTTATTAGTATTTTATTCTAATGGCTCTTATTTATACTTTGGGTGTTGCGCTGCTACTGGAACATTAATTTCCAGTTGGTTCACTTAAATTCTGTCTAATCTACATTGTGTGTTTTATTTTTTTATTTTGTCCAGTGTCGCTACACACTGCAGTATACCTACCCCTACGCCTACTACATGGAGTCCGGCCCACGCAAGAAACTGGTGAGAAATAAACATGTCTACTCTATTTTTACTTCATTACACACTGTACTCAGACCATAAGAATAGAAGAGAGCTGTGAGGAGAGCTGTCCTGTTCTGTCTGAAACACTGGTATTGTCTTTGTCACTCGTCCTCGGGGCAGTTCGAGTACCAGCAGGCTCAGCTGGAAGCAGAGATAGAAAACCTGTCATGGAAGGTGGAGCGGGCGGACAGCTATGAGAGGGGCGTGGTTGGAGGGGAAGGCGAGCTCAGCGCCAGCGACAGAGGGGTAAGAACACAGAAGCAGTCGAACGGTGGACAGATGAGCTCTGGCGCCACCCGGTGGTTCAGGAACAGACAGTTTGGACACCAATAGTTTACAATGATATTGGTTTTCTGGAGCAGGAAGTGACCATATTTGGATTAAAGGGCTGGAACTGCAGGAGTGTGTGGAGTTAAGGCTGAACTAATGCTAAACGCTAGTTTACTGACCTCAAAACGGATAGTTTAAGGGAGAAGTCACTATCATTTTACATATTGTTTGATTAAATAAGACGTACACAAACCAATAAAACTGTCAATCACTCCTGTCAAAGTCGGACATCAGACAAAGCATCCGTCAGAATCAGAATAATTCTAGGGGAAACTGTTGTGGGTTACAGCTGCTTCATACAAGTATCATAAAAGGAGCAGGAAAGAAATAATCAATACAAAAAATATACAGTACTGTGTAGACGGTTGTACTACTTTACTGTAGTACAAACATACTTTACTGTAGTGTGTACACACTTTATATTATGTTATATACACATATATCCTATTAGAACGTCAAATTGTACAATATGTACTTGTTACAAATACTATCAATATTATAAGGTAAGAAATGTACATAAATAAGGGTGTAAAAGTATTGTGTGTAATCTGATCTAATCTTATGTAGAAGCACATCACTGATCAGAAAACCCAAATAAAACAGATGAAAGCAGAATGAGTCCTGGGGGAAATCTCAGACCTAATGTTGTCACATAGATGTTGACTGTGAGTGTACAGGAACCAGGGCTTTTGGAGCAGCATCGAGTGGTTAAATGGGTTGAATGACAGTCGACTGAGAGGGAGACTGTGCAGGTGTAAGACGGACATGTAATAGGATTTTAAAGGTGCAGGAGTCGCTGTTTTATGTCCAACAGTTCAGTCTTATTGTCATTGTGATGGAGGGTCACAGTCATTCATCACTGATGTGTAATGGGACTGAATCCTTTTCTGTTTGTTGCTGAGTTCTGCCCCCAAGTGGCCAAAAAAAAAAAAACAGTAGAACAGGACTTTTAATGATAAAGTAAATCCAGGGTGGAGTCTGGGTTCAACTGATTTCATCTAGTTTTAGTTCAGTCTTCAGTCCTCCAGCCCACTTTTATTTTATTTAGTTTTTTCTCTCTATTATCTGTTCTATACTCTCAAAAAATCCTGGTTTAGTGTCCTTGTTTATATTTGATAAATGGACACTGATGATGATTTTTTAATGATGTTTCTCCAAAAAAAAAGATAATAATTTAAACTTAAGGCCTGCCTCCATGGCCATGGATACAGATGGACGGTCCCAGAATTTTTTTGACATCTTATAAACACATAATCACCAAAAAAAACACACACACCTTATTTGAGGACTCAACACTACAGTTACATTCTTTAGTCCTTCTCTTCCTGCTTCTAGAATCAGTCCATTTGTTCCTTTTTTTTTTTTTTTGTCCATTCGTGTATCTTGTCACAGTTTGTCACTTATTGTTTCCGTCGTACACTTTCCTTCTATAACTGGTCTCCGTTGGTCCTTCGTCGTTGCTTCTGTCCTTCCTCGTCTTTACTTTTCACTGTTTTCTTTTTTTCTAGGATCTGGAGAATCAGATGCACATCGCTGAGCAGAGGCGACGCACGCTGCTGAAGGATTTCCACGACACCTGAGGCACCATCGCGACTGCAAAGCACCAGCATCTTCCTCCTCCTCCTCTTCCTCCCCTCGGTGCAGCTTCTTCTCGACACTCGCTCATTGGCTTCTTTTTCTTTTCCTCCCTCTCACTCCCATAATGCTGCAGGGTCACACAATGGCACCATTGTATCTCCACATCCTCCTCCTCCTCCTCATCATCGTCATCGTCATCACCACCGTTCACCTCCATTACACTCTGAATTTCTCTGCAACTTTCCAGACATAATCAAAGATCTCAGAAAACCAGGTCAGCTCTTAGATGTTTATTGCAAATGTTTGAGGAATCCTGAAGCGACTGGATCAGAATAAGATGAGGTCGAGGAGATAGTTCAATTTATGCATTTTTTGCATCAATTTGTCTAAAAAAACAAAAACAAAAAAAACCCCACACAAAGTGAACATTTACACACATTATAATTCGCGTCAACTTTTCTCATTTTGAACAGATTCCGTTAAATCCGTGTTTTCAGATTTAAAGTGACGGCTCTAGTAGTTCTTTAAGTTTATACGTTAATTTTCTCAGTCGCGTAAATAAATCTGATGTGTTTATTGTGGAAGAAATGGCCCCATACTCTTAAAAAAACAAAGTAGAATATTTTCCGACTTATGATGCATGTTCATGTACACAGGATGCTACAGATTAAGACGTGTGTGTGTGTAAATGAAACTTTTTTTTTTTTTAGATTCAGTTGCCTCTATTTCACAATAAACACACCTTTGTTCCATTTCTGTAAACGGAAAACGCTGGGGTTTGCATTTTTTTTTTTTTTTTTAATGTCGTTTCTTCGCGTCAGTTTGACTTAGTTCCATACCAGCTTTAGTCATTATTTTTGAGATGATGAAGCTCATTTTCTTAAACATTTGTTGAATTATTTTGATAATAAATCTACTTCGTCATAAATACTTTACTACCCCCAGATCTAGTTTTATATTATGAGAATGAACTCATTTTCTCCCGTTTCAGTTCGTTAGCATGGTCTTAAGAGTTGATTATCACAAACTCTATTTCATTCATTTAATATCTAATTATCTGCCTCATTATGTGAAGATGAAACTCATTTGGTCCTGATCAAAAATTCCAGATAAACTGTTCCTTCAGTCAATGGATGATAATAATATAATTATTCATTAACAGGTTTCTTATCTTGAGCTCTGATTATGTTAACTTTAATTATTTATCTCATTATCTTACCAAAAAACATATTTTCTCATGTTAATGGATTATTGTTTAATTATTTTCTATTTCATTAAATCAAACTCTAAATAAAACCTGTTTTCTCATGTTAATAAGATTATCTCATGATCTGATAATTATTCCATTAATTTGAGATCTAACACTTTATTAATTAAAGTTAGTAATTTTGTTAAGATCTAATTATTTCATTATCATCCATTAATAAAGACATGCCTCTGATATGGAGTTCTGATCATTTTGACCTAATTATCTCATTACCTTGACCAAAAAAAATTGTCATTATTGTAAAATTTCATTAAATTGAGCTCTGATGTTTTATTTCTATCTCCAAATAGAGCCTGTTCCCTCCTGTAAAATGGATGCTAAACAATTATCCATTAACAACATCTAACACGTTATTTTTCTTTAGCTCTAATTATTTTGACTTCATTATTTCATTACGTTGACGAAAGACATTTTCTCATATTAATGGATTATTGTTTAATTATCTCAAAATTCCAAATGAAGCCTGTTTTCTCCTGTTATTGATAACTTTATTATCTGAAGATCTGATAATTATTTTGATAATTTGAGATCTAACACTTACAGACGAGGATTAGAGCCACTGGCAAAGAAAAATCAAAATTAAGGTCCAATATATGTTTTTTTTATGATTATTCTGAGAAAAGTCAGAATTCTGAGCTTAAAGTCAGAATACAGCCTTTTTTCTCATAATAATAATAATAATAATAATAATAATAAAAAATATCGACCCTTATTTATTTTTTTTTCCAGGGGCTCTAATTGTCTTCCGTAAACCTTTAATCTCATATAAAGTCTTTTTTTTTTTTTTTACTCATTTTCTCATCTTATCTCCTTCATTTGGTCAAATATAGTTCAGTCGTTTTCTCAGGATGATTCTTTCTCGTTAAATGGAGATGCAGATGCAGCCAAATAAATGTAACAGGTTTCAGTATTTTGAGACGAATAAATAATGAACTTGTGAACGTCATCGACAGAATAATCGTAAACGTCTGAAACGTTGTCTCTCCTCGTCCTTTCATCGCCGTTATGAACTCCACTGGAACGTGTCGCGTCTCTGGTCACATGATGACAAAGTTGTTTTGAAGCATCGAGTGTAGCCCGACCTCCATCTGACACTACAACGCCACGGCATGCGCACATGGCCACGCCCCCAACACTCCGCAGCAGAGGATAAACCCTTAACTGTTGATTTGTCTCCTCATCCCTGAACTCCTGTTTTTTTTTTTTTGTTTTTTTTTGTTTCTCTGCTTTTCATCCACTCACTTTGTTTTGCCCCTTTTTTCTTTTCTTCTTCTTCTTCCTGCTCACATTGTTCACTTTTCTTCTGGAAAAATGGCTGTTGATAGATAGATCGTTTAAAAAAATTTAAAAAAGAAAAAAATACCAAAAAAATTGCTGTAATTTTCAACGGTTGTACATTAATACAGAAATAGAGTTACTGAGAGAGTTTTTAAAACCGGACCCGGTCTCCTGTGTTTTTATTCCACATCATGCAAACTCAATAACAGTTTAATTGACAAAGTTTATTTTATTTTATTTTGTTCATTTTAAAATTTTGTTAATTTTTAAAATCCTATTTTATTCAGTTTTATCTCTTTTTTTTAATTCTTTTTTATTATGGCCACTTTTGTAAATTTTCCATTTTTTGGTTATTTTTTTTGTATTAGTCTGTTCGTTTAAGTATATTTTGTTCATTACTTTATTTTGTACATTACATTTTTCTTAATTTTGTTTTTTTTTTTTAATTACTTTTAAAATCATTTTTCTTATGTTCATTTCTTTTCGTCTATTTTGTATTTATTTTTTCATGTCGACCAGTGAATATTTTTGGTGGTGTTGAAACCCCTTTGCGACATGTTGATCCCAGAGCTTGACAGGTATACCGACAGTAACCAAGGGGGGTGGGGCTTAGCCTAGAGGCGGTTACAGATGATCTAATAAAAATGCTCCAGTGACCCAGTTTGACGTCTGACCCTGAAAACGGGACCTTATGAAATGAATTAAAAGTCCTCTAATTCTTTAAACAAAGACACATTTTCTAAATATTGAAGGAATGAATCCACTGCGTCAACTGACAGGTGGGGAAAAAGAAATAACAGTTAAAAAATAAAAACTAATTTACAAAAAAAAAACCTAAACAATTACAGAATAAATTAAATACATTGATAAAAGTTGAAATCAGTGGGAACATGTGGGCCTTTAGTTTGGATTGAAAATGAAATTAAACTTTTCTGAAATAATCACTTGACTGATGCATCCATGATGAACCCAGATGACCTTTGACCTTCTGGAAGTGGGTGTACTCACAGCCTGATATAGGCCTGGTGTATGTGACCCAATTTAATGCTGGCAGAGACCGTGTCCCCCTGACAAACAGTTCACTGGATAAAAGTAAAATAATACAAGTTATGTTTTAAGAAATTAATTAAAATGGGTTTAATATCCAACAACAGAAAGAAGACCTAATAAAAATAATAAAAGATCATCACATAATAGTTGATCGTCTTCTGTATGTCAATGTGTTCTAGGTCAGATTTATGAAATGAAGACCGTTGGGTTCCATTTTACAAATTTACTGTTATAGAATATTAGTTAAAAAGGGAAATTAACAGCTTTTATGGAAGAGCATTTAAACAGCACTAAAACAAATATATCAACAATAATAATCCTGAATTTATCTACATTCTGTTTTTAAAAAATGTAACAACATGCCAAGAAGTCTTAATGGTAAATAAATAAATCTCAAGAATGATTTCAGTACCAAATTAAGGCAATAAGATGACTTAATTGTTTATTAGGTACAATTTGTGCACAAAAATAAAGATTTTATTTTAAGATGGTTCTGTTTTCAAAGGTTATACTGCGAAGCTTAACTAAAGTAGAAGCAGTCTGAATAAGCAGATTTATTTTAAGTTTGTAATCTAATTTTCACTATAAAAAGTAAAAATGGGTAATAAAGTGTGAAGTAAAACCATGAGTGAGATGTCATTTTTTAATCATAAAATTAAAATTTTCCCTTTTGAAAAGAATCCACCAAAAGTCTTTAAAAAATTTTAAATGGTTGTAGGCTTTGGATTCACCGGATTTACAAGAAACAAAAATATAAATAAAAGTTGGAAAATTCAATAATATAATTCAATTCAATAATATAATTTAATTCAATTAAAATTCAATTTCATTTAAAAAATTAAATAAAACAAAGAAATTAATAAAAAATACAAGAGGCGGACTTAAGGCACCAGGAGCTTCCGGGAGGGGCGGATGTGACGTTTCAGTCGGAAGTGCCGCCTGATGGGACATCACCACGCACGTGTCGGTGGAGCAACTGGAAGAACATGAGAACCGGACCCAGGGACCGGAGAGGACAGAAAGGCCCATTAAAGGACAGTAACGCAGTTTAGACTAACGGAGACACATCGGGTGGTTACCGGATAGAGGGACCACAGCGGCCCGTTCCCCAGCAGCGGACCACGGTTCACTGGCGGTTCATTAACGGTTAGCGCGGGCGCAGAGCACCGGGACGCGGAGAAAGTTCTGGGTGTTCGACTCCGGCCTGCGTGCGCGTCTGTGTTGTAGCAGATCTAGGCGCGTTTGGTTTTGGTCGTTTCGACGCAGAGGACGGTTCGGTTTGCCGTCATGGCGAACTACCTGATCAGCGGACAGACCGGCTACGTCCCAGAGGACGGACTGACGGGACAGCAGCTATTCAATGGAGGAGACGGACTCACATACAAGTAAGGACCCACAGTCTACACACCTGTACCCGCCCCACCGTGACACCCAGGGCACAAAACCAAGCAGAACCAGAAGAACAGTATGAAGTTAACAGGAGTACATTTAACGATAAAAAAATACTACAATATGTTCTATTAACACACAAAATGTACCTTTATGTCATCAGTATTATTATTATAAAGCTGTCCTCTCATGAAATATTCTACATCTACAGATTGATTTTTTAAAAAGTATGTTATTACTGTTATTAAAATGTTTCAGTGAAGAGATTTTTTTATTTTTAAATCATGTTGAATCTTTTTCAAAAACGTAAAGAGACGAACAGTGTCAAATAATAAGAAATTAGAATTGGGGTTGAATTAGAAACCCATAATCACTACTAATTATGATACAATCTATTTTTCCAGTTTATTTAGTGTGTAGTTCATGTACACGAACGCATCCAACTATTTTCTTGTATTTTTTTCTGCATTTTTATTTAAAGACTTTTGCATCATCTGATCTTATTGGGGTTTTTTCCGTTTGTTTTTTCAGGTTTGCTAACATCATTTCGTTTAATCTTTCACAACTATTGATCTTGGGTTTTATTTTTTGTTAGTTTGATCTTCCCTTTTCTAATTTCATCATGTTACATGTTATTGCTTTTATTGTTATGATCTCATTTCTTTATTGTTGTGGGTTTTTTTTTAATATTCCATAAATAACAAATGAAATTCAAATTCACTAGATCCCAGATGATATATGCTTGTTTTAGCAGTTTTATGAAAGAACTTGGGACCAAAAATCTGCATTTCAATGATTTAACATTTATCATCATAATTCATATAAACCAATCACTCAGCCCTAAACAGTATTATTAAACAGACATCACAAATTATTTACATTTGACTGGAGCGCTATTTGTGAACTGGTGACTCGTCCAGGGTGTACCCCGCCTTCGCCCTTAAGTAGCTGGGATAGGCTCCATGTGACCCCCATGACCCTAGTGAGGATAAAGTGGATATAGAAAATGAATGAATGGAGCGCTATTTGTGTGAAATAAACTCAAAAATCTCTAATTGCACATTTGACACCATCAATGAATACTAGCCTACAGTGGGTTTTATAATTGATCAATTATTGTTGATCAGATTTTCAGTGGTTGCAGTTTTTGTGATGTTTGATGCTTTGTCAGATGATACTAAACTGTTGATTTAATCACACTTCTGCTCAGTTCATACATTTTAATATGTTCACAGTGCTTTTCTCAAGTTAAAAATGTTCTTTGAGGTCACAATGACCTTGACTTTTGACCTCCAAAATCAGTTGAGCCTGAACTCTGACATAACTTCTACTCAGTTGAAGATGCAGAGCAGTTGGACTAAATGTGACTGATCAGTGACCTTTGATCCTTCGTGGATTTTCCATGACCTCTGCCTTTCCCTCTGAGAAAACACAAAACCAGAGATGTTAGTGTTTTTCTTATTAAAATAAAGGAAGAGTTAACTGTTCTTTACATGAGACGAAAATAGAAATGCCAGGACAAGATGAAAACTACGAGATGAAGGGCGACTGCACGGTGGTGCAGTGGTTAGCACTCGTGCCTCAGCAAAAAGGTCCTGGGTTCGATTCCAGCACCAGTCACTGGTGGGACCTTTCTGTGTGGAGTTTGCATGTTCTCCCCATGTCT